>RPFO01000256.1:2044828-2047328 GCA_009746045.1 Mesostigma viride
ACACGTCACCCCATTGCAGCAGGAGCGCGCTGCACGGCCCCAGGCACAACAAGACACGCCAGGGCGCTACAACCGCGCGGGGGCGGCAGACCAGGGAGACACCTGTAAGCTACCCTCACCATTTTTCACAAATGGTTTCCTGTTACCTTCTGTCTGCCAAGTGTTGCCTGAGTGTGATGATGTGGATTGGGAAGTGGCATATGACATGACACTGTCACACATGATGCGTGACCCCACCATAGCTTCCCTTAGTGCAGCAGCAGAAAAGGTAATCACGTATGGTGCTCTAGCAGAGCAACTGCACAAGGTTATGGGCCATGAGGCTGTGGCTGAAAGGCTAGCCAATAAAATACAAGGCCATGATCTGGAACAGATGTGCAGGCACGTACGTAAGCACTGTGAGCAATGTCAGCTATATGCTCCTAAGCCCAGAAAATGGCATGTGGCCACACCACCACTGGCTAGAGGCAAACTGGTTGGGGATGTTATACACGTGGTGAAGGACACGGTATACTACCTAGTCATAAAGGATGCCTGGTCAAGGTTTGTGGTAGTGGAGCCCCTGCCTGGGATGGATAAAGAGCAGCTGCACAGAGCTTTACAGATAGCCTTGGCACGTTTTCACCCCATTGAAAAAGTAATGCTGGATCAGCAGTTTCTCTGCATCCAGGACAGGAATGACCTGCCCAAGATAGAAGTGTCTGGGGCTCAAGATCATGAACGTCAGGGGTTGGTAGAACGTACCATGAGAGCCATCAGGGATGTGATAAGAAAAATGCCATCCAGGTTGGCTGACTCTGGTAGCTATGCTGACAGGGCATCTTGGGCAGCAGGGGTGACTACCCAGCTAAACGCCAAACCAATAATGTCCTCACCTTTTGGGGAAATCACCCCAACTGGCCTTCAGTCAGGCAGCTATGCTTCAGAGGTACACACTCACTACAACACACAAAGGCAGCACTTAGCCAAGTTGCTGGCAAAGAAAGACAAAAATAATGCCAGGCCTGTGTTTGAAGTGGGGGACCATGTGTTGTTTTTCAGAGAGGGTGACAGAGGAAGAGCACACTCTGCCAGATGGCACGGTCCAGCTGTAGTCACCAAAATTCATGAAGAAGGGACTGCAGTCACTATACAACATGACAGAGAGCGTGTGGTCAGCAAGCATAGACTCAAGCTTTATTACCCACCACTGGCAGACGTGTCAGGGGTAGAATTCTTGGACATGGATTCAGAGCAGGAGTCTGGTGGATTGATCTCACCCAATGAATTGGCTAAGGACGTCATTGATGCAAGCACTAGCACCACAGTAGAAGCTCCTGTGTTCCTCAGTAGTGCAGCCCCACTACAACCCAATAGTCCACCTGGGCAGGAGGACGGTGCACAGGGTGAGCAGCAGGTAGCACCTCCCTCACACCTGGAGGAGTCACAAAATAGAGCAGATCCTGTCGTTCCCAGGAAGTCATTTGCTGAGATTCTTAAGGCCTTGCACAAGGCACACAACACTAAAGCAGTTGTGGCAACAGGTACAGCACAGGTCAATGCTGTAGGGGATGCAGGTCAAGATCCTAGTATTTTGGCTGTAGACACCCAAGCACAGGTGAGTATCATCAGTGCAGAAGCTGTATCTGGTCTGAAAATGAAGGCCTCACCATGGGCTAGAGTGTCAGATTTTTCAGGCAAAACCAAAATGCAGGTCAAAGGTCAGGTGAGCATTCAAATCTTGGGTATGCCCACTCCATTTCAGGTGGTTGAGGGTTACTCAGGGAATGCCCTGTTAGGGGAACCTTTTGTATCTTACCCTGGTGTTGTCATCTCAGCTGGGAGGTTGAGTGTGGCAGGGGTAGGACAGGTGCCTCTAGATCATTTTAAAATCCCTTTGAGCCAGATTAGCACTGGGTTGGATGCTGCCATCAATGCAGTTAAGCCCAAGTACCTCCCAGGTCAGGAACCGTGTGTGGAGGACCTCATACACTCTCAAAAGCTACACCCTTCAGCGTTTGGGCTTGGTAGATGGGATGTTGCATCCATGTCTCCCCTGTCCTATGATGATATTGTACGGGACTGCCAGACGCAGATTGGGTTTCTTAAGTGGCTGGAGGCTTTTACCAAAGCCAGGGAGGAGTGGGTTGTTCCAGATGCACGTAGTCCCACACACACACCACCTGTGACTCCTCTTGATGCTATGCCAGCTGGAGCCAAGAAGCTAAGGTTAAAGTTTGTGTGCAAGCATAAACCTCAGGCTGATGGGGGACCACCCATTTTCCATGCTAGGCCATGTGTTACTGAGTTCAGGGGCTCTACAGAGCTGACAGAGGCTGAGCTTTATACTCCTGGTATTCAGCAAACGTCTCTCAAGGTGTTGCTTTCCTTGTTTTTGCATCAGCTTAATACAGGGAAGGATTATGTGTGTAAAGCCACAGATATCAAAAGAGCCTTTCTAAAGGGGGACCCTGCCATAGCACAGCAGGTCTGGAGAGGTCAGGTATACGTGGTGAATACT
>RPFO01000256.1:2052328-2394828 GCA_009746045.1 Mesostigma viride
TGTTGTTGTTGTTGTTGTTGTTGTTGTTGTTGTTGTTGTTGTTGTTGTTGTTGTTGTTGTTGTTGTTGTTGTTGTTGTTGTTGTTGTTGTTGTTGTTGTTGTTGTTGTTGTTGTTGTTGTTGTTGTTGTTGTTGTTGTTGTTGTTGTTGTTGTTGTTGTTGTTGTTGTTGTTGTTGTTGTTGTTGTTGTTGTTGTTGTTGTTGTTGTTGTTGTTGTTGTTGTTGTTGTTGTTGTTGTTGTTGTTGTTGTTGTTGTTGTTGTTGTTGTTGTTGTTGTTGTTGTTGTTGTTGTTGTTGTTGTTGTTGTTGTTGTTGTTGTTGTTGTTGTTGTTGTTGTTGTTGTTGTTGTTGTTGTTGTTGTTGTTGTTGTTGTTGTTGTTGTTGTTGTTGTTGTTGTTGTTGTTGTTGTTGTCGTCGTCGTTGTTGTTAATTTATGTTAGGCTGCCTCACGTGCTACAATATATTATATGCGTGCTAGCCGCACGACTAAGTGGGCGCCACAGCCCGAACCGCCGAGATATCTCAACAAGACCACCGCCGGCATAGACTTCATTATATTGACATCGCCAGAAACGATAGTTGTTCAATAAATATAGAGCTGGAGCTCTTGGCTATTAGCATACGTAGTATGCGCTTAGGTGTACTATGCACCAAGGAGTTAGGTCAGATGACTTCAATCGACCTCATTTCAGGTATGCGTGTAAAACTATAGCACTGGACCCGTAGAACACTGCATCTGTCCCGGCGAAACCATGCGACAAGAACCTCCTGGCCTGCGGCAAGAATCTTGCGTTCCGACATCACAAGTTATACTCACTAGACAATACTGGCACGCCCCTTATTTGCGAGCACCCGGACGTTTTGCCTTGATCTGCCGCCTGCCCTGGGGCCCCGCCGCACCTGCCGAGAACGCAAACTGGCCCGCCGGGGGGGGCGCACCGCCGGGCCCTCCAAACGTGATGCCTGGTTGCGCCGCAGCTGCCCCAGGTTGCCCACCCCCCGGTGCCGATGATGCGCCAAATGTGAACATTCCTGCAGCGGCCGGGCTGGGTGCAGCTGCTGGTGCGCCGAATGTTGGTGCGGCGGGTGTCGCTCCAAACGTGAATGATGCTGGCGCGCCAGATGCGCCAGATGCCGGGGGGAAGCCAAACCCAGGCGCTCCCGCAGGCGCAGCCCCGAACGAGGGTGGCGCCGCGCCAAAGCCACCCGCTGGCTGTCCCGCTGCGGCCGCCCCAAAGGTGAACGTGGCTTGGGACGCGGGGGCTGGCGCCGTGGCTCCCAATTGGAACGGTGCTGCCCCAGCCGGAGTGGACGCAGAGGCCGGTTGCGCCCCGAAGGTGAACGACGACGTGCCAGGCTGGGCGCTGGGTGTGGGCTGCGCTCCGAATGTAAACGAAGACGCGGTAGGAGCAGACACCGGTGCCGCCCCGAATTGAAACGGCGCCGCGCTGGCAGCCGGCGTAGACGCGGCCCCCGTTGGCGTGGCCCCGAATTGGAAACCACCGGCGGACCCTGGGGTGCCACCAGCTGAGCCGAACGTCGGCACGATGCTGGCGCTCGTCACGCCGGCGAATTGTGATGTCGACGTCGATGGGGCCGATGGGGCTGACCCTGCTCCGGCCCCGAACGTAAACATATTTCCTGTACCTGCACCGGTAGTAATGCTGCCACCAGAGGCTGCGGACGCACCGCCACCGCTGCTGGCCGCCGCGTCGGGCACTAATGCTGCCACGGACACGGTGCGTTGGAGCCCCCGGGAGAGAGCGGCCGCCCCCGGCCCCAACGCCACCGCTGCCGGCGCGGATGCGGCGTCGATGGTAGACGAGGACGACGGGGCTCCGAATGCAAAGATGCTCGAGGCGCCCAGGGAGGCCGCGGCCCCTGAGGATGCAGCTGCGCCAGGCGGCCCGGTGGGTGCGGGCGTACTAGTGCCCGCCCCAAAGGTGAAACTTGTGCCAAAGGTAGAAGAAGAGCTGCCAAACGAAGACAAGCCAAAAGCGGGGGCGCTGGACGAGGGGGTGGTGTTTGCGTCGGCACTGGTGGCCGGCTGACTTGCTGCCACCGTGACGTTTCCAGTGGCCCCCGTCGCAGGGGCGGTGGCGGCACTGCTGGGTCCCTTGTCGGCCCCGCCGAACAGGCTGATCGCGCTTCCGCTGCTGGTGCCGGCACCACCAGCGGTGGTGGTACTGTTTGGCACCGAACTGGCGGCACCGAACGTGAAACTGCTGGCATTCGCCACCCCAGTGCCCGCACCCGCTGTCGACCCTAATGCCGGCCCGCTGCTCCCCGACGGCACCTCTCCTGCTGGTGTTGTCGTCGCGGTTGCCGGTGTTGTACTGGTTGCTGCTGGTAATGAAGATGACGATGAGACAGGTTGCTTGGGTGCGTCGCCGCCCCCACCCCCAGCGCTTCTCTTCATCTCCTGAGCCTCCCTGAGCGCCGCGGCCAGGGGGTTGTCGTCCACGTCGCTTGCCGCGGAACGGCTCCCTTTCTTCTTGAAGCTAGGGGCAGGCGGGTCGGGGGGAATGGTGAACCCGCCGGTTAGCGGGGGGGGGGCACCGAAGGAAGGCAGGGTGGTAGCACTGGGGGTGGAGGAGGACCAAGGTGCCAGGGGGCCTCCAGGTTGGCTTGCACTTGATGCTAGCGTTGTTGTTGTGATGGTTGTTGCCGCGTGCTGGGAATGTGCAAGGATGTGGGCGATGGTGGTAGGCACGACAGACCGGTGGGAAAAGGCCATCAGCCATCCAGCAAGTTGCGAGGATGCTAGAAGTCGTATTCCAACGTATGCACTGAGGCGGGGGCTGCACGCCATAGCGGTCTCACAAACACATTCTTCGTATGATGGCGTGGGTGATGGAATGCCGCTTTAGCAGAAGTGCGGTTGGATGTGCCTACCCTTAACAGAAGTACAACGAGTGCAATCCTCAACAGTGTATTTGTGTAGCTGGTGGGGTGGGTGGGTAGTTTATTGAGTAATGTCATAGTAAGTTTTTTAGCAAAACCCCGCCCACAGCAAAACCCCATCCGCTCCCAGCAAAAAGCCGTCATAGCGCTATGACGGCTAGTTGCATGATGAGCCCTGATTGACCGATAGCACTGCAGATACGCTATAGTGATGTTGTTATAGTGATGTTGTTCCAGTGATGTTGCTATAGTGATGTAGTTCCTTGCGGCGTGCACGTGGGTAAACAATGCAGATTCTACGATAAGCTGTTGGTTGAGGAAGTAAGCATGAATCCAGGCAGCTTGGGGGAAAGGCATCCCATGAATTAGTTAAGGAACAAAACACCCACTTAGTGTGAATCTTTACTAGTCTTATCAACCGCGCCCCATTTACCCTGGGCGAAGCGTGTCGCTTGCTCCCTCGCGGGACTACACACTTGTATCAACGAGACGGCGAGCACACGCGAGAGGTGGCACCCACAACACATGCCCAGCGATGAGACGATCTGATGAAAGGGTAGACATTCTACATGGGTACAGAAGGGCACATGGGTATGTACATGGGTAGGTTTATGGGTATGTAAGGGCATGCACCAAGGGGCCTAGTCAGTGCATAGTCAGTGGCTAGTCGTTATCATAAACACAGGCAGGTAGATACATATACTCAAGGTGCCAGCATAGATCGGCACTCACCTCCACCGCACCCCCTTTGGGTTCGTCCGCTTGGAACTCGGGAAGGTCTTCTTCCGCCACGCCGGCGGTGTGGTTGAGGCCCAACACGGCGCCGCGAAGGGAGGGTAGCTGATGCTGCCATCCCGATGGCAGCTGGTTACGCGGGAGGGGTGATGAGTGATATGTAGGGGGTATGGGGTGACAGGTGATAGGTGGCGGTTGATGAAGAAGAAGGGGACGAGGGCACGAGGGGACGAGGTGACGAGGTGACGAGGGGATGAGGGGACGAGGGGACGAGGGGACGAGGGGGCAAGGGCCCAAGGGACAGGGGACAGGTTGTTGTCATGATTTGTGATTTGAACTCGCAAGGTGCGGCAGTTATGGCCGGGTCCAGTGGCAGGTACACTATGCTGCATGTAGATGAACCAACACACCCAAATAAGGTACACTATGCTGCATGTCGATGAACCAACACACCCAAATAAGGTACACTATGCTGCATGTGGATGAACCAACACACCCAAATAAGGTACACTATGCTGCATGTAGATGAACCAACACACCCAAATGAGGTGCACTGTGTGGCATGCGTGCAGATGAACCAACACACCCAAATAAGGTACAACACACTATGGTAACAACATGCTATGCGGGGTTTGGGGTTGGATTTAACACCATCCGAAGTGCATGGCTTGTAAGGCATGGATGAGCATATATATTGCCCCCACGCTGCATGCACGCAGGTGGTGCGACTGCACAGCATGCCGGCCCAACCATGCTACGGCAGCGGAAGAAACACACAAACAAAACAAAAGGAAGAAGAAACGAAAATACCAAGAATAAACAGAAGCCCGCCTTTTGCCACAAATGTGACGCAGGAAGGACACCCTGGCGGCTCACCAGAGCTCTCCGCCGAACGACACCTGGCAGCCGGCGGAGCGGTACGGGGGGTCGCCGAACGGTCGGTCTTCTTTGCCCGGTAGGCCCCAACGCACCCCCTTCCTCCTCCTCGGGTTCGTCCTCACGAAATCCCAGCCCCTTTGCGCGCACGACCGGCGAGAAAATGGACGTCCTTTTGATCTCAAACGCAGCAACGGGAAGCATGCCATTTCCCCTGGGATTGTGTGCTCTGGAAGGGGTAATGATGTCTGGTAGCACCCTGGCTCGTTTGACTCGCGTCATGTGCTGGTCTTCATCTACGTCCACCCCCCTTGTCCCATGATAAGTTTTCTCCGCGTGGTTGTTTTGCCCCTGCACAGGCTCGTGGGGGGCTGACCATGAGGCAGGAAACGGGCTGACTGACCGTGATGGAAATGTCGCTTTTCCAGTATCGTCACCCGTGGGCTGCGCCGGCCCAGCCCCATCATGGCCCGCCATGTCGTCTCGGCCACGCTTCGCTTTGCGGACGGGAAGAAGGCCCAGCATCAACACGCTGCGCAGCACGCGCTGTCCTCGTTCCAAGGGGGACGGTCGGCCAGCGTCCCTCCCGGCGTCTCGGCCAACGTTTCCGCTGGGCTCGGAAGCCTGCGCGTCGAAGCTGAATGAGAGGCGACGAGGACGCGGCAGGGCTTCGTTGTCAAAGTCTTGTCGGGCCCTGCACAATACATGGGCGGAGGCAACATTAGGTAGACCAGGAAAAGGCACAATGTTATCTAGCAGGAGACAATGGGAACGGAGGACGTGAGTTTTCATTGCAAAAATGCAAGAAGAACGTCAAGATGGAGAAGGATTTTTGTTATAAAAATCAGGGAGAGATGATCTTATATTCACCTCTTAGTAGAACGTGCTTCGTCCTCGCGACGGTTCTCAATATTGCCAGGAATAGTTCGCCCATTTTCCGCTTCGGCCAGCCTCTTCCGCGAAGCAGTCGGCCCAGAAGCAACGTTCTGCTTGGCTCCCGCCAGCCAGTCTGACACATAACGAAAGACCTCCATGGGCACGTTTGGTCAATGTTCAAGTCTCATGCCTGTAGACTTTAGCTGGTACAAAACCAAACTGTATCCCCCACCTAATTCATGTTGACACCCCATGCGCCCGCGATTTGAGTAACGCCCAAGCGACATGTCCTCTCAAGAGAATACCCATTTCGCCATTTATATTTAATAGCAGACCGGCATCTGGCACAGTGCACAACAGCTCATTGCGAGGCCATGGCGCCATGGCCAGATAGCTAATCACCCTGAGTGCAGTGCGGAGGGCAAACGACTCGCTCTACTGTATTATAAATTATTTTGTTATTGCTGCCCGCTCAACACAACGCTTGAGCTGTCTACGGGCACTGCCACCGTGTCACGTTCGCACGAAACGGTCTACAGGATGCGCCGCGCCGATCCGTGGTGGCCCTGGACGCTGGCGCATGCTGGCAGTCCAAATTTTTCGCGGGAATCCGGGCGCCCGTTCTCCGGCCCACACCCTGCACGCCCGCGCATCGGCTCACCGGCCGCCCAACCTATTCCGCCGCACCCTGCATACCCGGCGGCCGGCCGATCGGGCAAAGCAATGTCCAGCTCTGGCCAGTCTGGCTATGGCACGGTTGCGCTCGCGAGGTGTATGGCGCGACTAGCATCTTGCGGTTACCTAGTTGTCGGTTTCCTCCTCATAATAGTACCATACTTTGACGTTTGTAGCTACCCGTCCGGTCGCTGGTGGAGAAACCCTGGCCGCCCGGGCCAGCTGTCCTGGATTGGCGGGCCGCAAGCGCCGGCGACCTGTTCTTGAGGACGTCATTCTTCACGAGGACCCACATGTGGTCATCCTGACCTATGGCGCCGAGACGTGCAGATGCCGACGCAGAAGCTGAAGAAAGGACTCGACGGCGCTGTCACCAAGATGCAGCGCAAGGCAAGTGCTCAATTGATATTCCATTTGGTTTGACATTAGCAACTGGGTGAGGATTTTTACGCTGATTTACCTTGAAATGTTTCCCACATTCTTAGGCACAGGCCCAGGGGCCTAGCCGGGCACCTGGCCCGCACAGATCAAGTAGACACATTAGACAGACTAGCTGGCAAGCCCGCGCAGCCCGGGCGTTTTATCCTCATGTGACACGTGGCAGGCCCCAGACCACGCGCGCCGGCCGGGCCGCCCTCCATGGCCAGATTTTCCATACGTGATCGGCTAGGCAGGGACATGTGCTACCCTAGACGCCGGTGATGGGATCATGCCCGGGGAGCCCCCGGGTTCAGTTGTCTGTTTAATATGGACGCAATCACATGTATATAAATTAATTAACTTTAATATGGAGGCAGATGACTCCCCAACGGGAGCACGAGTCTAATTAATTAATTAATTAATGGAGGCAGATGGCTCGCAAGGATTGGTGGCAGACATGCACGATAGCACCCCCAAGGCCGTGGGGGCTCTGCGTGAGACCCAGTATGGCATTCATAGTGATTCGAGCCGTGGCGCCCGCAACCTAGTAAATAGAAACTAGATAGCCGATAGCTAGCATCATCCCTTCCATCCCATCTCCATCCCACGAGGACTTCTGCTCACATGACACAGTGTACGTGTAAATTTATTCATTAATAGACGTTTGTTGGCAAGGGAGAAGCCAACTGTCACAACAGACAAATATGACAGGTAGCAATTAAACGCTGCTGCCCCCCCGGGGCTAGGTATGATCCAGACCGTATGGGCTGCGACGCAGTTGGCCCGGGCGCGGCGGAATAGCAAGTTGGCCACGGCGGGGAGGGAGCGCACGAGACAGGCACTGCCGCCAATAGGAGGACCATGTCGAGGAATATATTTACACGGAGTCATTTACACCACGCTTGCACTATAGCACATGTGTCTGGAATATCACCCATGTGCAGTACCAGCTCAAATTTTGATGCTGAAAATGTAGTGCATGTCTGGGTTACGCCGACATGGGTTACGCCGCGAGAACACGTTGACTTGAGTTGATGCCATGATTGGGCCCTGGGCCCACTGCCTGATTGGCATCCACCCATGTCCCCTTTCATGTCAACTTCTGCTTGCACTGCAGAATTTGCCCAGCTGGCCCTCGGGGCAGCCCTGCGGTCACGCCCGCTTGGCAAGGTACCGATGAGAGCACAACAACAACATAGCATGGTGTACTCAAGTGCTCATAGCTACATAGCTTGTTGGCAATCGTGGCGTCATGGCACCAAACAAAAGTTTTTGCCAAGGGTCACTGATAACTTCAATAACGCCTGCTTGCGCTGGGGGCATGCTCATGCTCAAAGGCCATGCATTTTGAGAGATTCCAGCATCTGCTTTGGTCAACCTGCCATGAGTACTGGGCAACTTCTGTAAAACTAGACTTGTTCACAGCCTAAGGCACCGCGCTCTTCACCGTCAGGTTGTGGTGGATATTTACAAACTTCGCTTGAAGCTTCTCCACCTGCAGAAGCACAGGACAAGGACAACACGTCCCCATGGTGTGATTTGGCAGCTAAAATGAAAAAGTAGCAGCCAGATCCAGTCACCCACAGATGGACACAACTCAAGCGATCCAACACTTCCCTCATTCACCCTACTTCCTATCAAACTTTCCCTGACCACGCCGCCCACACACTTTACGTCCACCACCCTCTGCTGCGCCCCCTCACCTCCTCTCCTCTAGTCCTACTTTCCACAAAATGATTGTTCTGCAATGCCATGCTAATATGTGCCACACACCTGCTTAACCTCTATGTGCCTCTGCACCACATAAAGTTAACTTCTATTCTAGTCTAGTAAGACCATACCACCCGCACGCTTGACCTCTGCGTTCAGCTGCTCCTTTCGGGCCCCTTTCAGTTTCTCTTATAGCAATAGTTACTGCTCCTTTGGGGCCCCTTTCAGGCACTCTTACCGCAAAAGTTACTTTTATGCTAGTGTCCTTGTCATGTTGGGTCATGCATAGCCACCCACCCGCTTGACCTCAGCTTCCAGCTGATCCTTTTGGGCCTCGAGCGACGCGCGCACGGTGTCCACGTCAAAAACGTCGTTCTTCTCAAATGCAGCCTCGATCTCCGTGCGCAGCTTTTGGGGGAAGGTGTCCACGAGCGGCATGAGGAAGAAACAGTTGAACTGGACACACAACGGAGCAGCAAAGCCAAAATAAGGTGTCTGTTTAATTAGTTGTACATATCCACAGGTTTTGCGGGAAGGTGTCCACAAGCGGCATGAAGAGGGGCAGTTGAACTGTCGGGGCAACAGAGCAGCGTGACGAGAACGACAATGCACATATAGAAGCGGCCGGCAACGAGGGCGGACATTAAGAGGTGATGAAGGTAGTCAACTGGGTATTCTCAAACACCATGTGGACACGCGTGGCGCAAGAGGGCAAAGAGTTTGTCTAGTATGCTAGGAGGAGGGAGGCTCAAAGTGGGATGGGATGAGGAATAAGGTCCCCAGTTCAATCACCAGTAAACATCACTAGGATTAAACTATCCAGAAGAGGATAGGTATTGGTATTGGTTACACTTAAGAATTGGTATTGGTTACATGATGCGAATTAGATAGGTATTGGTATTGGTTACACTTAAGAATTGGTATTGGTTACATGATACGAATTAGATAGGTATTGGTATTGGTTACACTTAAGAATTGGTATTGGTTACATGATGCGAATTAGATAGGTATTGGTGTTGGTTACACTTAAGAATTGGTATTGGTTACATGATGCGAATTAGATAGGTATTGGTATTGGTTACACTTAAGAATTGGTATTGGTTACATGATGCGAATTAGATAGGTATTGATATTGGTTACACTTAAGAATTGGTATTGGTTACATTATGCGAATAGGTATGGGTATTGGTTACACTTAAGAATTGGTATTGGTTACATGATGCGAATAGGTATTGGTATTGGTTACACTTAAGAATTGGTATTGGTTACATGACGCGAATTTCTCGGGCAGGATCGCTGCATGTGCAAGCATCTCACACGCGAGTGGGCGCTGGCTTGCTCGCACCATGGGTAGGACAGGCTCCGGTAGGCCGCACTGCACCACACATCGCGACTGCCAATGCCACCAAATCAATGACTGCCAGCTGTCAGTTGCTAAAATGAGGGGCAACACGTGCCGAGTTGCCTGGCCCGGCAAGGCATGCTACCAGGGGATGCGCAATGTAGAAACACGTGGCACACACGGTCATGACAAGTCAAATGCGCTATCCATATCCAAGTAGAATGAGAAACCCAGTACGCCAGATACACGGTGGAAGCGCCAAAAAGTACCGATCGACATCAAGGCCTACCCGGGAACAACTACACTACTGATAGCTATTGATGATGATGCTACACTTCTAGTAACGCCAGGCCCATGCTCTACCCTTCTACTGCCAGCCCCACGCTCCACCCTTCTACTGCCAGCCCCACGCTCCACCCTTCTTCTGCCAGCCCCATTACTAAACCAAAAACCATCCAAGCATGGCACTCCGCAATTGAATGACAGCAACTCATCAGCCATTCCCTCGATGCCCCCAAAGTTGCAGTCACCGCGTTCTCTCTCGCATCCTCAGGTTGATTATTGAGGAAGCACAAATTCAATCATTCCACCTCACCCCATGGTCCCCCACTTTCAGCGTTCGTCCCTTCCCTCAAGCTACCTTGCCTCTTTCCCCGACCCTTATTCCCCTTTCTCCCCCCCTTCTCTCACCCCTTCACACTTCACTTCCCCGTTCTCCCCCTTCTTTTCCCCTGTTCCCCCCCCCTCCTCACCTTGCGTTCTGCGTTGACAGTCTTCTTCTACTTTCCTTCTTCACTAGTTGCATTACCCTTGCCATCCACCATTCAATGCCTCTACTGCCCTCACCTTGAGCTCTGCGTTGACGACGAAGTGGTTGCGGATGCCCTCAAAGATGCCCGTCACTAGCACGTTCACAATTTGCTGCCGATGACGTGCCGCCAACGGGATTCCCGAACAACCCACCAAAGCCCAACACGTACGCAAGCAAGCAAGGTCGTGGGTACGAAGCGCGCTGAGCAACCAGCACAAAAAAGCCAGCAATGGGGGAAGCGGATCGCATGCACGTGTTGGTCACCAATCAGAAGCCTAGTAATACGTAGTTATATGCAGCCTAGTTATATGTAGGCCTAGTTGGCTTCATTGCTCTTATTCCGCTCCTTTTCACCCTCGTTAGGTATAAACAGCCCATTTTAATAATAAGTTACTGGTTATATACTTGTTCTGCAGAAGAAAATTCCAACAAGAACCCTTGCATTCCATGAACATGCACAGCCCCAGCATTTTCCAATCAGTGAGGCGCTATCATCCAAATAAATCATCAGCACTCGGTAGCCCACGTGGTGACTATGGGTGGCAGTACAATGCGCACGTAATGCAGCAAATACACAGCAAGTTTATGTGAAAAGTTGCCTTTAGTGGCCTGCAATACCATAACAGGGGCGTTCAAATGCCTCCCTCCCTAACCGCACTACCCCTGCCCAGGATCCATCTGCCTCCCTCCTCGCACCCGCACCCTCGCGTTGGAATCCCATCAGCTTCACGGCTTATCCTTTGGCCTCCCAATGCCTCCTAAGAACTACTATGAAGACCTACATGTGCTGTAGGAGGCCTTCTCCCCACCAGCTATTCACTTTCCCCCAGAGATTACCCCTTACCCACCCACCCCCTACCTCAGACAGCGCCCCCCCCCCCCTTAATTGAATTGAAAGCGCGGGACTGCGTCACGTGGGCCCCAATAAAGGAGCCTTGGGCCCCCAAAAAGGAGCCTTCAACCCCTATACGCGATGAGAAGGAGGGAGGGCGCCCTAGCTTCTGACAGCATCCCTCTGTCTCCTCCCCCCCCCCTCCCCTCGCATGGCTTCCCTCCCTTTCCCCCACCTGCCCCCCCGCGCATGGCTTCCCTTCCCCCTGCCCCCCACCTCGGAGAGCGTCCCCAGCCGCCGACTCCACAACGTGGCCTCGAGCAACGCCATCAAGTTCTCATGCTGCGCCGCCGCCGCGTCGACGGCTGAGTCCTTGCCGTCTGGTCCACCCGTCTTGCTGCCCACCTTGCCTGCACCGTTCGCGGTGGCGGTGCCAGCGTTACCCGTGAGCATGGAGAGGGAGGCGAGTGTGCTGGCGCCCCCTCGCGCAGACTTGCCCATTTCGTCGAGGAAGGGCCGCAGCACGGTGTGGTTCTGGGTTTCGGGTCAGGGACCAGAATATCAAGAAAGGATGGCAAGGGTCAGAAGCAAGCGCGCACAAGGTGGATGACAAGGGTGAAAGAGTGGCTGTGGGGAGGAAGGGCCGCAGCACGGTACGCTTCTGGGCTCGGAGGCGGGGAGCAAAATAAGAAAGTGGAGGACAAGGGTAAGAAGGAAGCTGGCATAGGAAGCGGCCGCTAGAACCACACTTTCATCTCAATGGAACCCACGCTCGCATCCTCCATCAAACCTCCTCTTCCATGGCATTGTTTTGTCCAATACCATCCCTGCACCATCTGAATTCGCCTCATTCCTCCTTTGTGTTCATCCTTTCATCCGGCACCAAACCCAGAATCACATCGTGCTGGCTCCCTCTCACTTGCCCTATATTTTTGCTTGTTTAAGCAACCCGACGGCCATAAGAACGATATCGTGCTGCAGCCTTTCCTCCCCACCGCCACTCTTTCACCCAGACATCCTCCCACCTAAAGAATAACAAGACGAATGCCAAGGGACAAGAGTTTCCTTGGAGAGAGGAAGCAGGTGCGGTGCTGGTGGAGGCTGGCTGAAATAATAAGGAGGCGAATATGAGATGATAAATAGAGACAATAATATGGAGGCGAATATGAGATGATAAATAGAGACATAAAGGGAAGCAGGTATGGCCCGCTGAAATAATAAGGAGGCGAATATGAGATGATGAATAGAGACATAAAGGGAAGCGGGTATGGCCCTGTGTAGGATAGCATGGGGGAAGCTAAATGATGCCATGCATGGGCCGCTAAAACACAGTGCATCGTTCATATTATAGGAGTGTCCATGCCATGTGAAGCGCTGCATGGATGGCGATCGATCCCTAACAAGTCGGCTGCATGTATGTCTACATAAAAAACACAATTCATTTAGCATAAATCATGATGTTGATAATTAATTAATTAATTAATTAATTAAGCATAAATCATACTACAATCAAGAATAATGATTCAATCAACAGACAAGGAGGAAGTTCCAAGAAAAGGAGACTATCTACCTTAAACAACGGACCATATACAGCAGCCAAGCTGCTCCGCTCTACGCACCTGGTTATGTAGCGACCAAGTGACAAAGCGGGTGGTGCTGTGGAGGTCCTCGATGCACCTGAAGGGTGGCGGGCGCCAGATGCCAGCTCAATAGAAGTTGGGGACCGTGAGGATGCATCACTCATAGATATGCCACAATGTCGGACGTTCCTTTCCAGCAAGACGAGACCGTCGAAAGGGCGAAAAATTGAAAGGGTGATGGTTTGAAGCATGCCTAAGCCATGTGATGGCGTGACCATTTGGCATGACTTGAGTTGCAAGCTGCGCATGGACGTTTCTCTAGGGAACAGCCAACTGTAGAACTGGGACTGGGGAACCCGGCCCCTGGAGGACAATGGGTTGCCCCACCCCCGAAGCCTGGAAGGCCCATGCAGCCAAGCAGACGCAGGCCCTACCCAGACATTACTTTGGAACTCACTTCTTCCGGCAGGATGCTGAAAATCCATGCAAAAACAAGTAAATAAAACTGACGGGCTTCTGCCAGCAGGATGCCGCATATCAAACAAAACCCATGCAAACAAGTGTGCACTGAAAATAAACCTGAGGCGCTTGTGCCAGCAGGATGCCGTATATCAAACAAAACCCGTGCAAACAAGAAAACAAAACACTAAACATTAAACCGACGCGTTTCTGCCAGCAGGAGGCTGGGTGCAACAAACCCATGCAGACGAAGAAAGATTTAACATGGCCCAACTCACTTCTTCCGGCATGACGCCTCGGTCTCGTCGACAAAGTTGCGGAACGCGGAGCCGACGCGCTTTAGGAACTGTTGGTGCCCGGTCATGAACTGGCCCTCCGCCTGCACCGCAAACACATGGGGGTAGGCACCACCACCCGGGAAACGCTAGTCACTGGTTTGGGAGCGGTTGGTGTCCGGTCATGAGCGGGCCATGCGCCCTACGTCATGAAACGGATCAGGTAGGCACCACCCAAGAGAAAAAAAGGAAACAATTTTTGTACCAGCTGTCATTCCGACAGAATGCAGGTAGCCGCACCATCCTTGTAGGGATTGCTTCCGTGAATGCAACGTTTCGTGCGCGCCCTGGCGTCGTGGCGGCTGGCCGCACAGGCCTCGCTAGACCTGACGGATCCAGCCACTCACTCCTCGGAGCAGAAGACGAGGACGCACCACCTGCGTGGGACCTAGTGAACCACTGTTAAATACTTTGTCGGCTCGCTGGTGTGGGGCTGACCGACCGACCGACCGACCAATTGACAGACGGACGGATGGACAGACAGATGGACGGGCGGGCGGGCGGGCAGGCGGGCGGGCGGGCGGGCAGGCCATGCCTAGCATGCCTTATTCATATGCCATATCATTACACCATTTCATTTCCCACGCTCAAATGCTTTTCCATGTCGGGTATGGACGCGCATCATCCATACATCTTATTGGCATGTCACAGCATGAGCCAAACTTATCTATTTCAGGACCGACCGACCAACCGACCGACCGACCAACCGACCGACCGACCAAGGTATGGTTACGCCCGTACGAGGGTATGGGCCGTAGCAGCACGTCTCGGACTTCCCATGCGCCCTGCTGCTTTCGCCCGATGAAAGGGGAAAGGCGGGCCACACCTGAAGGCGATCGCAGACAAGCATGCTGATAGCTTTCCCCCATTTACTCTGATACTACTTAATAGACAAGCATGCTGATAGCTTTCCCCCATTTACTCTGATACTACTTAATAGACAAGCATGCTGATAGCTTTCCCCCATTTACTCTGATACTACTTAATAGACAAGCATGCTGATAGCTTTCCCCCATTTACTCTGATACTACTTAATAGACAAGCATGCTGATAGCTTTCCCCCATTTACTCTGATACTACTTCATAAACAAGCATGCTGATAGCTTTCCCCCATTTACTCTGATACTACTTAATAGACAAGCATGCTGATAGCTTTCCCCCATTTACTCTGATACTACTTAATAGACAAGCATGCTGATAGCTTTCCCCCATTTACTCTGATACTACTTAATAGACAAGCATGCTGATAGCTTTCCCCCATTTACTCTGATACTACTTAATAGACAAGCATGCTGATAGCTTTCCCCCATTTACTCTGATACTACTTAATAGACAAGCATGCTGATAGCTTTCCCCCATTTACTCTGATACTACTTAATAGACAAGCATGCTGATAGCTTTCCCCCATTTACTCTGATACTACTTAATAGACAAGCATGCTGATAGCTTTCCCCCATTTACTCTGATACTACTTAATAGACAAGCATGCTGATAGCTTTCCCCCATTTACTCTGATACTACTTAATAGACAAGCATGCTGATAGCTTTCCCCCATTTACTCTGATACTACTTAATAGACAAGCATGCTGATAGCTTTCCCCCATTTACTCTGATACTACTTTAATGCTGCCCTTTTCTCTGATGCAACTGCTGCAAACGCCCATCCCCCGACCCTGACTAGGTAAATTTGATCTCAGGGTATGCCCTTTACATCGTACGCCGAACACCACCGTGGAAACTGGTATGCCCCTTGTGTACATCTGACATCATGCCCCTGAGTGCCGCCTCGGACACACCCACCCGCTGAATGCCTCCACGTCATGCTCCCTTACCCGCACATGCCTGCATCCATGATCCAGCCAGCCGCCCACCCAGCCACCCAGCCACCCACCCACCCACCCACCCACCCACCCACCCACCCACCCAGCCACCCAGCCACCCACCCACCCAAACACACACACACACACACACACACACACACACACACACACACACACACACACACACACACACACACACACACACACACACACACACACACACACACACACCCACCCAGCCAGCCAGCCAGCCAGCCAGCCAGCCAGCCAGCCAGCCAGCCAGCCAGCCAGCCAGCCAGCCAGCCAGCCAGCCACCCACCCAGCCACCCACCCAGCCACCCACCCACCCACCCACCCAGCCACCCACCCAGCCACCCACCCACCCACCCACCCACCCACCCACCCACCCACCCACCCACCCAGCCACCCACCCACCCACCCACCCACCCACCCAGCCAGCCACCCAGCCAGCCACCCAGCCAGCCACCCAGCCACCCAGCCACCCACCCACCCAGCCACCCACCCACCCACCCACCCACCCACCCACCCACCCACCCACCCACCCACCCACCCACCCACCCACCCACCCACCCACCCACCCACCCACCCACCCACCCACCCACCCACCCACCCACCCACCCACCCACCCACCCACCCACCCACCCACCCACCCACCCACCCACCCACCACCCAGCCACCCAGCCACCCAGCCACCCAGCCACCCAGCCACCCAGCCACCCACCCACCCCACCCACCCACCCACCCAGCCAGCCAGCCAGCCAGCCAGCCAGCCAGCCAGCCAGCCAGCCAGCCAGCCAGCCAGCCAGCCAGCCAGCCAGCCAGCCAGCCAGCCAGCCAGCCAGCCAGCCAGCCAGCCAGCCAGCCAGCCAGCCAGCCAGCCAGCCAGCCAGCCAGCCAGCCAGCCAGCCAGCCAGCCAGCCAGCCAGCCAGCCAGCCAGCCAGCCCGCCCGCCCGCCGCCCGCCCGCCCGCCCGCCCCGCCCGCCCGCCCGCCGCCCGCCGCCCCGCCCGCCCGCCCGCCCGCCCGCCGCCCGCCCGCCCGCCCGCCCGCCCGCCCGCCCGCCCGCCCGCCCGCCCGCCCGCCCGCCGCCCCCGCCCGCCCGCCCGCCCGCCCGCCCGCCCGCCGCCCGCCCGCCCGCCCGCCCGCCCGCCCGCCCGCCCGCCCGCCCGCCCGCCCGCCCGCCCGCCGCCGCCCGCCCGCCCGCCGCCCGCCCGCCCGCCCCCGCCCGCCCGCCCGCCCGCCCGCCCGCCCGCCCGCCCGCCCGCCCGCCGCCCGCCCGCCCGCCCGCCCGCCCGCCGCCCGCCGCCCGCCCGCCCGCCCGCCCGCCCGCCCGCCAGCCAGCCAGCCAGCCAGCCAGCCAGCCAGCCAGCCAGCCAGCCAGCCAGCCAGCCAGCCAGCCAGCCAGCCAGCCAGCCAGCCAGCCAGCCAGCCAGCCAGCCAGCCAGCCAGCCAGCCAGCCAGCCAGCCAGCCAGCCAGCCAGCCAGCCAGCCAGCCAGCCAGCCAGCCAGCCAGCCAGCCAGCCAGCCAGCCAGCCAGCCAGCCAGCCAGCCAGCCAGCCAGCCAGCCAGCCAGCCAGCCAGCCAGCCAGCCAGCCAGCCAGCCAGCCAGCCAGCCAGCCAGCCAGCCAGCCAGCCAGCCAGCCAGCCAGCCAGCCAGCCAGCCAGCCAGCCAGCCAGCCAGCCAGCCAGCCAGCCAGCCAGCCAGCCAGCCAGCCAGCCAGCCAGCCACCACCCTGGCACCTCACCTGTAACATGTGCATGCTGATGGGCAGCATGCGCCGCAGGATGTGCGTCAGGCGGAAACCGAGCTGGCACACGGCACCGAACGGGCAAGAGACAGACAAGGGATCAAAGGGAAGCATAAGACCACAGGAAGCATCGAACCGACAGGCAAGTGTTCTCAAGTGTACTTGTGTAATTGAGAACACACAATTAGAGCTTGGCTAACCGACCCTCCAGGGGGCTCGATCAGCCTCGCGGGGTCTAGCATGTCCAAGTGGCAAGCAGAATGATTGAGAACACAGCACAACTGAGGCAAGTACGACCCAAGGACCGACCAACAACCAGAACACGGGCTGGGCGCGGGAGAGACATACGACAAGGTCCGCAAAAAGGTGAGATCATACAGACCGTAAGAAGCCAGCTAGCTCACGCTACCATCCAGCGCTGCCATTCAAAAGGGGTTGGGGGGGGAAAGCCTCACCTGGGCGCAGGAACCGCTCCAGTATGGCACCTTCCCTTGAAAGGAAGGGTACCACACCCGACATGGTTGCAGGAATGACAGCCTCAAGCCACATGGATGCTGCTCTAGAAGTATGAGAAAAAGGGGAAAAAAAAATCACCAGTTTTAAAAAGATCGCAGCTCTATGCCCGCACAATCACTTGGGCATTCTACCGGGCACAGAGGTCTCAAGCATATACTAGTACACATACTCGAAAGGGGCACTATCTAAAGGAAAACCGTTACCTGGTACAGGGACGGCTCGAGCACCACATGGTCACCCCAAAGGCCTTACAACTATACTGTGCCAAGAGATTCATCCTTAAGCCACAAGTAATGCTGCCCTCTGACAAAAAAAGACATTTTACCTGGTGCAGGTACGGCTCGAGTACCGTGCGCGCCTGCGTGACCGCGACCACGCACGCCGTGCGCGTGTAGTTGACCCCATCATGCACGTCATCCACGCCGCACGCGTTCACAAGCTGTTCTAAGTCGATCGGAGGGCAGCGCAGCCCGCCCACTTTGGCCCGAAACTCCGCCATCGCCCGGTGGTACTGCGCGCCCCCAAACAGCCGCATGTGTGCGTTGGGAATATCGCCCTCGGTGGGCAGCACCGCGCCTTGTGCGTCCACAAAGGCACCCCCCCGTATGCGCTCGTCTGCCAAGGTCTCGCCAAAGCGCTCGCCGGACGCGGACACGGTGCCCTTGAGCAGCTCCGCCAGCTGGCGGTTTCGGCACACGTAGAAAGAACGTGCGTGTTCTATTGATTTGTAGTGAAAAACATGCTTAGATGGGAGCAGCTCTGCCAGCTGCATGGCGGTGCACGCAGGTGTACAGAACTACTTATGCTACTATTATACTGTATACAAGAACTATTCTATTATACAAACATGTGATTCGTGCAACAGTATTAGCATGGGAGGAGCTCTGCCAGCTGGCGGTTTACAAGCACGTATGCATGACACACACACACTAGTGTATTGAAGTATTGCCAAAACTGGGAGAGCTTGGCTAATTTGCGGTTTGCCGTGAAAAACAGCCAAGCGGTTGATTATGCCTTATTATGTAGTGTTACTTAGTCAACAACAGAAAGTAGATTCATGAGGTTTATACACATAACAAGTAAACAGTTTACCAAGCCTTCTACACATAACAGGTTTAGACACCTACAGACCGATCACCGATTTACACATAAGGAAAAAGGGGGTGATCTGCTGATACCCACAAGAACACAGCATGGGCATGGACTTCATGCACACGCGCATGATGGCCGGAATGCAATTACATGTTGCATGTAGAAAAGACAAGCTGCACACACAATGGTCCGCACACCAACGACGCCCCCCCAAAGGCATCCACAGGCAATCACACCTCATGTGCGTGGAAATCCAATTTAAAGCCTAGTATCAAGAACTGGCCCGAACCCCGCAACTCTAGGCCCGTTCCAACCCACTTTACCCTAGGACCGCCCCCCCCCACACACGCAAACATGCCTGATCTCCAACCCAAACAGTAAGTCCCCCAAGTCCGTTATAACCATGATGAGAATAGTTATGGTTTTCACAATATGATAACAGCGTTTACTTTACAATACCTGACACGGTATGCTATTTGCAAGTCACATAGCAGCCATAGGCTTTGCAATCGAACAATCTTACGACATGCCTTGGAGACGAAATTCTCTCGAAACGTGCGACCCCGGTCCCGTAGCCGGTTCATGTCCAGTCCCCTGATACAGGTGGCAGCGTTACAACGAAGAACGGATTGCAGCATTACCATGAGCCAGAGCCGGCAGCACAACTATTATCACAGCATCACCATACGTGACCGGAGGTAGCAAGTAGGTCATACAACAGAGACCGACATCAAGGACAATGCAGGCATGCACAGATATCCAGCATCGAGCCACCGGGCCAACCGGCCAACCAGCCAAGAAGCAAGCGAGCAAACAAGCTAGCAAGCAAGCGAGCAAACAAGCTAGCTAGCTAGCTAGCAAGCAAGCAAGCAAGCAAGCAAGCATCTGAGTACACGGGTGCCTAGGCACGCATCTGCCGTTGTGTGCACAGGGGTATATTGGGTTGGGCTCACTCCAGCTCCTTGTTGACGGACGTCCACATGGGTGTTCACACAAAGCTGTACTTAAACGGCTCCATGGGTTGAGGCTATCGCCATTACATCCAGCCACTCCAACTCCTTGTTGACGGACGTCCACATGGGTGTTCACACAAAGCTGTACTTAAACGGCTCCATGGGTTGAGGCTATCGCCATTACATCCAGCCACTCCGGCTCCTTGTTGACGGACGTCCACATGGGCGTTCACACAAAGCTGTACTTAAACGGCTTCATGGGTTGAGGCTATCGCCATTACATCCAGCCACTCCGGCTCCTTGTTGACGGATGCCAATTTATTTTACACAAAGCTCTAAGTGCAAGGTCTCACAAAGCTCCACGTTAAAGTTTGAAGGGGTTACGTTTATTGCTGTCAGGGCCACTCACTCCAGCTCCTTGTTGACGGACGCCAGGTTGTCGGAGACGGTGCGCAGCTCCTTCTCGAGCAGCGGGATGATGGTGGGCACATTCTCTAGGTACCTGGGGGGGGGGGGGGGGGGGGGAGCAGGGGGAGAGGGGAGCCGCGGGATGAGGGTGGGCACATTCTCTAGGTACCTGGTGTGTGTGTGTGTGTGTGTGCATGGAGCAAGGGGAGAGGGGAGCCGCGGGATGAGGGCGGGCACATTCTCTAGGTACCTCGTGTGTGTGAGTGCATGGAGCAAGGGGAGAGGGGAGCCGCGGGATGAGGGTGGGCACATTCTCTAGGTACCTGGGTGGGGGGGGGAAGGGGGGCATGTGGGTGGGGGGGGGGGGGGGTGCGTGGGTGGGTGGGTGGGTGGGTGAGTGGGTGGGTGGGTGGGGGTGGGTGGGTGGGTGGGTGGGGGGGGGGGGGGGGGGGGGGGGGGGGGTGGGTGGGTGGGTGGGTGGGTGTGGGTGGGTGGGTGGGTGGGTGGGTGGGTGGTGGGTGGGTGGGTGGGTGGGTGGGTGGGGGTGGGGTGGGTGGGGTGGGTGGGGTGGGGTGGGGTGGGGTGGGGGTGAGGTGGGGGGGGCGTGGGGTTGTGGGGGCGTGGGGGCGTGGGGCGTGCGTGCGTGCGTGCGTGCGTGCGTGCGTGCGTGCGTGCGTGCGTGCGTGCGTGCGTGCGTGCGTGCGTGCGTGCGTGCGTGCGTGCGTGCGTGCGTGCGTGCGTGCGTGCGTGCGTGCGTGCGTGCGTGCGTGCGTGCGTGCGTGTGTTTGTGTGGGCGTGTGTGCGCATGGGCATATAACAGGGGATGAGGGTGGCCACTTTTTCTAGGTAGGTACCTCTTCTAGGTGTGTGGGTGGGGGGGGGGGGGTTGAGGGGGAAGAGATAGACGGAGGCAGGGAGGAAAAAGATGAAGAAGGGGGAGAGAGAGGAGTGAAAGTCGAGCAAAAGGGGGCATGGGGGAAATAAGCGGGGAGAGTGCCCAGGGGGGAGGCACCAGGCGCAGGAGGGGAGGCATGCATGCGAGCAAGGGAGATGGCAGTGCAGGGAAATGATAGAAGGGAGGAGATCATGCGTGCCTGGGAAATGATATACGGGAAGAGATGTTGCGCGGGGGGTTGAGGGATAAGAGTCATTAGACATTAGAACACATCGAGGACATCCAGTTCAGGGGCGTATGGGCGCAGGTGAGGCCGAGGCCAAGGAAAAAAAGGAGCTGTGAAGGCTTTGTGCATGCGTGCGTGGGGTGGGGAGGCGGATGGGGGGTTATGAACGGGTGGGCAGATGGATGGCGGGTCGGACGGGGGGAGGGGAGATGGTGAGGCACGGATCCCGTGCGGGGGACCAATGTCCAGGCAGAGGGTGAAAAAACCAAGAAAGAATCCGCGAGAAAAAATTTACGCAGGTTTCCTAGTTGCTGTTTGATAACCAGACTTACAACAAAGCAACTGGGGGTAAATGTTTTCTTGTGAAACATATTTGTAATTATTTCGCGGGAACATATGAAGCGAATGCTATCTAACTACTAGCATTCATAGCACACTAAGGTATAGCCAGGTTGACACAGCCACATGCTGTGAATGGGAAACACTCGCTACAACTGTCACTCGCACGCGAGTGACAGAGCCATATCCCTCACTCCTGCTGCACCAGCACATAGCTGCACATTGCCTACAGGAGACATTCATTGGGATCGGATATCTACTCACTAGTGCTGCAACAACTACCATTCACTCAATGCTGCCGCAACATGTGCAATCCGCTCACTGCTGCTGCAGCAGCTGCTCCAGGAACACGCGCAGGCGGCTGATGCCGATGTGTGCCCGCTCCTCCGGCGTCACCCCCCGATCCACGATCCGCTCCAGCTCGCGCACGTCCATGCTCTCACGCATCGCCACCGCCTGCGTGTCAGGCGGGTAGCAGGAGCCAGGGTCATCACTGCAACTCAGTAATGTTTTGCACATGGACAAATCACCCCGCCTCCCATCGTCCCATGCACCCCGGCGGTCTGTGCCAGTTGCCAGTTGCCAGTTGCTAGGTGCCAGGTGCCAAGCATCTGGCTCGTGGCCGCCTGTGAGAAGGTCAATGACAAACTTGTAAGTCTAGTAAACAGTCAGCCTGTCGGTCAACTGAGACAATGGGCCTGTCTTCGTCAGATGGGGTGTTCTTATGCAGAGATTGTGTTTAAAATATACCAGGAGTACAAGCTTTGGATTAATCAGAACTAATGCGAACCAATAATTCCTGGGATGAAGGTGCGCAATGGTGAATGGAAAAAAAAAGGTGAACACCCATGAATATCATGGCCGAATTCCACCCTGCACGGGGGATCTGACCTCCGTAGGCTTGCTGTGGTAATGCCCGAGCCCGATCATTCTGCATGAGTCGGAGGTGTTATGCGGAGAGCGAGCCAAGAAGTGCAATGAGTCACCCGTTACAGATGCACCTCGCGCTTGGATGCATGTGTCCCTTGCTGCCCATCTCCTCTGACAGTTCGTGATTAGCCAAAAAGGTGCTACCCGTGCAAACCATATCGCATGGCTCCTTCAACCCGACGAACATACACTGCAGTGGTAAAATTAATTGATTTTCCACCAGCACCCCCCATCATGAATGCCCACGCACCTCCCTGGACTCATTGAGGTTTGTTTAATATCAGCATCGGTAACAGGTCTAATACAATCCGTCCTGCTTTGACCCATCCACAAGGACCCTCCAATCACGGATGCCCAACACGCACCTCCTTGAACTCGTCGTGCGTTCGGAACACCGAAGTGCCATCTGTGCCAACCCTTCCGGAGGGGACCGACCTGAAGGGTCCAGGGTGGGGCAGGCATAAGTCAGATGCAATTGATTCATAATCACGTTGACTCGATGCAAAGCAAAGGGTCCGATGCAAAGCGAGGGGGGAGTGGGGAGCACTGCGCGAAATATGGGATGCAAGAAACAGCATTCTCCGCCGTACGAGCACGCTTCACACTTCATATTGGGGCGAGCAATCAATGCCATTCGCCGTATTAATCTATGCTCCGCTGCTGGCCGTGCCACAAGTACTAATAACAGTGAGGCAAGTCGCAAGCAACACTGTCATGTTTGTCGTTACACTATCATGTACATTATAGTCTTATAGTAGACATTAGCACATCCCAAATATAGCCCCTGAATGCTATAACGGGTCAGGGGGGGGAATGGAGGTGGGGGTGGGGGTTAAGGTGGGGGTGGGGGGAATGGAGGGGGAGGAATGGAGCTGGTGAGCATCTTCCTGGCGAGGCCGAGTGTGATGGATTGACAAGTCGAAACATGCTCCGACAATGCGGGGTGTGTCGCAACAAGTCGAACAATGGGGGGGGTGTCGCAACAAGTCTAACAATGCGGGGTGTAGGGCAACATATGCGTTCAAGATACGCCCCAGAAATCCTGCCATGGACCACCTGAGGCAGTGGCGGCCATGCATAACCTATACCCCGGCTACATATATCCCAAAGGAATAACCGGCCAGGTATACCCCAGGCCTCTATCTGAGCAGGTATAACCCCCCCAACCCCCCCCCCCCACACACACACATACTGACGTGAAAAATGGGCGCCCACCCAGCAGGCGTATGCCCTCCGCCTCCCCCCCTCCCAAGGCTGCCGGTGGCGGGTGCGTGAACATCTCCGCATCAACGCTCCGCCCAAACTGGGGCAGCCGCGTATCAAACTTTGTTGAGACCAGCACGGTGCGGGACAGGTCCGGGTCGGCCTTCATCACGACGCGCCTCGTGGTCGCGTTGTTCCAGTCGCTCACGTCCTCGACACAGAGGATGATGAACTCCTTGGACGCCAGCTTTGCGAGCACCAGCTCCTCCACGGCCGCGGCCGCCGCCTGCATCGGCGCGTTCCGTTTGCCAGGTGGCGCCGCGATGAGCCCCGGCGTGTCGATGATGGTCAGGTTCGGGCAGTACTTGTACTCGAACCGCACGATGATCTCTTTACTCCAAAAGTGGATCTCCTCCCGCTCGAGCCGCAGATTCTCGGCCTCGATGTAGTCCTGCAGGTACCCTCCATGGGTAGCACGTTGGTTACCGGTGGCCTCATCAGTTTAGGGGTGACAGTAGCGATGGGAGGCTCTCCCCCATAGCCATAGGATGTCCCCTTTGAAATTTCGACCCCAACTCCCACTTCATCCACCCCCATTTCCCCCACTTTCAAACAACCAGCCACTATGGTGACTTTCCATGGAAGTACAGGCATCGGGGTCCCTATGAAGGACAAGCCCGATCCATGGAAGGAGCCTTGATTCCTGCGGGGCAAGCGAGCCTTAGTGCCTGTAAGTAGGACTATCTCTTGGTAACCAGGATAACCCCCTAGTTACCAGGACAAGCCCTTAGTAAGCAAGACCAGCCCCTTGTAGCAAGCACCAGCCATGCGTAACCAGGAAAAGCCCTTGATAATAGAAGCATACACCTAATGACCAGGACAAGTCCTAAGTAACATGACCAAACCCATAATTACCAGGACAAGCCGCTTGTTATTAACCCGAGCTTTCAGAAACCATGACGACCCCCATGTACCTAGGACTTCCGTCTGCCAACATGGCCATCTAACGAGACTACCCGCCCGGCTGCTCGCCCTTGCGCAAGCCATGCTTTTGTCATCTAGCCCTAGCCCTAGCCCGGCCCTTGCCCCTTTGCGCTCGCCCTAACTGAAGCGCCATCCGCTTGCCTGGAGCTGCTGCAGAGTCTTCCTCTCTTCCCGGAAATCATCGATGAGGAAACACTTGGGCTCCTGGCAGCTCGGGTTGTACTTCATGTGCAGCGTGATGGGGCGGCGCGTCTTGGTGCCGCCGCCCACCTGGGAATGACCGAACACATACAAACGATTGCGTACGTGATAGTACATTAATCCTTTACTTAGTCTGTACATGTGTGATGGGGCGCTGCCGCGTCTTGGGACGGCACGCATACGAACCATCACGTAAGTGATAGTACATTAACACATTACATTTAGTCTGTGCTGGGGCGGCGGGTCTTTGTGCCGTCGCCCCCAACTGGGCACACAGGGAGATATATAAAACTAACCGTGCAGCGCACAAGGAAGAGTGCTCCATGTAAAAGTCCACGTTCTCCATGTAAAAGTCCACGTTCTCCACGTGAAGGTATACTATGGAAGGTATACTAGTGTATAGACGCCTACTACTCTATCGCCACCACATACATGGTCAGGTGGGTAGGGCGTGGAGTGCCCAGGGGCGTGTGAAAGAACGGTTATGCCATAGAAGTCTCATACAGGCACGCTACGTGGATACATATTGGTGCTGCATTATTAGAAGCATATTACCACAGAGTACAGCATGCCAAGATAGTAGTATAGGCGCTGAAGCTAAGGTCCGTTGGAGTGCCTTCCTGCAAGAGAAACAAGTTTATTACAATAAAGTACGTGCAGGCTTTACTTCGTGAAGCCTAGCCACACCCTCAAAATCATTGTACAGGTAATTGTCAAGTTAGGCCAGTTCACCATGCTGGGGCTCAGCACATGCCCCCTTGGCCCACTCTTGTCCCCAACAGCAGCGAGGGTGGGTGGGTGGGAGCAGCAAAAAGGCCTCCCTATGTTCACCACGCTACTCTGAGTACGTGTGCACATGCATCACAGAGCACAGGGTATCAAGGCGCCGCACCCCCCTCGAAAGGGCGGGCATGGTTGACAGTAGGCACAAGTACCGGCGCACCACCAGTTCCCCTTCTACTCTAGTCCTATGTCACACAAGCACCTCACATGGTGTAGGCGGCGTACGGTAGAGCTACACTACAGGCGGCAGATCGGCCCCCTTTGAGCCCGCCGCAACATAACTATAAAATGAGCAGATGGCTCACAAAATATAGCATGGTACTGCGTGACCCACCCCCCAGGGTGAGGGGTCGTACAAGTTCTAAAGTTGTATGTTAATGATATGTGGTACTTGATAGCACGATCTAACGTGATATGTCATCCGTGCCCGTGGATGTAGGGCGGGCGGCGGCACACTTGGGTCAAGTCTCGACCCGAAACAGGGATTGGGACGTGGTTGGCAGTGGAAGAGCCGAAGGCGAGGCGATACCAGAAAATCATGGTTCTCTGAACATGGTTTCTTTATAGTGAGATGGAAGGGTAGCCGCTATAGCAAGGTTATAGGAAGAGCCAAAAGGGATACCAGAACAGATAGCATGATGGGTCGCACTCATGGGCAGCGTCGAGGATTATGCTTGACATCCGCACATCGTGCCCCTGACGCGTGGCTGGAATTCCAGATTGTACAAGCTGCACATAAGCAGCATAGCTATGCCTTGCAGCATGTATACTGCTCGAGAAACACCCCCATGCCACTTCATTACTGCGAGACCCAAGCATGCAGCACTCACCAGGCAAACCAGTTAGCTAAGTGGCCAAGTAGGTCAATACCAACTAAGCAACTAACCGACAAGCCAACCAACCAACCAAGCAACTAACCGACCACCCAACTCACTAGCTCACCAAATAATCAACTGACCAATTAACTACACAACTGTAAGAAAGCGACTCACGTGGTTGAACTGGAAGCCGATGAACGCCTCCACCAGCGCGCTTTTGCCGTCCGTTTGGTGCCCTGTTGACCACCGCCAAGCGGAACATGCACAATCACCACCACCATCACCCAGCACATGCACAATCACCACCACGACCACCACCAGCTGCCACATGCACGATAACCACCACCACCACCACCAGCCGCAATATGCACAATCACCACCACCACCACCACCCAGCACATACACAATCACCACCACCACGACCACCAGCCGCCACATGTGCAATCACCACCACCAGGCGTCACATGCACAATCACCACCACCACCAGCCGTCACAGGCACAATCACCACCACCACCCAGCACATCCACAATCAGCACCACCACCACCCGACACAAGCACAGCCACGATCGCAGGCAGTCCTAGCATGCTCACGTGAGATACCTGTGGGTCCAGGCTTTTATACACAGGCAGCCTGCACACCAACGGACCAAGCAGTGTGCACCAATTAACAATACGAAATGGGCCTTCTTCAAGGCAAGGCAGGGACATCTTAGTGTGATTTGAGTCGAAACTTCCGTCCGCTTTAGCGTTGCCTCCATGCCGCGCCCTTGGTTCCTATCAACAACACACACACACACACACACACACACACACACACACACACACACACACACACACACACACACAAGGAAAGGAGTCCAACCATACGGGCTGCCTTGCAAAACGGTAGCAAGGAGCGATAGCTGGGTGAAAAAGATGGACCAAGGCATACTTTGGCATATGATACCACACAGCAGCACCCTGCTCCTGTAATGCACGGCTGTAGTTGCGGGATCCTCATGCAGGTGGCACGCTGCGAAGGTATACCAACGGCTGGTGGTGTTCAACCATTTTTGGTATATCTCCCCTCCCATCGATTAGCATCATCAACAACCCCTCCCATCACCAATCGCAAACGGGGGGACCCCATCACCAACCGCAAACGGGGGGACCCCATCACCAACCGGAAACGGGGGGACCCCATCACCAACCGCAAACGGGGGGATGCCACCCCTCCAAGTGTCGTCAGTGCATAGCCTGGCGTGCACATTGAGGACACGTCGAGGTCACACTAAGGACTCAGTAAGGACACAACAAGGACACTATAAGGACACAACAAGGAGTAATTGGGGTAGGGAGGGCATGGCTAGCGGGGGGGGGCTGTTTGTGTGTCAGCTCATGGGCACTCGGGCAGGAGATGAAAAGGGGGGAAAGAGAGCGGGATGGGCGGTTGAGGGTGTGGGGCAAGAAGCAAACTGGGAATATTCCAATACATCAAGTGGATGGGTCTGGCTTGCCCCGGGTAGCGACCGGTATGCGTGGTTCAAAACGTTACATACGCACAGCTTGAACCCTGAATGGCTGTAGCTGCTGGTGCATGCTGGTGACTGAATTCAGCATTTGATCCGTGCGCAGGGTGGAAGAAGCCGTTATCACACTGGGATCTTTACCGCAATTCGAACTCCTGACACGGCATGCACAGGGGCGTGGGATCGTGATTGACCAGGATTATCTCAGTGCGTTCGCCAATTGCCGGCACGAGAATATAAATATCGGAACCCCCATGTTAGCAGCCGGGCACTTACCCACGACAACGATTGCAGGCGCATCGAAAGGTTTTCGGAAGCTTTGAGCGAGGTTATGAAGCTCATTGTATGCCTCGTACATGCGCTCGTTGCCGCCTGTCGTGAATGGCGGTTGGGGCGGTAATTCTCCCTGCCTTCCTGTCCGTACGACAAGCGCTTTCTCTTCCCGTCTTGGGGATTCCGGGGAAAGCTGCGTCTTTAGCCATTGCGTTGCGGATCCTGCTCGCTGGACTTGCTCGGCTATCTCAACAGCTGAAGGTTGTCGCGCACCCGTAGGCATCCTTAATCGCGGCTATCAATTTGTATTCACATAATTCGTGTTAGTTTGGCCGAACAACTTGCTCAATGGGGGCATGCGAACGCGGGCTTTTTCGGGGTCGTAAGGTTTAGATTTGCTATCTCTTGACCTGATGAGTTCGGAAGCCACAAACTACAGCGATCGCCACGAGCAAGGGAGTCCAAACGTCCATGTTTGCCACCGCAATATGATGGCTGGTGGAAAACCAGGCCACCGTCTTCAACGTCTTTGCTGGAAATTGGCGGGAAAAACGACCCAAACCCTGACCCAAACTGAAGTAGAGGAGTGACGGACAATGTAAGCGTACGTTAGCATAATTATTTTTGACAAGTATCATGGGGTAGGACCCCTGGCGGGCCTGGACAGGCATGAAGTGGAATTTGGAGATGCATAATGTCTGGGATTTTTGCGATATGGATTTTTGCGTGTGCCACCGCGCGCATTGCCAGCAAGTCAGTTCAGTGGAATCCCAAATGGCCGGTCATGTCAGGTAATGGCTTAGTTGTTGCACTGTTGTTGCTGTGGTGGTGGTGGTGGTTGGATCCATGCCGGTCATAGCCAGACAGAGATTCTTTAACGGCCGAAGGCCGGATAAGAAATCCATAGGGTTACAGGAGCTTACAGGCTGGATTTTTCTCAGAGTGGTGTGGAATCTCAACAAGATTCTCAGAAAGATTGTTAATTTGCTGCAGAGGTACATGAGTTGGCAATTTGCTGACAAGCAATCCAGATTCCTTAGCCTTCCTGCCACCAATTAGGTAGTTAGACCTATAGGCTTCCCTAGTTCCCGGACTTTGTTCTTAGAATCTGTTACTTTTACTGATCACTTTTATCTTATTCATTCTTAATCTGAATCCTTCCAGGGGAGAATCACGCTCAACTTGTACATGCTAGTTTTTCCGGTGAAATGGGTGTTAGTTTATTTCCATATAACAGTTAAGGTGACCCAGGTATGCCAAAAATAGCCTGAAATGCCTAGTTTTGCCTAAATTGGGGTGCCCGCATTAATAAGGCGCGCCCTGCGACCAAGGTAGCCATTGTACTGTAGATATATCGTCATCCGGCATACGTGTAAAGACCTGGTTCATGCCCATGAGTGCATGGAAGACTTCCAGGGGGCTGGGGGTGTCATTGTTAGGGCCCGGGTCCCATACTTTGTGTTGTTCCGTCGCCAGGAGCCAGTAACGACGCATAGCCAGGTTCCAAGAGGAGATAAACCGGCGGACCACGGCACCTCTCGTGTACGCGGCACGTAACGTGAATACGGTCTCGTTGCGAACTTGCCATATGGTGTGAAGCATCGTCGTGCGTAGCCATATCCATGCCATCTGGTTGGCTGTGAGGCTCGCGTCCCGTAATCCCGTGATGCCGAAAATAACCGTAGATAGTGTGACGGTGGTGGGGGGAGCTGTAATAGCCATCCACTTGGCCCATATACCCAGCAGCCATTGCCAAACCCCGGCGAGTTGGCAGTCCAGAAATCTGTGCTCAATTGTTTCATCTGGAAAGTTGCATAAGCACGCCGCCGCGTGGGAGTACCGGTGGTGCAATTGGGAATTGACCCCGATGGCCCGATGCATAAGCAGGTGCTGGACGTCGGTGGCCCGTTTGTCAACCAATGGGTGATCAACTGCCAAGGTAATGTTCTTGATCCAGGTGTAGCCCGGCCACTCGGGGTGCCAGCGCAGGCGACCCGGGTGCATCCTATGATTTTTATGTAGAAGTAGCCGGTATCCCCAGTCTGCCGTGTACTCGAAAAGGCACTTCGTCATGGGGGTGCCGCCAGATGTGAGGACCCACCCAAATTCTAGCGGGTCTAGAGCAAGCGTGTCCAGTCGCCCTTTGCCAACATGTAGCCATGTGGTGTCGCGTATCACTGTGGTGGGGTCCAAGGGTAACATGCACGCCTGTGACAGTGACCACGGGACCACTCGAATGCGGTGACATTGAAATGCTGGAATGTAGGCGTACGATGTAATCAATTTGCCGAGAAGTCCTTGACCGTCGGGTGTCTCCTGGAGCAATTGTATGGTAACGCCCGTCGACGCGACCGCAACGATGCAGCCCTTATGTATGGGCGTGTCGCGATCCGGGTAATAGCTCACCCATTCCCCGACTTGTAGGGGTTTGCGTGGGGTTGTCATGAGGGTATGCCATCCTGCGGGAATTGCTTGTAGAAGGTTGTCCCAAGCTGGTCGGCTGGGCATGTTTGCGATCCACGCACTGATTTCCGTGTATGTTAGGAGGCGATATCGGTCACCGTCAGCCGCGTATAAATCGATGATTCGCGTAACCGGCGGGTTGGCCGTCAAAAAGCCCTCATATGGGTTGCGGCCGCTTAAAACACCAAACACATTATGCTCACTATCGCGCAGCAAATCATTGAAATATAATGGTTGGCGTGCCACCTCTTCCCGCGTGGTAGGGTGAGCAATTCTGTCCGGTTTTAGGTTCTTATAACCTTTCCACATACGTGCCCAGTACCATGATAAGCCTTTATACGAAGTGAGCGCACATGTAAGTATTGCTGCCCCCAAGTGCCATGATGTACCATTGTTGTGGGTATAGGTTGTGGCGAAAGCTTCTTGTGCCAACATACAACCAGGGTGTGCGTTTACGCCTATGAAAGCGGTTAGGATCTGTTTGGTGTACACTGACCATAAGCGCCACTCCATATTATGTAAGCCCAAGCCTCCTTGAACCCATGGCATATAGGACATGTCCCGATCGATCCATCCCGGCACCGTGTGTGTTATGATACCCTGCTGTTTCCAAACAAAATTGCTGCCGATTCGTTGGATGATCTTGGTGGTGTACTCGTTAGGTGGGTGACCTTGGCAGTAGTAGAGCACTTTGGAGAATAACATTTGGTTGGTGATGAGGACCCTGCCCCGTAGGCTGAGACGGGGAACCGCTGCCCATCTTGATGCCGCTTGGAGCATGCCTGTGAGTTTGCCACTGTGTGTTGTGTTGTCATACAAAAAGGTGGGGTGTTCAGCAAGACGTCCATCCATAGTGCAACCGATAGGGCAGTTGTGTAATAGGTGGTGACCGTCTGGCTGGACCCATGTCACAGGCAGATTAGGGAGTGATAAGCGGGGGGAGGATCCTCTCCCGATGTGCAGCCCCGTGGACTTTTGCACGTTACACCGCTGTTGAGAGGCCATAGAGTATGTCGTGATATTCTCCATGATAGCATGCACATCGGTAGTGGAGGTGCAGACATTAGTGGTGTCATCAACATAAGCAGTTTGGAACAAACCTCGCGGTTTACCTTGGATGGGGAAGCCCCTGATCCTGTTGTCGCGAGCGTGCAAAAAGAACAGCCCGGCATGCGCAAGAAGAAACAGGAGCGGGGACATGCAGTCGCCTTGTGGGAGTGACCTAGAGCTAGTGCCTGTGCGTGAGAAGTGCCCGTTTAGGAGTAGGGTCCATGAGAGCGATTGAATCATACCGATGGTGACATGCGTGAAAGTGCCACCAAATCCGAAACCGCGCAATGTCTTCTCAAGGTAGTCCCAACACATGCGGTCAAAAGCTTTTTTGAAATCCCAGAATAGTATGATGCCGAGTATGTTGTGGCGCCACGCTTTTTCCACTATGTCCATAAGCATGGTAATGCTATCGTTTATGTGTAGGTTAGCGCGGAAGCCGACTTGTTCCGGACCGATTAGGTCGTCGAGTACTGTGTAAATGCGTAGTTGTAGTATTTTACTGATGATTTTGTACGCAACCGTGAGTAGTCGTATGGGACGGTAGTTTTGCCATTGAGTTTTAGACCCCTTTTTAAATATGAGGATTAGTGCGGTTTCTGCCCAGTTGCCAGGGACGATACCTGTGCGCCATACTTCGAGGACGCATTTGTAAAAGCCGGCAGAAAGGTCGGGCCAAAACTTCCTCCAAAATTCTACAGGGATGCCGTCCACTCCGGGTGCACTACCGAGTTTGATTTTGAGCATAGCAGCCTGTGTCTCAGCTTGTGTGGGTGTCTGATCTAGTTCTTGCTGCTGCGTGGTGGTGAGGCGCCGTGGTATCGCCTGAAGGACTTGGTGGATAGCTTGAGGTGCTTGAGGGTGCGGTTTACTTCGGAATAGCTTCGTAAAATATTGATGACCGCTGTTTAGTATGGAATGGGTGTCGGTGTGGATGCCCTGGTCGTCGTGAATTTCAGTTATCAGCGTGTGTGTTCGTTGCTTCGGGAGGAGTGCAAAATATTCTTTATTCATTTTTTCCCCCGTTGTGTGCCACCAAAGGTTTTCCGCATCTATGGCGTTAGCGTGTCTTTCGTATCGTAGTTTGTCCAAGGCTAGCTGGGCTTGTTGCATTTTCGCCATGTCATAAGTAGTGAGTGTTTGCTTAAGTTGTAGACGATTGACAATACGTTCGTAACATCGGTATTCATGGCCTTTCTGTTGTCTAAGCTCAGCAGTGTATTTCTTAGAAAGTTGCAGTACATGTTGTAGGCCGGCTTGCATCCATCGACAATGATCGGTATAGTGAGGGATGCTGGCCACCCACTCTCGCCAAAAAGCTTTTACTTGTACATGCTAGTCATGGGACCAGGATCGGACCAAGAAGATCTCTAGATAGTACTGTGAAACATTTGGTACGATGTATTCAGTATTCACTATTCCCGCCCGTATACTGTACTACAGTACTGTAGCACGCCATGAGTGACCGCTTCCAGGGGAGGCCCCTGTAAGGCTGCCACCCAGGAATTCAATGAGCCCAGCAGCTTGGCTTCCGGGAAATAATCTTCCCACTGAGCGACGCCGACTGATCGTTTCGTGCCGTACGCCCATCTGGTGTAGCGAGAGTGCGCCGTAGCCCGTATTAAAGGTCCGACTGAAATAGACTGAAATTATCCGTATATGACAGCTCGACCTGGCTCCGATAATAACATTATTGTCGGGATAATGGCCCCCAGTTTGTTGTGTAATGGACAGCCTGGGCAAAAATTGTCAGCAACACTCACATATGTGAGTCCTTGTCGTCAACATATGTGAGTCATGGCTACAGTAGAAGAGCGCGCGCGTCTACAATAAGTAATGGCGACTGAGCAAATTCTGCGCACGCGCACCGCGACAAAGCCTCGGTCTTAACCTACCTGGCCAATTCACAACCAATTTCAAGCCACTTTATCTCATAATGGCCTGGCGGCATATTATCTAGGTGTACCGACTGGACCGGTCGGGGCAAGCCGGAAGGCAGGAAATGGTCGACGCTACGGCCCCGGAGGACTCCGGAGCACCCGCCGCTGACATGGAGACATTGTATGCATTGTGCAAGAATGGAGACCTTGCGGGCATGCGAAATTGGCTATCATCCCATGAGCCGTCGCCCGAGGTCTTAAGCTCCGCGGTAGACGCTTCTGGTTACACCTGCCTTGCTCTCGTCGACGGACATTGCGACTGCGCACTTGAGCTGGTACGACGCCGTCGCGCAGCATGGATATAAGCAGCCTGCAAGCAACCTTACTCCTCTCGTCCGTTCGCCGCGTTTGTGATAGCGCACTGCCGGTTTCATTCTGTTTTATCGGACACAAAGTCGGCACCTTGTCGCTTAAACAATTACTCACGCCGCGTTGCTGCCTCGCCCGGTACCATCCCTCGGCAAGCTTGACCGGAATTCTCGATGCGGACCCTAACCTTTGCATCGCCCGGCGACTGTTTTTGTCCGCCCGTGCATTGCCCTGGCCGCTTTCCGTCCCCGCCAGCTCAAGCGCGGCGCCGACCCGCGCGTCCCCATGCGGGAGAACAAGAACACCGCATTCCACTGTATGTTTGTAATGTCTGTGTAATGTGTGTGCGTCTGACCACATTGTGGATTCCACTGCACGTCCACCCACATGGGATGGAGGAGCTCTTGTTAGAGCGCGTATGCTCTCGTGGCCATGGAAACGTGGGGGGAGGGGGGGAAGCCAGTGGCAACCATGAGCGATTTTTTTCCAATAGTGGTGGGGAGGGGGGGGTGCCAGTGGCAATAACAAGCCATTGGTTTTTCAATCTATATGGTGTGCATTCTCTATTAACAAAGCCCTGCTTGCATAATGCCGTCGGTGTGTCCTAGTCACATGGCTCTATGACAGCAGGCAACACCGTCAGGGCAACAGCGTCTATGTTTAGCAATTGCGTCTCCTTGCCCGGCTCCCTGGCTGGTTGTGTAAACGGTAACTGTGCAAACTCTACTTGCCCTCCTGTGATTGACAGCCCCACCAACACCACCACTTCCCTGCCTTGCGCCCGTGGTCTTACAAACCTGCCCACAACCCTAAAAAATAAATTAACAAAAAAATTCCAAAAACGAACCGGGCAGTCGCTGCAATCGGCGGACATGCCGAAGTGCTCCAGCGCATGTTGCAGCACCTGGCGTCTGTAACCCCGACAAGCAACAACACCAACACCAGCAGCGGCAGCAGCCCCCACGTATCTGACACGCTGGTCAACGCTAACGGGGACACCCCGCTCATGTTCGCAGCTGGGAAGGGACACCTGGCCGCCGTCAACTGCCTGCTGGACTCGGGGTACGCTGAATGCTCCATGGTGACCATGCATTGCATTATCAACTGAATTATTAATGTTGTTGCTGTTATAATTAAAGAATAACAAGAAGAAGAAGAAGAAGAAGAAGAAGAAGAAGAAGAAGAAGAAGAAGAAGAAGAAGAAGAAGAAGAAGAAGAAGAAGAAGAAGAAGAAGAAGAAGAAGAAGAAGAAGAAGAAGAAGAAGAAGAAGAAGAAGAAGAAGAAGAAGAAGAAGAAGAAGAAGAAGAAGAAGAAGAAGAAGAAGAAGAAGAAGAAGAAGAAGAAGAAGAAGTAGTAGTAGTAGTAGTAGTAGTAGTAGTAGTAGTAGTAGTAGTAGTAGTAGTAGTAGTAGTAGTAGTAGTAGTAGTAGTAGTAGTAGTAGTAGTAGTAGTAGTAGTAGTAGTAGTAGTAGTAGAAGTAACCGTTGTTGTTGTGTTGGTGAAGGCTCGGTAGCAACGTTGTTGATCGCACCTCCTGGATTCAGGGTATGCTCCGCCAGATGTCACAAACAAAGGTTGTCACATAGTCACCAAGGCTTGCCAGTGATACCCTTCATCATGTCTGTGCTGTCTCTCTCTCAGGCACGCGCTGCGTGTTTCCCTCAGTGCACGCGTGTGGCGGTGCGTGTTGCCTTGCTCACTTGCTCCGGCAGGCTCGAGCCTGTCACATGTAAAGTGTGACCTTGTTTTCTTGTGGAGGGGGTCTCTCCCCATGCCTCCCACATGCCTCACTCCTTAATGCACACGCGTTCAGGCTGGTGCCGGTCACCTGCAAGAACCGCAGCGGCATGACCGCCCTCATGGTGGCGGCCGGGTCGGGCAAGGTCACTTGCGTGCGTGCGCTGCTGGCGCACGAACACTCGGACACACACATCAACGCGACCGACCTCGCGGGGTGCTCCGCGCTGGTGAGTGGGGGGATGGTGGCAAATGCCGGCGGTGGGGGTGGGGGGCAAAGGTGACGAATGCCGGTGTGTGTGTGTGTGGGGGGGGGGGGTGCTCCATGATTCTGCCCACCTCATAGTCACACGGTCGCTAAGGCCCCCGAGGCATGAGGCAACATTAATTAGCATTTGTTAACTGCAGCAGTGCATGTGTCCGTGCCATCCGTACCATCCGTGCCATCCGTGCCATCCGTGCCATCCGTGCCATCCGTGCCATCCGTGCCATCCGTGCCATCCGTGCCATCCGTGCCATCCGTGCCATCCGTGCCATCCGTGCCATCCGTGCCATCCGTGCCATCCGTGCGAGTCGCGCTGCTCGTGCTCCTCGTGCTCCTCGTGCCACTCGTGCCACTCGTGCTACTCGTGCTCCCCGTAACTATACTATCCATGCTCCTGTGCCTGTGCCTGCGTGCATGTATGTTACGTTTCCCAGCACTTCGCGGCGCGTGGCGGACACAGCGGCTGCGCGGCGGCCCTCCTGTCGGCTGGCGCACAGATCTCCCGCGCGAACGCGAGGGGGAAGACGGCGCTTGCCGAGGCCCGCATGTCACGCGACGCGTTGTGCATACGGTACGAAAGATAGCCGTGGTCACTGTAGTACCAAGAGCAATGGTCACTGTGATACCTATGGCCGTGGTCACTACAGTACCTATAGCCGTGGTCATGGCAGATTCCGAGCGCTGCACATACGGTGCACGCGATTCCCTATTTGCCTGCCCATTTGCAATAGCCTCGTTTGAGATCACAATCTGTCGATGACCTCCATGAATACGGATACGGTTGGCTCTATGCTCGTTTCTGCCTCTGCACGCAGTAACAGACAACCTCCTCCATCATAACGCATACGTACTAGTAGTACTTGGATGTACCAATCATCTGTACATGAGCCACGATGCCTTCTGTGTATGATCCGCACGTCCTTCTCCCCACCACTACACATAGAGCACGATACTCTGCGCGTGTAGCATCATATGCAGGCCTCATCAACTACAACAGGCCTCCAAGTCAGCGGTGCACCTCGTTTGATGCGCTCTGCATACCGTGCGCGCCCTACCCTGTCTGCCTACCCAATGTAATGGTTTTGTCGGGGGGGTAGAATATTATGTGATGCTCTCTGCATGTGGTGGGCACTATGCCCTGTTCCATACCGGCACATCGTGGTATTTAGGTTAAGGATATTCGTTTAATGTAGTAGACTTCATGTTGCCCTTGGTTCGAGCTTCACATGGCAGCCCCTGCCCTATGGGGTTTGGTGCCAACCATGTAGGGCACGTCTAGTGCAGTATTTCTACAAGGGCATGGACTAGTATGCTGCCTCTAGGTAACCTGGCAGTCTTAGCGTGGTTAGTGGCGAACGCCTTGCAACGCCTTGCGTGGATGATACGCACTACACCCTGCTATTCTTCAACACGCAGTTACCCAGTCCATCATTCTAGTATGCGCTGCCCTGTATCAATCATATCGTGGCTTGATTGTCTCATGTAGTGGTTGATTGCTGTATTTATTTTCTCTGTGACCTTGATCCCCGGGTTTTCCCCGTCGCGCACGTGACTATGTGTTGTCGATCTTATCTCTCATCCCAGCTGGTCGATGTGCGGGCATATGTAATGCTAGCTGCTGGCAGATGTCGTTCTAGCTGCTGGCAGATGTCATGCTAGCTGCTGGCAGATGTCATGCTAGCTGCTGGCAGATGTCATGCTAGCTGCTGGCAGATGTCATGCTAGCTGCTGGCAGATGTCATGCTAGCTGCTGGCAGATGTCATGCTAGCTGCTGGCAGATGTCATGCTAGCTGCTGGCAGATGTCATGCTAGCTGCTGGCAGATGTCATGCTAGCTCCTGGCAGATGTCATGCTAGCTGCTGGCAGAAGTCGTTCTAGCTGCTGGCAGATGTCATGCTAGCTGCTGGCAGATGTCGTTCTACCTGCTGGCAGATGTCGTTCTAGCTGCTGGCAGATGTCGTTCTAGCTTCTTCTTGCTGTCTAGGTTTCTACCTGTCTCGCTCTTCCTGTGTGACATCGCTGTCCCTTGTGGCATCTTGTCATCCATCACAAGAAAGTCAACCAAGACAAGTCAGCCAAGTCTGGTCTAATCATCTTCTAGTCTCATCACTGTCTAATCTTATCGTGACAATTCTAGTCTATTGTTGCTTCCGTGTGCTTAACTAGTACAGGCTCATCCCACACCAGTCAGCCTACCCTAGTCATCAGGCTCAAGTCAGCCCACCATAGTCATCAGACACGGGTCATCAGACACTAGTCCTCATCCACTCACGGCGCTGTGTCATGTCCCATCGTGCCCCGTCCCCTTATCCCGTCCCCCGCAGCGTCCTGGAGACGTACCAAAAGAACCACAACTCCCCGAGAGGCAGCGTCCCAACACCATCACCCTTTGGCGCGGCCGAGGGCGACAGGGCATCCCCCGAGAACCGAACGGCCACCGCGTCGACGGCATTAGAGAACGGCGGCCACACACATACCTGCAGCGCATCCAAGGGCCAGCGGGGGCCATCCAAGGAAGGTGGTGGATGCCCAGGGGCTGGCGGGGGAAGAAGCACGTCATCACCCCCGAAGTCCGATAGCACCAGCCCCAGGGGGCATGCTGGCGCCAACCCTACTAACCCTAACGGTCATCTTGGTGTCCATACCATGGAAGCCAGCGGTGACGGCAGGATTTCACCTCGGGGGAAGCAGAGCCCAAAGGGGACCATGAAACCCGCTAGCCGGTCTGGCGTTGTAACGCAAGTGCCGTGCAACGGGTACATGAACGGGGGGGCGGCTCTGCCGTACGGCCACGGCCACCCTGGCGATCACTACCATGCCGCCAGGGACCATGGTTCCAGTGCCAGGCCGGACTACCCCCTGCCTGGGTCAGCCGCAAGCGTGGGTCGCGACAGCGACGGGGAATACGCGGAGGACGGGTGGCAGCGGGTGAGCACCGCGAGGGGCCGGGCTAGGGAGAGACGTCAATCCGAGGAGGTCTGCTCGCCCAATGGGTCGTTCAGCAAGTTTGCTCCTTCTTGCGCAAATGGGGCACGAGGGGGTGGAAGTGGGGGAATGTTGCAGGGGGGTGGCCCCGGCCGTCGGAAAGACTTTGGCGGCACCACGCCCATGCTAACGCCCGCGGAGAGGCAGCAGGCGGCTCCCGTGGTCCGCTCTGCCACGCAGACGTTCCAAGTCAAGAGCTGCAGGGGGCGGGGCTCCGCGGAACCTGTGCGCGCGTGGGGCGGGTGTAGCAATGCTTCACGGGAAGGTGCCGAGTCCCCTGATATGACGGGCAGGTTTTGCAGCTCCCCGGAGGGGGTTGCCCCCATGGGCAGGGGCTTGGGGCGCCGTGCCGGATGCAAGAGCCAAGAGGGCGCGCAATCCCCCTTGTCTTCCTCGCCGAATGCTGCGGCCGGTACGGCCGCGTGGGGTCAAGGCAAGCCGCAGGGGGGGGGGCGGGTCTTCCCAGAACGAGTCTGTCAAGGAGTTTGGTAGCCTCTGCGGTCTGCCCGCTTAGGCCGAGCGACGTTGTTACGAGTGGCGGCAGCAGCAACAACGGCGGCGTCAGTTATGCGCCAACGCAGGGGACGGTTCATGGTGGGGATGACTCTTCGAGCATTACATCACCAGGCACGCTGCAGTCTGAATCTGGTGCACACTCCTTTGGCTCCTCTCAGACTTCTTCTGCGGGTGGTGCGGGTGGTGCTAGTGCTGCTGGAGCTGGTGCGGCGGGTGCTGGCGTGGGGCCAGTCACGGTTCCTGTGGATGACGCGGTGATTGCGGACGTGTTTGCGGTGCAGGGCGCGGTGATGCAGCTGCAGCGAGAGATGCCGATGCTCGCGTCCCTGGACGTGGGGGTGGCCCACCTGCTGGGGCAGGGGCTGGAGACGCTCAGCATGTCGCAGGTGGGTTCTGCTTGCTGGAATAGGTTGAGATTCATCACCCTAGCGGCCGCTGGTCCTTCATCACCCTAGCGGCCGCTGGTCCTTCATCACCCTAGCGGCCGCTGGTCCTTCATTACCCTAGCGGCCGCTGGTCCTTCATTACCCTAGCGGCCGCTGGTCCTTCATCACCCTAGCGGCCGCTGATGATTCATCACCCTAGCGGCCGCTGGTCCTTCATTACCCTAGCGGCCGCTGGTCCTTCATCACCCTAGCGGCCGCTGGTCCTTCATCACCCTAGCGGCCGCTGGTCCTTCATTACCCTAGCGGCCGCTGGTCCTTCATCACCCTAGCGGCCGCTGGTCCTTCATCACCCTAGCGGCCGCTGGTCCTTCATTACCCTAGCGGCCGCTGGTCCTTCATCACCCTAGCGGCCGCTGCTCCTTCATCACCCTAGCGGCCGCTGGTCCTTCATCACCCTAGCGGCCGCTGGTCCTTCATTACCCTAGCGGCCGCTGGTCCTTCATCACCCTAGCGGCCGCTGGTCCTTCATTACCCTAGCGGCCGCTGGTCCTTCATTACCCTAGCGGCCGCTGGTCCTTCATTACCCTAGCGGCCGCTGATGATTCATTACCCTAGCGGCCGCTGGTCCTTCATCACCCTAGCGGCCGCTGCTCCTTCATTACCCTAGCGGCCGCTGCTCCTTCATTACCCTAGCGGCCGCTGGTCCTTCATCACCCTAGCGGCCGCTGGTCCTTCATCACCCTAGCGGCCGCTGGTCCTTCATCACCCTAGCGGCCGCTGGTCCTTCATTACCCTAGCGGCCGCTGATGATTCATTACCCTAGCGGCCGCTGGTCCTTCATCACCCTAGCGGCCGCTGCTCCTTCATTACCCTAGCGGCCGCTGCTCCTTCATTACCCTAGCGGCCGCTGGTCCTTCATCACCCTAGCGGCCGCTGGTCCTTCATCACCCTAGCGGCCGCTGGTCCTTCATCACCCTAGCGGCCGCTGATCATTCATCACCCTAGCGGCCGCTGATGATTCATTACCCTAGCGGCCGCTGATCATTCATCACCCTAGCGGCCGCTGCTCCTTCATTACCCTAGCGGCCGCTGGTCCTTCATTACCCTAGCGGCCGCTGGTCCTTCATCACCCTAGCGGCCGCTGACCCTTCATCACCCTAGCGGCCGCTGGTCCCAGCGTCGCACTTTACTGGAAACCTTTCTCACGATCTGGCACTGTCTGTCTGTCTTGTGCGTATCGTTTGTACTTGAACCAGTTGGAGGCGCTGGAGGAGGCGCACCGAAGCCAACTGGACAAAGTGGCCCACACCAAGGTGCGCCTGTACTGCTCGTTTACAGTTGATACAATCTTTGTTGGCAGAAGAAATACTGTTTGGGTGCTCACCAAGGTAGGGCTTGGCAGCGTTGAAAAGCGGCCCCGATAGGTGGTTGGCCTCAGAAACTGCTGGCTTGGCAGGATTTCTATTCTTTCTCTTTTTTTGTCAGCAGCAAAGCAAGCACTAGTGTGTACACCTGGAGCCGCTGTATATGTCAAACCTGATCGTGATTATAGGTGTGTCGACGCCGTGTAACGTGTTGTGACTAGGCATGTCTCTTTGTAGAGGGCATGCCCTATCAACCGGCACATAGCAGTAGTATCAATGTACTCTTATATACGCTGATAGATGGGAGGAATAGGTGCAAAGCAGGGAGCACAGGGACCCGCGGCCAGCATGACTGCTAGTAACAACTTACTAGCATGACTGCTAGTAAGCGCCAGCATGACTGCTTGTTTTCCATATATATTTGTCCTGAATATGTTTGTGCTTTTTTCCCAGTGACATTGGCTCCCTGGCTTGCCATGCTTGCCTTGAGGCTTGCAATGCGTCAAATGAGCAATGCAGCTCATGTTCCCCTTATGCAGTATCAGATCCTCGGCTGATTCTTCTCCCCCCCCCCCCTCCTGCCTTAACCATTTCTTTCCTTGCATATTTTCTGGCACCCTTTCCGCCCCCCCCCCCCCCCCCCTCATTGCCCCCCTCTCCTTCCTCCCCCCCCTTGCAGAAGCTGCTTAGCGCACGGCAGCAGGCACTTATGGCGGCTGAACGCGCATGCCTTCAACGTGAGGTGAGAGTGTAGCACTTCACCATTACTTACACGCACCTCAGTCCTCACCTATTAACCTTCAATATGCATGCCCATGCCCCCTGGTAACGCCGCCCTCGGTCACTGATATACTTTATCTTGAATGAGAAGTGGGAGAGCATGCGGCAGTAAGACCTGCTGCCCCTGGTACCAGGAGGCTGGAGCCAGCAGCCTGAGACTAAGATGATGATGCAGCAAAAACGGTGATTCCGTTCCCTTGATTCCCTTTCCTCGTTCTGTTTCTCTAGGACAATGCTGGGTGGGGATGGGTTTCAATGCTGTCGCCGTGCGCTGCGGAGAGAAAGTAGTGGTGAGGACCTCAACTGCCTGCTGGACCTGCGCAACCTGCAGGTCAGTCATTTCCCTTATTCCCACTAATAGATAGTCGTAATGCTAGTCGCGTGCATGTGTTTGTTTGCCCATTATACGTCTGCTGGAAGGTCTCAGTTCTTGTTCCTCGGAATGGTGAAGGCAACATGCCCTTTCTCCATGGCGTCATTTTAGTGAAAATTTTTGTGTTTCTGTCCATGTAGGCCTACCAGCCCCTAGTTATTTTGTTTGATAACCGGCGATGGTATGCGGTGACTTCTCTGTGCTACCCCCTGCCTGTTTGACATCAAGCAGGTTGAAATAGCTTGCAGGGGCACCGACTGCTGATGCCGGCAACCGGCAAGCGCAGTCATGGGTGGATCGAGGGCAACAATCTGTTAAATGATTAAGTTGATTGTTAGATTATCAACGTCAGGACCACGTGATGGCGACCAGAAAGCTACAACGGAGGATGCCAAGGAGGTCCCGCTTCGTGATCGCTTCAAACTGCTGGGGAGCATGCTCCCCGACACCGCCGACGATGTGGACACCCGCATCGGCCTGGCCTGGGCTAGGCATCGTTCGCTCAAAACCTACTGGCACTCGAAGGACCTCGGCGAGCACCGCAATCGCATGCTCCTCAAGGTCCTGGTCCTCACGGTGCTCACCTATGGCGCCGAGGCATGGACGCTCACGGACACGCTGGCCACACGGCTGGACGGCACGGTAACCAGGATGCTCCGCCAGGCCCTGAACGTAGGGTTTTCCACACATAGGTCTTTAGAATCTTTGTACCAGGGTATGCCTCGCATTTCGGACGAGATTAGACAGCGTAGGATAGCATTCGTAGGACATCTTGCTCGCACCAGTCAGGTAGACACCGACCTCGGTCTGGCCGGCCCCCAGCGGCTTGGCCAGCCAGGGCGGCATATCCTGACCTGGCCTGGCTCCAAGGACATTCCTAAAAAGATAGGTAAACATGCCATGACCTACCCACAGCAGTTGCTGGCCAACCTAGTGGTCCCAGCTACGTTTGAACATTGCATTCACTCCCTCTCTCTTGCTTGGACTGCTATGCAGAACACGAAGAGGTGGAAGACGATTGTCCAGGCTCACACGCCAGCCCCTGTGGGCAAGCCCCCCCCCCCCCCAGAGGAAGGGGCGCTTTGCTGAGTAGAATAGTTAGGGTTTTCTAGATTAGATTAGCTTAGAGTTAGATTAGTTCGGTTTCGCGGCTTCGCCCACCCCCATCCATCCAGCAAGGGAATATGTGCTACATGATCTCCCAACGTAGTCATGTTATAATTTAATTTAATTTAATTTAATTTAATGCCAAGGACGGGCCTTACGGCTGTTATAGCTATTCTTACATGCACCCCATGGGTATGGTTCCCACTGGTTCGTTGCAAGGCTTCACGACCAGGCCTTGTTCGACTATGTGAGAATAATGTCTCGCGGAAGGGGTCATATTTTATACTTCTTGTACTGGTACCTTTGCCATTCTGTGAACTGCATGTCACTGCATGTCAGCCAAGTTAAGGGCATTGCCAGAGGCAGCTGGTGTCCCATGGCCATCGGTTAGCAGGGCACCCGTCAGTGTGAGCTAGTACGCCATATTATACACCGTATTATACGTAATACGCCATACGCCGAGGTTTGGCGTATTGCCGCACTAGATAGTACGACTAGATAGGATGCGCAAATACGCCGTATTATACGCCGTATTATACGAAATACGCCATACGCCGAGGTTTGGCCGTACTGTATCAAGGAGACAACCATGAACCAGCGCAGGCCAGAAACTCGGGAGAATCCGGACCATGGTAGCGGAGCCTGCCATTATCTTGTCCGCGTGTTCGAGTCGTTCAGGATGATGATCGAATATGAATGGTGATGGAAATGTGTGGCCTTGTGCATTGAAATTATGGCTGGCTTACGTGTAAAGCGACTATAGATGACCTAGACGGTGGGGCCGGAAACAGCTTGCATGATCAGGGTGTGTGTTTCGAGCCTAATTAACTGGCCGGGAGTGTCTAGTGGTGAGCACCATTGCTGCGATCGCTCTCCCACCATTTACAAGGAGATACCCGCAAATGGAAAACCACTGAAAAGGTCTAGCTAGCCAGTCATTACGTTAGTATAATAGACTAATATAATAGACTAATGTAGACTAATATGTAAATGTAATGTAGACTAATGTAATAGACTACTATAATAGATTAATATAGCCATGCCATGATTCCAAACGTCCAAGAACTGCACACGGTGCAAAGGCAAAAATCCGGAGGACAGCACTTTCAAATGTGCGTCGGGAACCAAAAGCCCGCGTATGCCAAAAAACATCATGCTTATTCTGATTTGGCACGCCGCCAAGGTGAAAACCATTTGCGTTCAGTGCCGGTCCGCGGAAAACGCGATCTGCAAATGAATCCAGGCCGGAATCGAACTGGGGACCTCATGTTTATGTTTAATTAGGTGTCTTCACAATGATGTAAGTAGTTATACTTTTTAATATATAATACTATAAAAACTGATACTTTACTACTTTATGCGACACCAACTGTTTGCCACTCAACCTCTTGTTCGATATCCCATGCTGCGCCAGGGCGGCCCTCAGCTAGACAGTAAGGTAGCTGCGCGGGCAGGCCTTGGCCCCCACTGGGACCCACTACCTGTCGATCATGCATGGGTGGCCACCAGAATCAGAATTCGTACTTGTCCTTGCTCACTGTCCTCCTGACGACCGGTGTTGCTCGCCATGAAGGTCCAGTCCGTACGTTTTCCCCCACGCGAACACCCGGCCGGTCTTCAGGAGGCTGTGGACGATGCGGCTTTCTACTCCCCCAACCACCGTCCACCGACCTGACATCGTCGGGTTCATTCTGGACTTTAATTGAGGGAGGCGGCCGGCACTTGCTTGTTGACGACTGTGGCTCGCCCCTTGGCTCTTAGCCATGTGGTTGGTGCATCCCAGGCGGCGGGCTACACAGCGGATTGGGCTGACAGTCAGACGGCGCCGGCGGGCCAAGCTCACGGCCTATGGCAATGTCGAGCGCCATCCATGTGGTGCCCTTTTTCTTGGAGGAGCTCGGGGCCATGCATGGGGACCCTGACCGCCGGCCGGTTTATTTAAGGAGTGTTGCGGGCTCCGGGAGGACCGCCTGGACCTGGAGGGCCAGCGGGCCCCTTGGTGACCAGTGCGGACCTGGACGTCGTACTTGCGCCAACGGCTTTCATGGTAGCGCCGGGCTATGGCTGACATTTGCCCAAATATGCAGGGCGGCATATCCTGACCACATGAGCCACGAGGTAGCCATGGCTGACGGCGGAGCTCATAACTTCCACGTTGGGGCACCGAACTCGGCTGTGAATATTACAATCGCTTCGTCTTTCTAAGACGCACACACTGATATAATTTTCCGAAGCTGTTACGCAACATATGACGAGCAAACGCTCATCTACGCATTGCACACAGCCTGGCAATGAAAATACGTCTGCAGCTCCGGCTGCAGCTTCGCCCTCAGGTCCGGAAGGCAGCGGTGACACTAGTCGTGCACTGGTGGTTGCCCAGCCCCCCTCCGGGCTTGCCTCGCCATATCTGCATCGCCTGAGCCCAAGCGCAGTCGCCCTGCCGAGCCGCACTGGGACGAGATCGCCTTTGACATCAACGCATAAATATGGCTACTGGAATCGAAGCCCAGGAATCTTCATGGAAGACGTGTGTTTCGGCACGTACGCCTCGCTTGTAGCCCTGTGCTCGCACCTCATCTCCCACAACTGCGGCCGCTGGCCAAATGGCACTCTTTTTTGCAACACCGCCGAAGATCTCCCGCGTGTTCTTCGCTTTAGTTGCCCCAAGCTCCAGCGCCTCGCCCTCAGCTCCCTCCTCAGCTAGGCGTTCCGACGCCAAGATCTGGGTTCCCCCCCCACCGCCCACCACCGTTGCGACAGAATCCATCGTCCGCACCCTCCTTAAGGAAGCTTTCGAGCAGCACCGGTGACCCGGCCCCTCAAGTGCCACAGATGTGGCGGCAATGGGAGGCACGCTGGCTGCTGAGCTCCCTCACATTTCCACCACCGTCACCTCCACCTCCACTGCCACTGCCACTGCCACCTCCACCGCCGACCCGTCAAGGCCCAGCTCCTCGACATATCGATCAGCGCCTGAGCAAGGACACCGCCATCGCCATCGAGTGCATGGAGAACACCGCAGGCATCACCGCCCAGGCGGTGAAGGACATGCCGCCAAGCCAGCCCCCGCTGGCCCAACCGGCGATGCCCCTCCCACCCAGACCTGGGCGGACCTGCTCAAGCACCACGCCACCTCCACCACCTCCACCACCGCGGCACAGCTTAAGCAACAAGCCCTCGACCTCCGCGAGGAGGCCGACCGCACCTGGGCAGCGAAGCCACAATGTCATCGTTAAGCACTTCGACCAGCCTGCAGATGAGACCTCGACGACTCTTCTCACGGCATTTAAGCGCGACATTAATTCTTGCCCCCATGCACATCACTGGTGAGCTGCGGATGTCGGCTGTCCGCCTCCCCCGCGCGCGGGGTAAGGCTGGCCCGGCACCCGTGCTCCTCAAGGCGGACAAGAGCTCTGTTGTTTCTTCAAAACCGCAAGAAGCTCTCGAGGACTCACTTCACGCTGGACGACCACCTGACCCTAGCCCAGCAACAACGGCAACGCGAGCTATGGCCGACCTACCTCCAGATCCGGCAAAGCGCATGCAGGGGGGAAACCGGTATACTGGCGGGGGGGCGTCGTCGACGTCGACCACAAGCCTTGGCAGGCACCCCCAGTCTAGTAGGGAATATAGCACTGTAGTGTAGATTAGTAAGGCTTATGTAGCCTACCACGCGGCCCCAGCGCATGTGCGCCCATAATGGCCATGGATGATGCATTTAAGAATTAGCTCAGCCCTGCCTATAACGGGACCCCCATTAATTAATTAATAGACACGTGACTGCGTCACGTGAGCATAAGTCCTCAGTGGGAGGGGAACATGGGATGGAATGGATGGTATAAGCTATCTAGGTCCTAGTTACAGGGGTGTGGGCACCGCGGCCCGAATCGCTATGAATGCCATACTTGGTCACACGCGGAGCCCCCACAGGCTTGGGGGTGGTCTCCTTCATCACTACTTGCCATCTATCCTTGCGCACCATCTGCCTCCATATTACAGACAAACCAGGAGGCTGCCCGGGGGTGAGCCCGTCACGTCTAGTGTAGCACATGTCCATGCCGAGTCTATCACGAAAAGTCCACGGGTGGCGGCCCTGCCGCGCGCGGCCGGGGGCACGCCAGGTGAGGACATATCGCCCAGGCTGGGCGGGCTTGGTGCCAGCTAGTCTATCTGATGTATCTACCTGATCTGTGCGGGCCAGGTGCCCGGCTAGGCCCAGGCGCCTGTGCCTAATAATGTGGGAAACATAGGGCAAATCAGCGTACAAATCCTCATTACTAATGTGCAAACCAAAGGGGATGTTAAGGGCCTGGCGCAGCATCTTGGTGACGGCGCCGTCGAGTCGTTGCTCCAGCTCCTGCATCAGTGTCCACGTCTCGGCGCCGTAGGTCAGGATCGTCAGAATGACGACCTTGAAGAGGTCACGCTTGACGATCCGGGGTAGGGCGGGGTTGCTCCACCAGCGGCGGTGGTCATGGAGGTGCGCCCACGCCATGCCGATCCGTGTCGTCATGTCGTCCTCGCAGTCGGGAAGCCAACTGCCGAGCAGCTTGAAGCGGCCTGAAGGAGGGTAGTTGACCTCGGCATCGTCTAAGAGGCGGAGTGTGGGTGGGGGCCCTGCCATGCCGAGGGCCAGGGCCTCCGTTTTGGGGCTGATTTCTAGACCAACCGCCCGAGCCTCGAGCGCCAGGCAGTCCAGCCAAAGTTGGGCAGACTCCGGCTTCTCGATGAGCGTGATGTCGTCGGCATAAATGAGGTCAGCTAGTAAATTCTGCTTGTTAGTCGGCCCCCCTTCCCCAAGCTCGTTCGTGATCGCTAGGCCAGGGGCACGGCCTGCAATGCTAGCAAAGCGAGCACGTGCCTAGCGCATAACATAATCCACTACAATAATAAACAGGTACGGCGACAGGACGCATGCAACCCTGCCAGACGCCGGTCTGCAGTGGGCATGGCGGGGTAATGCCGTGTTGAGTGCGCACCGAAGTGGTGGACCCCTCATACAGCGTGCGGATGACGGTAATCAGGGGAGTGGGGACGCGAGCGCGAGCAAGTACAGCCCATAGAGCGTCCCAGAGGACAGAATCAAAAGCCTTGATGAAGTCGACGAAGATCAGGATTGCGGGAAACTCACCAGGTTGCAGGAGAGCGATTTCCTCGAAGAGGCGACGCGCGACGAAGATGGCCATGACGGTGTTGCGCCCAGGACGGAAGCCCATTTGACTTTCCCCAAGGTGACAGTCGGGACCCCCATGGATGATGCATTAAGAATTAGCTCAGCCCTGCCTATACAGAGAGTCACTCTCTGATCAATGAGAAGCCATGCCCTAGCTCTTGTATAGCCATGGTGATCTTCCCCCCCCATGAGATGCTCCCCTTAGCTGGTGGGTTGAGCTTGATAGATCGTGGTGGTGCAGGTGCCCTTGGTGCACCTAGAGCAAGCGTTGTTACATTCCCACCCTTGCAGGAAGTAGCTTAGAATGTATTAAAAGCCATATGCCCCTTCTCTGGGATATGTGCTCTACTCCCAACGGAGTAATCTTCCTAATTAATTGATTAATTAATTAATTAATTAATTAATTAATTAATTAATTAATGGCTGACATGTTGCTCCGCCGCATGCGGGCTGACTTAGCGGCACAGCATGAGTTATTAGGCTGTTTTACTTCGTTCCACAGTGTGGAGTGTCCCATGCCGGCTTGTAGTTATTTTGTTGTGGTATCTCTTGTAAGTGTTGGCTTTGGTAATGTATGGGTGGGCACCTTCACTTTGATGTAATTGCACCTAACACTTTTAATATACATTGATGTGAGATGCATGATCAATATTTCCATGCACATCAAAGCTGCATGCATGTCAAGCTATGTTAAAGCGCCATTCTAGCCTTTTACGCCCACTACGTACGCATGCAGTCTACGGGGCATGCATACCTGCATATCATGCTAACTCTACAGTTTCCATGCTGCTGCCTAACGAAAAAAATAATATTTTGCTATATGTAATATCGGGATGGACTTGTATGGAACGGTGCAACGTAGCCAAACTCATGTAATTAAAGACCTTGAAGCAAGTCGACTGAGCCCTTTGTGAGACCATGTTGTCAGCCCATGCAATAAAAACATTCCTAGCAGTACGCAGATCATTTACAATTACAGTTGACATTCCTGTTGATCAGCTAAGGAAAATGTATCGATAAATGCATCTCTTGGGCGATTCCGTCACCATGGTCATGACTAGCGTGAAGACATCATGCACTAATATCCTGCCAAGTATCCTGGCCCACGGTAAGAGACTTGACTTAGAGTGCTCAGCATGCTCAAGTCATCCGGTTTCAATGCTGACCACTACAAATGCCATTGGTGTGGCAAAGCAACCTGAGCAGTTGGCTGGCGCCTGATGCTGCCAGCCAAAAGTGCCTGCTCAGAAGAGCTTCCTGGCTTTCCCTTTGCTGGACACCAGACTCTCCTCCTTGATGAACCGGAACCAGTCGGCGGATTCGCAGTCCTCCGCCACAACAGCCATCTCCTTCGCCCGCCCCAGCGCGGCATCTGCCCCCGCCTCCAAGAATACCCGCCTGCAGGGTGGGTACGCGACCGTCATCTGGCCCCAGGATGCCACCAAGAGTGCCATGTATCGAATCTTGCGAGGGGGCTGGTCCTTGTTGGCCAAGGAACAAGTCAGCGCCTTGACCAGCACCCTGCAGGCACGCTTGCTGGTCGCGAGGCGCTTGGCCCCGACGGGATGAGACGCGAGCCGGGGAACCGTGGCCGTAGCAATTGACTGCAAAGAAGCGTCGTTCCGGTTAACCCCTTGGCAAAGCATCTCAATTACGACCTCACACGCGCCCGCCAAGACCAGCGGAGGGGTATTCTCCGGCCTAATTAATAGGACGGAGAGGCCGATAGAAGCCTCATGCTGTATCTGGGGGTACCGTCCCCCGTTGCCTGTCTCCTGGCACCCCTGGTTGGCGGCGCGAAGGAGCGACACCACGGGGGCGCACGCACCCTGCAGGTGCTCCAGGAGGCCGTATCTTTTGCCCTCGGTGAGGCTCCTTAAAAGTATGACGAAGAACCGGCAGAGTACGACGCAGAGCTCTGGCTCAGGTTTCTCCACGCGACCCGTCAAGCCCTGCTCAGGTCCCGTGGGGGAAAACCGCTCCAGGGCCCGGACCAAGTCTCCGCACACGCGGGCGGTGGCCAGCGCGCGGCGATTTTGGTCCGGAAAAACCTCGGGATCGGCAGCTGCACGCATGGCGCTGACAACCATCATCACATCTAGGGCCTCATCGGAGTTGACCGCGCGGTGCCAGCACACCTCCAAGGCAGTGGTCAGGCCGGGCATGTCCCCCAACCGCGCACGATTTGGGCATTCGAGGTCAGAGCAGCGTTTCGCCAAGTCATGGAGCTTTCCGAGGATCCCGCACGCTCGGAAGCCGGCTTCTGCGGCATCCGTGGCTTCGGAGTAGCAAGCAGCGACGACCGCGCACTGGCCGATGACTTCAAACGTGGTGAGCTCGTGGAACATCTCGCAGTGGCAGATTTTGTCCTCGCGAAGCAACGAAAAGAGGAACCCGCACGCGTCCTCCATGATGGCCCAACCCTGGTCGCGCATCGCGACCCTTAGCGCCCGCGTGATGTTTGCCAGTACGCTCCGCTCGCTGAGCTCGCGCACGTTCTTGACGCACGACTTGGTCATATTCACGATCCCCCACATGATCAGGTCAAGGGCGATCTCGCTCTTGCCAGATAGTGACCGGTCCAGTTCGTTTGCCAGCAGCGCACATGCGCCGGCCTTACCCAGCAGACGCTCATTGTCGGGAGAGTTTGCGGCCTCGAGGATGCGGAAAAAGGCCACCTCAGTGAGGAGGCCGGTACCCCCTTCCTCGCCCACATACTCCACGTGCGGCGTGGCAGCTTCGACCAGCTGCCGCGAGGTCGCCCCGTCCAGGGTCACCGCCGAATCATAGGCCTCCGCAAATTTTGATAGCTCGGTCCCCCACCGGCACGTGCGCTTGTGCTCGGCGAGGTGGGAAATTTGGCATTCCTGCGCACGAGAGACCAACCCAACGCACGCCCAATGGACCAAGGGGTGAGAACGATATGATACCCCAGCACGAACAACGCACAACAACAATACCAGCACGAACAACACACACAACAACAATACCAGCACGAACAACACTCACAACAACAATACCAGCACAAACAACACACACAACAACAATGCCAGCACAAACAACACACACAACAACAATACCAGCACGAACAACACACATGACAACAATACCAGCACAAACAACACACACAACAACAATACCATCATCACGAACAACACAAAACAGCAATACCAGCACAAACAACACACACAAAAACAATACCAGCATGAACAACACACAGGAAAACAATACCTGCACGAACAACGCACAACAACAATACCAGCACGAGCAAGACACAACAACAATACCAGCACAAACAACACTCAACAATAAATACCAGCACGAACAACACACACAACAACAATACCAGCTCTACGCTCAAACAATACACACAACAACAATATCAGCACAAACAACACACAGTCCAGGTCGCGTGGAAGCACGGTTGCGGGTGGGAGGGAGAGCGGGCAGGCAGGCAGGTGGGTGATGGGTGGGTGGGTGGGTGGGTGGGTGGGTGGGTGGGTGGGTGGGTGGGTGGGTGGGTGGGTGGGTGGGTGGGTGGGTGGGTGGGTGGGTGGGTGGGTGGGTGGGTGGGTGGGTGGGTGGGTGGGTGGGTGGGTGGGTGGGTGGGTGGGTGGGTGGGTGGGTGGGTGGGTGGGTGGGTGGGTGGGTGGGTGGGTGGGTGGGTGGGTGGGTGGGTGGGTGGGTGGGTGGGTGGGTGGGTGGGTGGGTGGGTGGGTGGGTGGGTGGGTGGGTGGGTGGGTGGGTGGGTGGGTGGGTGGGTGGGTGGGTGGGTTGGTGGGCAGGCAGGCAGGCTAAAATGCTGGTTAATATGTCGGTTGGTCGGCAGCTGGCTGGTGAAATTGCTGTCTGCCTGATTGGTCGCTGGTGGTTTTGATGGCTATATTGGGCAACCGGCTAGGCTAGCAGGCCGATCTATGGGCGGGTAGGGGCCAATAGAGCCACCATGCTAGTCTGTATGCGCTCATCATAGCACTATGGAATCAAAGTAGCCACTTGAGATTCACGTTTGGCATGGGCTGACAAACGGACTGGGTGAGAAATCCGGAGGATGGTAGGCAGACAGTCATTTTTTAATAAGGGCGGCATGTGCAGCATACGCGTAGTCATCATCTTGACAAATATCTGACAAATATTAATAGCCGAGCAAATAATTATAAGGAGAGGTTGAACTAAGCTGCGAGCCTAGCCCAAGGTGGTTGGAAAATGCATGGTAACAACGGGATGGCAACTGGCAACAATGGATTCCTTTGCTGACGCCCGTCGGTAGCTTCAACCTTTTGCAACATCTCACCCTGGAACAGTAGTACGCGATGTGGCACCTGACGCACGCCTTGGTTCCAGGTTCTTGACAGTCGTCGCTCGCGCAACGTACTCGGCTCGGTCCCATTTGTGGAGTCGATAGATTGTGAAGTCAATTCACGCTTCCCAGTTTCCCTCGGAGCGATAGTGACGGAATCCCCCCCCGAGCTGCAGTGTGGCGCGTAGTCCGCGGTGGTCTACTAGTCGCGATTCCTGCTTTTCCACCCGCGGCCTTGATGTACTAGTCTGTGTCAAGCGAAACTCAACAAGGGGGGGTGCACCGCCAGCTACATAATGGTTGTATCCCTACACGTTGTGGCCAAATTGCAGTCGTCCTGACATATGCTTTTTCCCTATATCCGTGGATCTCGGATTGAATCACTATGCGTCGCAACGCCAGCAGTCGCTAATTCAGCACGGCAATACTAGGCTGACTGCCCAGTTGACCACCCCTTCACCATTAATGTCATCGTCGACACTCGACAGTCGCTTTTCGACGCCTATGTTTACAATAAGTAATGAATATTGAGCCACGAATGAGCGCGAAATCCAGATAAACAAATTTAATTATATAATTTAATTATAAATTAATTTATATATAAATTTACCGCCCTTGCTTGGCCCTTGCCCTGCCCTTGCGCTGCCACAATTAAATCTTTCATATGGTTAGATATCTCCCGCGTGTTGTGCGAGCTGTTGTGCGGTCCGGCGTGTCAAAGACTCAAAGTTACCGGAACAGGCAGGGTCCAGGGTTGCAAGGGTGTAACCTGGCGATCGCCACTCTTCCCGCTCGGGCGCTGCGCCATCCAAAAATAGCGGTGTTCGTTGCCCAGCATGGTGCGGGGTTGCACGTTAAAATGCTGGTAGCCGTGACTGTTATTTGTGTCATATCTATGGGTGTTGCAATAAGTCAAACCACAGAAGAAGCTAGGTCGTTTCTATGCATACGTGACTGGGCATAAAGGAAGCTTATGCTTTTGTGGAAAAATTAGATCCCTCTTGAAGCTACCCTGGTGCCAAAATGATGGTATGCGGGCGTCCACCTCAATGCTTAGAAAAATGGATTTCAGCGAGTCCTGCTTGCCAACTGCCCATGGCTATAGGACTTGCCGCCCATCGCTAATAGGGTATTGCCAATGCCACCTTCTTGTGCATATTATGTGCACGCAGACGTATCCGGGGCCAGGAGGAACCCGAGGGTTGCAATCGGGGGGGTCAGTGGCGAGTTCTCGGGCATCGGGGCGATCTACTCGTAGTGGTTATCGTGTGGTGCGTCATCGAATTTTTTGCTCTTTGTGTGTGTGCGTGTGTGAGACTGGAAGAATCGACTAGAATGCAAAATGTCCATTTCTTCTAATCTTGTCTCCGTAGCCTTGCCCTTAAGCTAGGCTGGCATATTCAATTTTCCCAAAGCTACTTCTTGTTCTCTTGTTTGCCCGTCAGCCAGCAATGGTTGACTTATCACGCCTGCCTATTGTAGCCAACGGCCGTTGAATAAAGGGGTGCAATATTTACTTAGATGTGCTCTCCATCAATGGATGGTCCGTGCCGCATCCGCACGATACCATTTGGCGTTCCTGACTAGGCCACGATTTGAATGTATTCGCAGTAGCTCAGCTGGATGGCGCGAAGATCAAACCAAGCTCCAGCCCCCTTCGGTTTTCTAATCACCGCAGCTCGCCAGGTTTTACATAACGTACACCATGTGCGGAGATGTTGCTCGTGTAGTAAGCTACCTGCGTAAAGTCCGTTCATCAATCCAACAGCGCTTTTGTCCCCCGCCTGATTTAGCTGATGCTGTGGTCTTGCTGCCTGAATAGCTTAGTGTCTTATATAGGTAGATTATCTTGTCCATGATATACCTGCCCATCAGTGATTGCCTTGACAGATCACAAACTGCATGGCAGTTTTAATACAGGAATCACTCTTGGATGCACTGATGCCATGTTTGCCTTTCATATTGACCTTTGTATGCTTTCAAACATTTTCCCTCATGCTTAAAAGCATCCCCAGTTTACTCCGTTACCCTCACGCCTCAGAATCACCTCTGTTTACCTGGGCGCAGGTGTCCCGCCAGAGTGAGGTGGACGAGACCCTGTTTGGGAATGCTGGTATCGCCGACAAGCATGGGCACGCCAAGCGGGATGTACGTGGCGTGGTGCTGTTGCATGGCTTGGCGTGATGTCATTGCATGGCACGACGTGGCGCATGCTGTGACGAGCATAGAAGCAGCGCAAGCATGGGCATGCCAAGCGAGACCCACGTTCGCTAGCCACGATGCTGTCGCATGGTAAAGCCTACCACTGTCGTGGCCTGGAAACAGCAGGGGTAGCAGCGGATGGCGATCGGGATGCGGCCAAGCGGCCGATTTGGTCGCTAGGCTCTGTGCAGGCGACCCCCTCTGGGGTACGATTACTAGGTTCTAGATTGGCAAGGTATGGTTGTGAGGCCAGTGTGCTGATGTGACCCCTCTCATTCCGGACAGGGCAAGCCATCAATGCAAAGTAGCTACTTTTACCCGCGACGGAGTTTAGAGGGAGCGATAAGCCATTATTGTCTTCCCATTGTGCAGGCAGCCCTTTGGCATGGTTCTAGTGTCTCTCTGGCCGCATTTCTCTTGTCGATTGGCTTAACCAAGATAGCACCCTGGGCTAAAAGCCAGAGGGGGTTGTAGTTGGGGTATGTACAGGGGGGTGTACTTGGGGGGTTTTACTAGGGGTGTTGTTTTCTGTAATAAAACACTATAATGAAAGATGGCTGACAGGTTCTACCAATCAAGGAGCACGGTGCCCCTCTCTTCTTGGAATCACGCTTGCGTGCTTCATTTCATGCGGTTGTGTGCTAATAAAGACGATCCGGGTGAAGGAAAAACTTAACCTTATCTGGTTGCATGCTTCCCACCTGCTGGCTCTGCGCTTTTTGGTCGCATGGCCTTTGGGTGCATCGCTTCACCACCACCGCCGCCGCCGCCGCCACCAACAACAACAACAACGACAACAACAACAACAACAACAACAACAACAACAACAACAACAACAACAACAACAACAACAACAACAACAACAACAACAACAACAACAACAACAACAACAACAACAACAACAACAACAACAACAACAACAACAACAACAACAACAACAACAACAACAACAACAACAACAACAGCAACCACCACCACAACCAACACCAACACCAACACTGCCGCCGCCCCCACCGCCACCATGCCCCCTCCCCCGCCCCCCCCGCTCCCAACACCAACACCACCACTGCCGCCGCCCCCACCGCCACCATGCCCCCTCCCCCGCCCCCCCCGCCCCCAACACCATCACCAGTCCCAAGTGGAGACGTTGGACAAGGCCCCCCCCGGCCGCTCCAAGCTGAGCAGCATACGGCAAGCTGCAGGCCCAAAGGATGACGTGCCGGACGCGGTGGTGCTGACGCCCGCCGACCTTGAGCGCATGCGGGTGAGTGATATGTGTGCGGGCATCATCCGAGGTAAGGGGGATGCTGGTATAAGTGTTGCGTGGTGGCGACATGGCCGCACATGCGGGCGGGTGATGCGTGGGGTGGCATAGACAGTAGGTGTTGGCGATAGGGCAGCGCACACAGGGGAGGATGGGGGGATGGTCAGACCAGCCCATGCTGCCACAAGCCCTCATGCCTGCACGCCGCCATATTGCTGACAGGGTGGCGCACACCTAGCGTATAGCCAAGCACGGATGCATGTGCGTAGGTCACTGTGCCGCCTCCCCCATTCTGCTTGTGGTATGCTTGCGTAACCCCAGCGGATGTTTTGATACTAATATACTCGTACATGCAAGTAGGTGCGCCACCTCTTCTCATTCCCTCAGCTCGGTGTGCCTTGTACCAACATAAATTTATGTAGTCCCCCGCCCCCAGTCAGTGTGCTAGGTTCGACCTCTTTCTTATGCGTGCCTGTGCTCTGCCAGTCGGCGTGTTGACATTCCCCCCACCGCATGTCCATCGTACCCATGTACAGTTTTATCAGACTGTGCACATTCTTGCCCCCCCAGTCGGCATGCTTACGTTCTCCATTTGGTGTTGTGGACCCATGTCAACCTACACGCATTATCCCCCCCCAGCCGGCGCGCTGACCTGTGTTATGTTGTCTGTGCGCTTCCCTTTGTCGGGTACATGGCTGTGCTCCCCCAGCCGGCGTGCCGACCTATGCCCACCCTGTGTTTTGTGTATATCTATTCCTCTAGTCAGAATGCTGACAGCCGCCCGCCCCCCCCCCCCCCCCGGGTGCCTTGTGCCAATATTTCTCTATCGAAAAACCGTATCCCTTCTCTCCCCCCCAGTCGGCGTGCACGATCACGACCAGCCTGGAGAAGGAGCAGCGCAGGGCGGCGCAGGGCGAGGAGCGCGAGCGCACGCGCGCGGCCGCCAACGAGCGCAAGGCGCGCATGATCCAGGTAGGGGCCATGCGCGCATGGATGATAGGTTAAGAAGTGGGCACATGCAGGGGGGGGGGAGAAGAAACCAACGAGCGCAAGGCGAAGGTACCCCGTCCGACCGACCTAAATTGGTGGTTTTTTCCCTGCACACCGGTGGGTGGTCCTCCCTGCAGGCGGGTGGGTGGTAACGCGTGACCATGGTGGCACGTGCCTGATGACAGCAGCTGGCAGCTCTGACAGGGATGTATTTTTCCTCGCGGTGCTGGGGGGGGGCTGCTGAAGGCCATCGTGGGACCGTAGTGGGAAGATAGCTTGCGATGCACGCTTGGGAGCAGATGCAACAAACCCAGCAAGCCAAATGTAATGGATGTTCCATCACTCAGGCTCGTTTGCTATCTCACCTCGTTTTGGCTGTCTTTATTCCGTTGGCGTCTCTGCTTGTGCCTATTCCATTGCGTCTGGAGTGCCTATTCAACTGCTGTCGTCATAAACCTGTTCATACTGCTATCATGTTCTCATCGCATTGCTCATGGGATGCATTTCATGTTTCGTTATTCCTTGTGCGCGCCGCGCAGATGGAGGAGGAGCGCAAGAAGCGGATGCCGATGACCGAGACGGAGCGGCTCAAGGCCGAGCAGGACGCCAAGTGAGTGGCGTGTTGGTACAGAAGTAGCACAATGCAGCACAAGGTGCACAATGGGAGTGGCCAGGGGCAGGTGCCAAGTGACTAGACGGGCAGGGGGGCAGACGCCGAGTGAGTGGAAGGCGGGGCACCCGGCACACCAGCATACACTGTGATGTCCTAGTTGGACAAGCAGATTTATAACATGTACAATCATTGATACAGTTTATTATATTTTGCGTATTATATTTCGCGCTATTTACTACATCGTGCCAGCATCTTTGTTAACATTGTGCATCGCGTTCTGCATCCTGGCAACACGTCCTTAGCATGGCATCGCGTTTGTTTCGCGGCAACACGTTCTTAGCATGGCACTACGTTTGCGTCGCATGGCATCGCGCGCCGCAGGCTGCTGTCGCGTGCCAACTCGCAGCTGGAGGCGGAGCTGGACGATGTCAAGCGCATGAACCAGATGGTGCTGTACTCCAAGTGCGTCACCATCCGCGATGCGCAGATCGAAGAGAAGGTGAGCGGGGGGCGCAGCTGATAGTAATAGTGATAATAACAAAGATTTTTATGGTTATTGAAAATTTATTTTGGGGGGGAGTTGGTGCATGTCCATTTGAAAACGGAGATTTGCTTGGACTCGCCATTTTCACAATTGCCTTGCAAAACCGTAGCTGGCTTGTGGCCCCTCGTCCCCCCTGCTGCTCTTGGCTCATCTCTCGGCTCGTGCTTGGCTCTGGCTGCTCTCTGGCTATGTTCTGTGTTATCATGGCCCTGGCCTTGGCGCTGACCTGCCTCTTGCTTGGCTCTTGCTCGCGTCCCGGTCCCCATCCGCCCCTTGCGCAGAAGCACAAGAGGGAGGTTGCGGAGGAGGAGGAGCAGCAGCTGGACCTGATGATGGAGGTCGAACGGCTCAAGGCGCTGGAGAACTATGAGGAGCGCGAACGCAAGCGCAAGGAGGAGCTCAAGTACGGCGCCGCAGTGCTCAAGCAGCAGATCGCGGTGCGTGGGGTGGCGCGATTTGTCGTGGCCGTATGTGGGATAGCGGAGGCTGGGGGGGAGGGGGAGGGTGTGTGCGTGCTCGAGCAGCAGCTGGCGGTACGCGGGATAGCAAAATGGGGGGGGGCAGGACGTGGCCTTGCGGAGGCAGGGGGTAGGGGTACGTGGGCGCTCCCCAACAGGTTTCTTTCGGGGAAATTGCATGAGCCCAAGCAGCAGATCGCGGTACGTGTGCGCACATGCGTGGCCTGCCTTGGGTTGGCGTCTCTCAGTCTCGTCAACAAGTCCCCTCCCTGTGGACACGCGCCCTTCCGCTGGTCATCCTCCCCCATCCGCGTTCCTCACCATGGCGATGCCCAACCCACTGGACCTCACTCCCCCCCAAGTCATCCTCGAGCAGGCCCTATCCGGACGTTGATGGCCACAGTGATCTTCATCAGTGACGATGTCCCTGGCCGCTCGTCCGCATGACCTCTTGCTGACATCGTCGTCGTCACAAATTGCTGGCGGCTCATCCTCGTCCCCGCGACGTGTTGGCAGCTGATTCTCGTCACCGTGACCCATCCCAAGTCATCCTCAGGAGCCTCAGCTAAATAAACTTCACGCCTCTTCGCCCCCGATGTTTTTCTATGCTCCCTACGCCCCGAGACACTGACCCATCTCCTATGCCATCCCCTCTACCCCCTCACGCCGACCGCAGGAGCGTGAGCTGGAGCGCCAACACCAAGAGGAGCTGCGTGAGCAGGAGCGGCAGCACATCATGCGCGACATTGCGCGCATGAAGGCCGAGGAGGCCGAGTTGGTCGAGCGACGCAAGGCCCAAGGGCGGCGGCTGCTCGCCGAGGTGGCCAAGTCCAACTCGGAGCAGATCGACCGCAAGCGCCAGATGATCCTCGCCGAGAAGGCCGAGGAGGAGCAGATTGCCGAGTACCTGCGTCAGAAGGAGATGCGCGAGCTGGCCCACGCAGAGGAGCAGGAGCGCATCCGAAAGGCTCGCGAGCTGGAGACGGCGCGGCTGCGGAGCCTGCAGGAGAAGCACCTGGACAAGCAGGCGGAGCTGGACGAGCTGCGGGCAATGCGGGCGCAGGAGGCGGTCGAGAGGGAGTGGCGGGAGCGGGAGCGGAGGGAGGCAGAGAAGGCACGCGAGGTCAACAGGGAGCTGCGCGCGGCGCGCGAGCAGCAGCAGATGGTCAAGCTCAAGCAGTACGCGGACCAAGCGCGGATGCAAGAAGAAGAGTTTTATCAGATCTTGGAGGCACAGCAATCGAGGGCGTTGGCCGAGGAGGAAGCCGCGGTCAGCGCGGCGGCGGTGCGACGCAAGCATAAGGAGGAGGTGCTGGCGCAGATCGCGACCAAGGAGGAGCAGGCGCGGCTCGAGCGGCGGCGGTACTTGGAAGAGGGGGAGCGCATGCGTGCGGCGGCGGAGCTGGAGAAGCGGAGGCTGGAGGCGATCAAGGCGCAGAAGCTCAAGGAGCTGGAGGCGGCGGGTGTGCCGGAGAAGTACCGCGCGGAGCTGGAGAGGAAGAAGATCTCGGTCTGATAAAGGAGGGTTTCAGAAGCTCTTTGGTCAGAGAAGCGTGGGGCAGGCGCAAGAAGATCTCCATCGGATGAGCGGAGCTCTTGCGGGCAGGCATGGTGGAGGATATGCAAGAAGAATGATTGACGGGTGGAAAGCGATGGATCAGATCCATCGGGGTGGAGGACTGTATAGGACGGACACTTCTATCAATGATGGAGAGCTGGAACCTTAGGAGAAGTGGGGGGGGGGGAGCCCCAAGAAGACAAGGAAATCCTGGGGGGCACAAGGGTGCTTGCTGCGCTGTGCGGTGACCCGACTGGTCCTAGGACGACCTGTGGGGCTTGGTCGGCACAAGGGAGAAGGACACAGGCAAGTCATGGGCACAGGGGCACCAAAGGTGGGGTGGTTCATGGCTGGGGAATGAACGGCCTCCTCAATAGGGTGGAGTCGCAATAATGATAACCAGTTTCTTGTGCTGCGGGTAGAAACCGCTGTCCAGCCAGGTGGTGGCATGGTTGGCCGGGCCCTGCCAAGTCAGGCAGCAACTACCGCAGTTGCGAGGCAGCCCGCGAAACCCAATGTGGTTCATTGGCGGTCAACGGACCGGATGGCCTTGGTGGTGAGCCCGGAGCCGAGGGCGCATGCAACTGTTCCCAGAGGTGACCCCATAGGCCTGACCACTGGTCGATGGCGTAGTGGGCGACCAAACCTCCATTGGTCCATGTCCCGGTGCTTTTGGATGCTGCACCCCGGGTGCAGCTACTCCCTGCCTACCCGAGGATCGCTGGTTGGGGGATGGGAGTCTTGGTGCGGCTGGCCCTCGACAGGCAGGTTTGATTTGACTGGTGTGGGTATGGTCTCAAGGAGCCTTCAGTGCTGGCTCTGATTGACCCCCCCCCTGTGCATGTCTCTAGCTAGCTCCATTGCTGTTAGAGTATGCCAAGAGGGCAGGGGGTGCGCCTGATTCCTGCTATCTGACTCGTGCCTATCCTAACGCGCAGATGTAGCAGGAAGCAGCATGCGGTCGTCTCTCCCTAGGAAAGACGCCTGCCATTCTTCGAGGCCTGAAGAACATGCTGTGTTCATGTGATAGGCTCGCATGTCATGCTGGCCAGGGCGGGCAGGCGGCGGGACACTGAAACTGGACTCTCTTGGGAAGGGGAACGGCCACATGGGCTAAAACTTGCTTCTTGGGGCCGTAAAGTTGGATGCGAAGGTGCCCAGATAATGGTGGTCGTTTTCAGGCTACACCCGGTGGAAGCAATGCTGTTGCTGGTGTATACTCTGGCTACCGTGTTTGCTAGGTGCGGCATCTGCACCTTGCCCGCCTGTTGTGAGTGACGTTCATGTTGGTTCGTGGGGACACATGCGGGCTGATTCCGGCATGCCCATTTGTAGAGCTGGTAAGGATCCTCGCAATGTCGAACATGTGCTCGTTGTCTGAATGAAAAGAGGCGCAGCATGCCCGCGTAGGGATTGAGGTTGGACACCCACAGCACGGGAGGCTGGTAATGCCGCGTACCCAGCTTCGGATCGCCTATGATGGTGAGATTGAGCTATGCTATGAGATTGTGAAATGTGCTAAGTTATCATGCACACGTGTGCGTGTAGGTGCATCCTGATCTTGTCAAAGTAGGCCTTCAGCTTGGGCCATTTGTAGAGTTGCATAGGTAGGATGCCCGTACGTTCCTCTACGCTTAGAATAATACCCGGACAAGAGACCTGCATAGCCAGCAAATTTGAGTGAAATGCCCCACTGAAATATTCACAAATTGAGTAATGATGTACTTATAGACTTATTAGGCTAGCGAGTACATCTTGCTATCTATGATGAAATCCGTTTGGAATCTCTCCGTCACCATTTTTGTGTTACATGCCATTTTCTCAAGGAGATTGATGCAGCCAGAGGGAAATCATTGCAGCATTTCTCACAGGTAAGGTATCCACTGGCCAGCTAGTGCCCGTACCTCCATGCGCAGCATGATGGAGCTAGGTTGTTTTCTGATCAGACACTCCGCAAAGGTGAAAACCTTTGCGTTCAGTGCCAGGCCGCGGAAAACGCGGAAAACGCGATCTGCAAATGAATCCGATCGGAATCGAACTGGGGACCTCTCGCACCAATTTTGCTGACTATAGGACGGACGTCTCCGGTTACCATGGCATCGCCAACTTACACCTACAGTCATCCGCAAAAGTTCTCCTGTCCGGGGAGTGATGCAAGCCTTTCGGATTTGGTACTAGATAAATCACTCGAGATCTGTGTGTAGGAGTACTACACACGTGTCTGCACGCGAGACTTGTTCAGTCTCGCACCGTGAGACGGGCTGAACACGGCTGAATCCTTCTTTAGTAGAAGGGGGCGTAGCCGGTACTATCGAAATCAGCCAAGCGTATATTCTGATCAGACACTCCGCAAAGGTGAAAACCTTTGCGTTCAGTGCCAGGCCGCGGAAAACGCGGAAAACGCGATCTGCAAATGAATCCGACCGGAATCGAACTGGGGACCTCTCGCACCAATTTTGCTGACTATAGGACGGACGTCTCCGGTTACCATGGCATCGCCAACTTACACCTACAGTCATCCGCAAAAGTTCTCCTGTCCGGGGAGTGATGCAAGCCTTTCGGATTTGGTACTAGATAAATCACTCGAGATCTGTGTGTAGGAGTACTACACACGTGTCTGCACGCGAGACTTGTTCAGTCTCGCACCGTGAGACGGGCTGAACACGGCTGAATCCTTCTTTAGTAGAAGGGGGCGTAGCCGGTACTATCGAAATCAGCCAAGCGTATATTCTGATCAGACACTCCGAGGTTGTACTTGTAAGCCGACACAAATTAGCAGTTTGCCAGTCCCTTGACTCCAGACTCTACTCACCAAAACCGGTTGCATCCCCGCGAATGGGCCAGGGATCAGACTGTGTGGAAAGAGTAGCTATTCTCGCCCTTGATGTAAGCTATCTAGGTCCTAGTTACAGGGTTGTGGGCACCACGGCGGGCGAATCGCTATTATGAATGCCATACGCCGGTGCATGACACGTGGAGCCCGGGCCACAGACTTGGGGGTGGTCTCCTTCATCACTACTTGCCATCTATCCTTGCGTACCATTGAATTAATTGGAAAATAACTCCGTTGGGAGTAGTTAAAATTAAATTAAATTATTGCATGACTCCGTTGGGAGATCATGTAGCACATATGCCCCTTGCTGGATGGATGGAGGTGGGCAGCTAGAGCCGCGAAACCGAACTAATCTAACTCTAAACTAATTATCTAATCTGGAAAACCCTACCTATTCTACTCAGCATTCCATCCCATGTTCCCCTCCCACTGAGGACTTATGCTCACGTGACGCAGTCACGTGTCTATTAATTAATTAATTAATTCTACTCAGCAAAGCGCCCCTTCCGCTTGGGGGGAGGGGGCTTGCCCACAGGGGCGGGCGTATGAGCCTGGACAATGGTCTTCCACGTCTTCTTGTCCTGCATAGCAGTCCAAGCAAGAGAGAGGGAGTGAATGCGATGTTCAAACGGGGCTGGGACCACTAGATCGGCCAGCAACTGCTGTGCCGGGTAGGTCGTGGCATGTTTGCCTACCTTCTTAGGTATGTCCTTGGGGCCAGGCCAGGTCAGGATATGCCGCCCTGGCTGGCCAAGCCGCTGGGGGCCGGCCAGACCGAGGTCGGTGTCTACCTGGCTGGTGCGAGCAAGATGTCCTACGAATGCTATCCTAACGCTGCCTAATCTCGTCCGAATGTGAGGCATACCCTGATGCAAAGACTCGAATGACCTATGTGTGGAAAACCCTACATTCAGGACCTGTCGAAGCATCCTGTAAACCGTGCCGTCCAGCCGGGCCGCCAGCGAGTCCGTGAGCGTCCATGCCTTGGCCCCATACGTGAGCACCGTGAGAACCAGAACCTTGAAGAGCCTTCGCTTGCGGTGCTCGCCCAGGTCCTTCCAGTGCCATTAGGTTTTGAGCAAACGATGCCTATAGCCCAGGCCAGGCCGATGCGGATGTCCACATCGTGCGGTGTCGGGGAGCATGCTCCCCAGCAGTCGCAACGCAGTGTGACCGCCCAGCCGAGCAGAATCGCGCCCAACAGAACCGCGCTTTCGGCCCCAACCTTTCAAGGTCGACGATCACGACTGGACCAACATGTCCCCGGCAACTGCCATGCATTGCCTCTTCTTCAGGGACTACGCCTCGCTTTACGACCTGTGCGCATCCATCTCGACAGCATCAACCGCCTCATCACCCCGGACGGCAACTCAGGTTTAACCCCGGCGCTCTGCTCGGGTGCGCCCGCCCCGGCCCGGCCAACTCCAACACACCATTCTCAACTCCCTTCTCATGCGCTCTGATGGCGAGATCCAGGGGCTCCATCCATCTCCGCACCCATGTGGAGTGTGCACTCCGTTCCAATCAGATCCTTACGGAAGCCTTCCAGCAGTGCACGTGACCCCCCTTGCTGCCGATGTGGCAGCAATGGGAGGCACGCTGGCTACTGAGCTTCCTCACCTTTCCACCACCGTCGCCTCCACCTCCACTGCCATCTCCGCCTCCACTGCCGACATCAAGGCCCAGCTCCTCGACATTGACAAGCCGCCTCCACGCCACCGCCCTCGCCCTTGAGTGCTTGCACGACACCGCAGGCCTCACCGCCCAGGTGGTGAAGGATATCGCTGCCCAGCCGGCATATATCTGCTGGCCCGGCCAGCGATATGCTCCTTCCACCCAGACCTGGGCGGACAATGCTGAAGCACCACACCACCTCCACCACCCAGCCACCATCGCGGCACAGCTCAAGCAACAAGCACTGATGCTCGACCTTCAGTGAGGAGGCCGAGCTCGACAAGCGCAGCCACAATGTCATAGTCAAGCACTGACTTCGACCAGCCGGTAGATGAGACCTCGGAGACGCTTCTCATGGCATTTAAGCGCGGCATTTTTGCCCCCATGCAACTCACTGGTGAGCTGCGGATGTCGGCTGTCGGCCTCCCCCGCACGCGGGGTAAGGCTGGCCCGGCACCCGTGCTCCTCACCTTAAGTACATGGCGGAAATGCTGTTGTTCGTTAAATGCCGCAAGACTGAGCTCTCACGGACTTGCTACATGCTGGACGACCACTTGACCCTGGCCCAGCAACAACGGCGACGCGAGCTATGGCCGACCTACCTTCAGCTCCGGCAGAGCGCAGGGGGGAAAATGTATACTGGAGGGGGGCGGTAATCCACGTCGACCACAAGCCCTGGCAGGCACCTCCTCGGCCACCCCGGCAGCAACCTCAGTCTATAGGGAATATATCACAGTAGTGTAGATTAGTCAGATATGTGACACAACTGCTTGAAGATGCAGGGCTTCTGGGACTATCCGTACTCCGCGCCCGCATGATTGACAAGGAGAAATGGGCTGCCATCTGCGATAAGCACCTTCCCGAGGGGTATGCTCCTGTTTTCTCCCCACGGGCCGGGCCGCGGCCCGTTGCTAGCCAGGGTAGAAGTCCGCAGGTGGAGGTTATTGGTCCTGAGGATAGCCGCTACACTACCGCCTCGTCTGCCATTACAGTAGAGGACAGCTCGGATGAGGATTACATCCCAGGTGGATCTAGTGCTTAACGGTTGGGGGATGATGCAGACGATATTTGTTTAAACTTTTGTGTAATTATTTTTCTAATGAGATTAGCATAGTACTCCGTGGCATGCCGGCTTTGCACATGACACGCAAGTACTTACTTACTTACTTAGATTAGTCAGGCTTAGCCTACTACATAGCATGTGGCCTACGCGCATGTGCGCCCATAATATCCCCAATGAATGACGCCTTCAGAATTTAGCCAAGCCATGCCCATCTCCCATCGTCGTTCTCGTCTGTCCCCTGTTGGGCCAGCAGGCATCCTTGGCCCTCGATCGCAACTTTCAACGTACGCACATTGCTATATATGGCAGATAGCGACCATAGCTACCGGGTGGAGGAGCTCGTTGCCTTTTGCATTGCACGTCGTGTGTCTATTCTAGGCGTGCAGGAGCATCGATCGTCGCACGGTGCCATTTGGCATGCACGGTGCGCACTGATCGCCTAGCTGGCAGGCGGTCGGCGTTTTTACTTCGCTGGCAGTGGGACGCCAGGCCAAGGTGGTGTTGGCCTTTTGTGTTCGCCGCTGGCAGCTGCCAGCCTCAGCACGCTAAAGTTTCTAACCCCACGCCTTATATGGTGGCACATTTCACCTCAGTTGAGGGGCGGTCTAAACGCCACCTCACGGTTGGGGTGGGTTAGTAACGCACCCCATAGTGGTCTACTATACCTGAGTTGGAACGCCAGAAGTTCTTCGAGGACTTGCATGCATAGCCTTGAGGGGGCCACTCTGGCCCGCCACTTCCTGGTTATGCTGCTCGATGCCAATGCCATGGATCCCCGTGGGCACTGCTGGCAGTCGCTTTGCGCCTGCCAGCACGGCTGCCAACGACAACACTCCCCTGTTTTCTGCCTTTTTGCGGGATAGCGGGATGGTTGCTGTCAACTGCATGCCACTTCCAACGTCCCGGCTCACAAGACTTTGTCACTTTTCGGGGCCCCGCTAGTAGGTCGACCGTCAGGCCTGTCTGGACTACGTGGTGGTTAATTAATTACGGCAGCCCCGGTGTACTTCGGTTCTGGACACCCGAGTATATTCGACACGCCCACGGTGTGCTCTGACCACCATGCAGTTGGTGGCATGTGCGACCATTCGGCTCCGGTTCCATGTCCGGCCCGCGCGCTGCGCCCGGCAGTGCCGGCCCGCCCCGACTGGTCTGCTCTACGCCCGGTCCGGGGGGATCCGGCCTGAGGACTGGACGGGCGCCGAGCGCGAGCGGAACAGGTGCCGACGGGAGTCATCCTAGCTGTCAGCCCTGGACGCCCAGACGGACGTCGACGCGCTGGCCCAGGGTGCTCCCAACGCCGCCATTTTTTCGGGCTTTGCGGCCCGCACCCCGTTGCTGCATGGCGGCGGCCCGGCACCTGCCGGTCATGCCCCGCCACCGCCCCGGCCCGCTCTACCGCCAGGACCCCAAGGTCTTGGCCGCCCTGGTCGCTTGAGGCGGTGCTGGCAGCACCGCCTCAATTAAGCGTAACCGGGGGCCCGCTGCAGAAACCGGTGCTCAAGGCTGCCCTTGTGGAGGCCTACGAGCACGCTCAGGACGCAGGGGCGGCCCGCAGACAGTGCCGCATCGCAGATGCCATGCAAGGCCTGCCAAGCTCGCAACCAGGGCAAGGACATGTGGTACCACCTCGACCGGCTCGGCGGCCGGCGGCAGCGCACTCCGGTGGAGCACACGAGGGACGGCACGGCGCCGGTCAGCCTTGACCGCTGGTTGGCCCTCAATGTTTCCTTGACATGCAGGTGTGGCTCGCACCCCCCACGGCCCCGCCGCTTCACCCCGAGACGGCCGCCCGCCTCGGTGTTGCCGGACCCCCCCCGCCGCGCCGCCGGCGCCCCCCTGGACTCGGCCGCGCCGGACTACCAAGTCCCCGCCTTGCAGGAGGGCTGCCTTGCCACCAACGGCCGGGCGTCGTCCACCCCTAGCTTCACTTTGAAGGAATTGCATGGACGGCGCCCTTGCTCGCCTGCGGTACGACGCGGCGGTCGGTGCCGACCACCTTTCTGCTGAGCTGCTGAAGACCCCTGACCCGGCGGCGGTGAGGGATCTTCTGCTGGCGTTCTGCAACCGTGTCCTGCTCTCTGATGAGCCTCCGCCTGCTGAGTGGCAGACGGCCATTAATTAATTAATAAGCACGTGACTGCGTCACGTGGGTGCCAATACAGAGTAAAGGAACCTTCAACCCTTTATACACAGCGAGAAGGAGGGAGGGCGCCCTATAGCTTCTCTCACTGCCGCAGGTGGGCAGGCCACAGAGCGCTCTTTCCACGGCATGGTGCCGGGGCGCAACACTGTGGGTGCAATACAACCAGTGCAATACCATAGGTAGGCTGACGCATAGCTTATGCTACAAATGTGAGGTGGGCGCAAGACGTCGGCTAATTAAGGCGCAAGCTGATGGCCACAAGGTGCCAGAGCTAATTGAAGGTACTATAACGCTGTGCGCTAATATCGTTTCAAGTGCTGTAATGCCTAAGCTATCCCATAATCGATTGCCCCCATCTAGACAACTAGCTGGAGTGCTCTATCCCGGGGAGGCCCGGGGGGGCTTCCACAGTTTCTTGTTGACATAGAGGTCCCCGCCCCGCCAGTACACTTGGGGCTTCTCGGGGTTGGTCTTGTGGCGGATGTAGTCGGGCCACTGATCGCGGCGTTGCTGCTGCTGGGCTGGCGTCAGGTCGTCGTCAAGCGACCAGGAGGTGTTCACCAGCTTCTTGCGGCGAGAGAGGAACCGAACTCGGGCTGTGATGTCGCTGAAGGTGAGGACCACTGGAGGGGGCCCAGCCTTGGCCCGTGGATGGGGCAGGCGGTAGGCGCCCTGCAGTATCGCACCTGGCAGCTGCATGCACGCCAAGAGCTGTTTCTTCAGCTCGTCGAGAAGAGAGTCTGGGGTCTCCTCCGGCGGCATGTCGAAGCGCCTGAGGATGACCCGGCAGCGGCGACGGTCGCGGTCAGCGGCCTCGCGGCGCGTGTCTTCCAGCTCCTGGAGCTTGGTGGTGATGGCGGTCGTGGTAGAGGATGCCTGGCTCTTGAGCAGGTACGTCCGCCCAGGAGGCGCGAGTCGAGGGGTCATCGCTAGCCCTACCAGCAGGTTGGGCGGCGATGGTGGCCGTTCGCTCGGCAATCTCGGGGACCTGCGTGGCCAGGGCGTCTACCTTGGCAGCAACTGCCTCAAGTTTCACGGTGCCATGGCCGACTCGGCCTTCCACCTGGTTAAGGCGGGTGGTCACAGTGGCTGTGGCCTCGGAAACTTTGGTGGCAATGTGCTCTTGCGTAGCAGTAAACTGAGGCTGGAGCTTAAGGGCGACTCTGGCTTCGATGTTGTTGACCTTGGCCGAGAGAGTGTTGAGTGGGCCGTCAGGCGCGTTCAGGGCGGCGAGCTGCTCAGCCATCGGCGCCAGCTGCTCCGCCACTGCAGCTCGGATGGAGTCCGTGCTGGGGGAGGTGCTGCTCTGCGGGGATGCTGCAGCTGCTGTGGCTGCCCGTCTGCGCTCATGCAGGAGGCTCCTGAGGCCAGCGTAGCCAATCTGGGTGATGTCCTGGGCGTCGCAGAGCAGGTAGCTGCACATGATGACTGCCTTCAAGTACGCCTCCGGTTCTTGAAGCAGCCATTCCCAGGCGGGCTTGGTGACCTTGTCGCCAGGGGTATGCAGGAAAAGTTCGTCATGGCGGGCCAGGAACTTGATAACATCGTCACATTGTTCCTTCGGCCATCCAGACGGCCATCCGAGGAGTCATGCTGTGCAAGAAGGGCTCTGCTGCTGACCCCGCGGTAAGTATCGGGGTGTCTGCCTCCAGAGCGCCGCGCTGAAGGTCTTCATGCTGGGTGGTCCCACGCGGAATGGGGTAGATTTTTGCAAGAAAAAAACGCTAATTTCAATCGTCCGAAAACCGGACATTGCGCCGAAATTCTTGCCGAAAATTTGGCAGCCGAGCGAATTTTTCGCCCGACGGACTTTGCGCCGAAATTTTGTGTCTGCCGTGCTTCGAACTCAACCGACTCCTGCTGTTGCGTGCACTTTGTCCGATGCCTGCAGGCCACGCACGAATTTTGCGACCGAAATATGACGACTAGACAAGTTTATCGACGACCTACATCGATCTATTGCCACTTTTGAAGTCCTTGGCTTGCTAGCAGCTTTTGATTATCAATGCCGGGAACAAAATTGCCGAAATTTTTTATTGAATCAGTACATATATGTGCACATGTCCGTAATTTTATCATTCGCAATTTTGACATTGTCGGAGTATTTGACAACTTAGGCATTGCGCCTAGAAAAAGGTGCCCCATCCGTCGATGTCAAAATCGCCGAAGGAGTACACTCCCTGGTACTGGTCTCCCCTGTAGTTGGGAGGCTCGCCTGTATACATTTTGGTGTTCCACTTGGCCCCGCCGTTCTCCGCAGCAGCCAGGAACTCCTGCTGGGCCTCGGCCCTCAGGCGCATCATTGATACATTGGGAGAGCCCGGAATTTCCGTGCTCTCCACCACCACTCTCGCCTGATTGTCAGGCACGCATTGGTAAGCAGGGTTCAAATCTGAATCGGGTGGCACCAGATCGATCATGCCATTGCCGAACGCAATGACACCTGCACCCCACTGTGCAGAAGGTCCGAGCAACTCTACATCAATTCTGATGTTTGCAGCGTGCTCATTTTTGTCGACCATCACATAGGTATGCTGAGAACCGAAAATATTGCTCTGCTCCATTTGTGACAGTGTTAAATTTCGGCAAGGTTGGCTGCTTGCAATCGACAGGAAATTGGTGACCCCGACAGCCAGACGCGCAAGGGTTATAACTGCAGGTAGAACCCAAAATTTGTCGATAAGGAGTAATGGAAGGGCACGACCACCAGTCACTAGTATTCGCTTCACCGGACACCTTTTCAGCTTCCGGATAAAATTCAGCAAGAGCAGCGGCGATTAGATACTAAATATTGCGTTATTGGTTCGTACCGTACCCAGACAAAAATTGTACTAGTGACGCAATTGTACTAGGCGGAATGACAACTGCGCCCGGCAAATAAGTATTTATTGCTCCAACCCCAACCTAACTTGTTCCGGAGCTGTTCGAAGCGAAGAGCAATGGAAGGGATCGGACCCGAGCCAGATTTGAGTGCGGAACATGATGGCTGGCCTACCTCACTCCGAACATTAATGTGGACCCGGGTTCGAATCCTGTCAGTGCTATTCGCTTCGAACAGTTCCGGAACGATTTTTTTTGTGGGGGTGGAGCAATAAATTCTCGACATGCAGAAACAAATGTCGAATAGATTGTGCAAAAAAATATCGAAATCCTTATCATTATTTAAATATACAGCATAAAATTATGTTGCAGTAAAAAATAACTGTTAATTGAAGGCCGCAAAAAATTATCAACTACCCTTAAACTTGACCACAGAAAGATCTCGAAAAATATATACAATATATGCGGCCACCTTTTTACACCCTACTGAAGCCCCACTCTAAAGATATAATACGAGCCGAAACTAGGGCGTCGTCTACCCGCAGCGAGACCCCAATTTCTTGTTAATTTAAGTCGGTGCCGGCCCCTCCGGGGCTTCATCCTTGATCACCAGCGTAGTAAGCCACTTGTCGAGCTCCTTGCTCATCCTGATGTCGGCACACATTCCGTCGCTGCGCACGCGTGCTTCTAGCCGGAGAGCCGGAGCGACGCAGAGATAGCAATTCACAAGCTCGGGCTGGCGTGACGGTGGCCAATCCTCAACGTTGAGCGTGAAATGCAGGGGGTCATGCTTATCCCGCTTCCAAATCCGAACGGGAAGAATGCCGTTCCCGGCGAGGAACAGCTCCTTCTCCCGTCCGTTCCGGCCCTCGACCCACCTCTCGAAGTTCTCGTCTAACACGATCGGCCCGGCTTCGCTTACAACCTCAGCCAACCAGAACGGGTGGATGGGATCGTGATCCGTGTCCTTGTCCGATGGAACTGCCACATAGTCGTGGAGTCTCATCTGCCGGCCCATCGCCTCCCGCTTGTCCTTCAGCTGCTCCCCCCGCGTCACCATGCGAACCGGAGGGTTGGGCTGGCTCGGTGGCAGCAAACGGACAGTTTTCATCGAGCTTCCTGCATCATTGAACTCGATGATAAACGACCACTCGCTTAGACATCCCTCAAACCGCCCAGCCAAACAGGGCGGACAGTAGCAGGAATAGCGCCTAATCATCAAAAGGCCAGGGTCGGACTTGTCCAGTCGCCACCAATGCGCCTTCTTGATGCCAGGCACCTCCTCAACCTCCGCGCGTCGGCCGGACTCGACGTCCTGTCATCAAATAGTTAGGACAAAAAGAATACCGTTCAAATTAGCAAAATTGACCAAAAACCAATAAAACAGGGTATAGCTGCAGAGAGACCCCTTAAAAAAAAAATTAACGACAAGACATCAAGTGATCAAAATTCGACACAGGGTATAGCTGCAGAGAGACCCCATTCGAATCATAATAACAACGTACGACAAGATATCAAGTGATCAAAATTCGACACAGGGTATAGCTGCAGAGAGACCCCATTCGAATCATAATAACAACGTACGACAAGATATCAAGTGATCGAAATTCGACACAGGGTATAGCTGCAGAGAGACCCCTTCATACCGAAAGAACAAGCGAAATTTCATACCTAAAAGAAAAGCAACCCATGGACAGTATATAGGGTCTCTCTGCAGAGATACCTTTATTGGGTTTGAATTTTTATAGAACAGCGGCAGTTGACGTCTTAAAACCTGAAATAACACAAAATTCCGTACCGGGGGTAAAAGGAAGAAGTGGCGAGTGACGTTCTCGGCCCGCGCGCGGGCCGACTCCCTGCTCGATGTCTTGCCGCCCTGCCAGTTCTGGTTCAAGTAGGCGACTAGCTGGTGGGTCTCAAGTATGTGCTGGTTTTCGGGAATCCTCTGCATTTCCCTCAAGACGCACTTGCACTTCGCTCCTTGACCATCCACCTCCCCCTTCCCATGCTGCTCCCCCATGTAGTGGAACTCAAAGGCCTGCAGGTCGGGATCCCCCATGAGCAGACCGTTAATCTGGTTAATCACGTACCTGGACTTAAACTGCACCGCGCAGTTGTCCGAGCACATGTACAGGTTTCGCACCTCTACCCCTACTTCTACCCGCAGGGTTTCCAGAATCTTGCGAAGAGCGTATACGAGTGCGCGCTCGCCCCGCTTGATACTGGAATCCCCCAGGAAAAAGAAGACGCGCTTTTCCAGCTCGCCGTTGAGCCGATAACGCACGATCATGGGCATCAGGATGTGGCTGCGCTTGTGGAAGTACTGCGACTGCAGTTGGACGTAGCTGCTGTTCTCGTAGTTCTCGGCCCAGTCGCCGTGCACGAGCACGTCCCCCTCTCTCAGATTCTTCTCCCGATCCTTGATTGTATCCGCCTGCGACCAGGCCGTAAAGCAGTGCACGGTGAACTTGTCCCACATCTTAAGAATCTCGTCCCGCAGCTCAGCTGGGGTGGACCTCATTTGGACTTGCTCGGGCCGCTTCACCTTCTTCGCCGCCCTGCCATCGGTCTCGCCCTGTTTCGCAAAGGTCCGCAGACAGTTTCGATTTGCAATAAAATCGCATTTCGATAAGATAACTGCAACTCACAAAGGGTCTCGCTGCAGCTATAGGTCACAAAAAAAAAAGTCAACAACATATTAACGGAGAAATAAAATCGAAACCAACTCACATTCACCCGTCGGGTCACAGTCTGCTCCACCATCTCGAACTTGAACCAATTCAGAATCTCCGTGGAATTCTTGTCCCGATCACACTGCACCCAGTTATTATGGATGCCGCATGATTCCTCAGGACAGAACCCCTCCACACACGCCATCTTCAGTATGCGGTGAACCCTCTCCGTCCTCGGCACCCCATCTTCGTCCTCCACCAGCCTCTCAGAAATGTCGAGGTCTTCCAGGTCCCGTCCCCGCCATTCATCTTCCCCCTCCCCCTCTTCCATCCCCCCGCCCATTCCGCCCCCTTCACGCAGCCCGTTATCCCTGCCGTCAGTCTCGGCGGACACCGGGCAGTGAAAGTGCTTGATCCAGTCCGTCGAGTGAATGGCTTTCCACATTCCGCAAGTACCGTCCGGCTCTCTGTACTTGGAGCATCCCGCACACTCCGCGCCACACTTGCAGTTCTTGCCGTGGTTCGCATTGGAGTGCTTGGTCCACGCCCCCATGGCCGACTGCATGGTGACGTGCTTCTCACACGCGCACAGGTTCCTCTCCTTCCACTTGCCCTTGATGCAATCGGGCGCGTATTTGCAGAAGGTCGTGTAGCCCACGTGAATGCCCACGTCCTTATCATACTGGTTACTCCTTTTGTTCCAGTACGCATGCTTTTCGAGAAAGTGATTGTACATGTCCTCCTTGGAGGTCATGTAATAGCGCGCTCCCTCAACGGCGACGAGCACCCCGTGATTGCCACGACCCTCCCTGCTGTAAGTGCGCTTGACATCCTTCATCTGGGAGGAGGCGCGCGACTCATCATCGTGCATCCACGCGTCCACTATCGCGTCAATCACGAATTGCGGCAAAGGGCGCCCCTTGCGAGCCTGCGCGTGTCTGAGGTAGTCCAACTTCTGCTGCCTTCGTATCGCGCGAATTCCGCGAATCTTCTTGGCGTCCATCCCCGTCAGGTTCTCCAACTCCGCGGCCGAAAACTCCTTCTCCAAGTCGTCACCACAGTAAAGCGTGGACATCAGCACCATCCTGACGTCTCTGTCTGCGTCGCTTTTGGTCAGACCATCAAAAAAGCCGTTAATCCGAGCCACCCAGAACCTGTTCAGTTCTGCCATCCGCTCCTGATTGTAAAGCTTTTTCGCCTCCTCATGATACTTCCCGTGACCTAGTTCAGCGGCCCTAGAGTTAAAGCCAGCAATCATCTGGTCGAAAGCCGGCCCCCGCCCCTCGGGTTTTGTCATCGCCTGAGCCGCTTCAAACGCCTGGTCAGCGAAATATTCCCCAATAACCCTCTTTGATTTCGAGTATTCTCCCGGCCGCTTGACTTCCTTGGCTTCAGGCTGCGCTGGATTCTGGTTCTCATCTCCGAAAACCCTTTTTGCGCCAGTTGACTGCTTCGTCCCGGTGTTCAACTTAATTGCACTGAATCCTGGACGACCGGACGCAAGGGCGAAAACTCCCACCCGTTCGCGTGCTGCATGCCATGACGACCGGCACAACGAAATCCATGCAAATCGAGTATCGTTGGGAAAAGCGACAATTACAGACAAAGTTCGAAAGTGTATCATTTTTTACCACGATTGGGGTCTAGCTGCAGCTAGACCCTTAGAGGGGCTTTTTCCGTTAGACGAAAAGATTACCTGATGTGGTGAACTTAGCATACCCCGACCAAGATTGGGGTCTCGCTGCAGCTAGACCCTTCATTGCGGCGTGCGATTGTTAAATCACAGACTTCTGATTCATTAATTTTATAGCAACCATAAAGAGGGTCTAGCTGCAGCGAGACCCTTGAATTTAAGCTATTGCTTGTGGTTATAAATGGTCTAGCTGCAGAGAGACCCCAATAAGGACGAAAAGATTTCAGGTTTTCCTCACCTTCGCGGCTCATTCTCTTATTAGTTCTCCCAGAACACTCAGATACCTGCATGGCGAGAATAACAAAAATAACACAGTAGCATTGATAAAATTGTTTATCAGAAAATATATATTAAAAATATAATTACTTACAGCAGAGTGAAATCACTCAAACCAAAGCAAACGCCCAGCTATGAACCTATATACAGAGCCATGTCAAAGCTCTATACTACGATAAGACCAATGGAAACGCCTAACGGGAGGAACCTAATAGCCCTGCTGCACCGCAAAATCAGCCCGCGTACGGCGGAGCATGATGTCAGCCATGGCCCGAGTCAGCGCCACCGACAAGCGCTGACGCCAATATGACGTCCAGGTCCGCGCCGACCATGGGGCCCGCTGGCCCTCCAGGTCCAGCCGGTCCTCCCGGAGCCGGCAACACTCCTTGAAGAAGGCGGAGGTCAGGGGCCCCATGGCCCCAAACTCCTCCAGGACAAAGGGCACCACACGATGGTGCCCGACGTCGCCGTAGGCCAGGAGCTTGGCCCGCTCCGCCCGGTCCGCCGTGTAACCTGCCGTGAGGGAGGCCCCAGCCACGTGGCTAAGAGCCAAGGGCCGCGCCACCGAAACGTCAATAAGCAGATGCCGGCCACCCCCCTCAAAGTCCAGCACCACGATGTCAGGCCGGTGGTTGGGGGAATAGAAGGCAGCGCCATCCGCATCCTCGGACCGGGCAGAAAATATATATACTAATTACAGTATATTTTGCAAAAGATTTTATAATATATTGTGAATAGCATGGTTAAATTCCACATACTTTAATAATATTGTATGTTAAAGTATATAGAATCATTATTTAGTAAATGATTTACAAGAAAAAGTGGTATAGACTATTATTATTATATAGTTCGGCAATCTATGATAGTAAGACACACCGGATGTCAGGTTTATCAGCGGCCTCCAGGGCTATAGCGTCTCGCTGCAGCGTGACCGTTTGGTGCTATGACTGAAATGCAGAAAAAAATTTATTTCCATGACCACACCAGGAATCGAACCCAGAACCTCATTGAACATTTCTGCATGGTAACGATGTCAGCCAAACATCCGAATGTTCCCAGGTAAATGGGCTGGAGGTCGTCTCTTTTTATACCTGCGGCCACAAGCACGGGTGACGGCATATTGGATGTCGTCCAATCCGCTAGCTTGGTTCCAAAAGATGGGATCGAGCTTTTGCACCAGCGCCGCGCTTCCAGTTTTCAGTTCCGTGGGGAGGAACGAGGATGCCACGTTTCCAATTTTTTCAATACCGTTCAGCCCTGTGACGCCGCGTCCGGTTTGCGAATTGCGACCGTCCCATCGCCCATCGAAAAAGAAGCGCAGCCGCAGAGAGACCCCATAGCTAATAGTAACCAGCTGCAACCGTTTGCATGCTACCTGCTTTTTTACAACATCGCTTTGCTACCTGTGCATAACGAAAGGAAATCGGTCTTCAAGCAATTAAGGCAATCGGTCTTCATTTTCCCGCATAAAGAAAAAAGGTGAGCTTTTGCCGCATCGTGGATGGTAGGCTGACAAACTGCGTTCTATCAAAAACGGCAACTAAACAGCGCATGCACGCCGACGACACAGTTAGCCAGCTGGGCGAAGACATGTCCTTGCTGCCATCGCAAGAAACTCTATGTTGCAGCAAGAGTGATAAAAATGTCTGGCTTCCTTCTTTTCGTTGCTAGCGAAACCCTGCAGACATCTCGGTAGAGTCAGCTAAGCCGATCCTAATCCACATCTGGCATCCATCCCTTTAGTCTAGTTGCCATGGAGCGTTTCTTGGTCTCGCACATGTCGATCATGGTGGTGCTAGGCTTTCACTTGGGTCACCCTTTCCATGTTTGCTATGCCTTTGGTCTGGTTAGGTTGTAGGTGTAGATGTGCACATACTGCATTTGCTGCGTTTCTAATCGGTGCTCCTGTTTGATGCTTTTTTTCCCCTTCATATCGTTTCGACGTTTGCATGCTACCTGCCGGATTATAACATCGGACGTTGCTACCTGCCTGCATAACGATAGTTTGCAAGAAATCTTCATTTTGCCGAAACACAAAAAAAGGTGATCTTTTGCCGCAACGTGGATGGTAGGCTGACTAAAATTGTGCTGCTACGTATCAATACATGTGGGGGGGTGCTGCTACGTATCAATACATGTGGGGGGGTGCTGCTACGTATCAATACATGTGGGGGGGTGCTGCTACGTATCAATACATGTGGGGGGGTGCTGCTACGTATCAATACATGTGGGGGGTGCTGCTACGTATCAATACATGTGGGGGGGTGCTGCTACGTATCAATACATGTGGGGGGGTGCTGCTACGTATCAATACATGTGGGGGGGTGCTGCTACGTATCAATACATGTGGGGGGTGCTGCTACGTATCAATACATGTGGGGGGTGCTGCTACGTATCAATACATGTGGGGGGGTGCTGCTACGTATCAATACATGTGGGGGGGTGCTGCTACGTATCAATACATGTGGGGGGGTGCTGCTACGTATCAATACATGTGGGGGGGTGCTGCTACGTATCAATACATGTGGGGGGTGCTGCTACGTATCAATACATGTGGGGGGTGCGGCTACGTATCAATACATGTGGGGGGGTGCTGCTACGTATCAATACATGTGGGGGGGTGCTGCTACGTATCAATACATGTGGGGGGTGCTGCTACGTATCAATACATGTGGGGGGGTGCTGCTACGTATCAATACATGTGGGGGGGTGCTGCTACGTATCAATACATGTGGGGCGGTGCTGCTACGTATCAATACATGTGGGGGGTGCTGCTACGTATCAATACATGTGGGGGGGTGCTGCTACGTATCAATACATGTGGGGGGTGCTGCTACGTATCAATACATGTGGGGGGGTGCTGCTACGTATCAATACATGTGGGGCGGTGCTGCTACGTATCAATACATGTGGGGGGGTGCTGCTACGTATCAATACATGTGGGGGGGTGCTGCTACGTATCAATACATGTGGGGGGGTGCTGCTACGTATCAATACATGTGGGGGGGTGCTGCTACGTATCAATACATGTGGGGGGGTGCTGCTACGTATCAATACATGTGGGGGGTGCTGCTACGTATCAATACATGTGGGGGGTGCTGCTACGTATCAATACATGTGGGGGGGTGCTGCTACGTATCAATACATGTGGGGGGGTGCTGCTACGTATCAATACAGTTGGGGGGGGATGCTACGTATTAATACATGTGGGGGGGTGCTGCTACGTATCAATACATGTGGGGGGGTGCTGCTACGTATCAATACATGTGGGGGGGTGCTGCTACGTATCAATACATGTGGGGGGGTGCTGCTACGTATCAATACATGTGGGGGGGTGCTGCTACGTATCAATACATGTGGGGGGGTGCTGCTACGTATCAATACATGTGGGGGGGTGCTGCTACGTATCAATACATGTGGGGGGGTGCTGCTACGTATCAATACATGTGGGGGGTGCTGCTACGTATCAATACATGTGGGGGGGTGCTGCTACGTATCAATACATGTGGGGCGGTGCTGCTACGTATCAATACATGTGGGGGGGTGCTGCTACGTATCAATACATGTGGGGGGGTGCTGCTACGTATCAATACATGTGGGGGGTGCTGCTACGTATCAATACATGTGGGGGGTGCTGCTACGTATCAATACATGTGGGGGGGTGCTGCTACGTATCAATACATGTGGGGGGTGCTGCTACGTATCAATACATGTGGGGGGGTGCTGCTACGTATCAATACATGTGGGGGGGTGCTGCTACGTATCAATACATGTGGGGGGGTGCTGCTACGTATCAATACATGTGGGGGGGTGCTGCTACGTATCAATACATGTGGGGGGGTGCTGCTACGTATCAATACAGTTGGGGGGGGGATGCTACGTATTAATACATGTGGGGGGGTGATGCTACGTATCAATACATGTGGGGGGGTGATGCTACGTACGTATCAATACATGTGGGGGGGTGATGCTACGTATCATTTATTTATTCATGCCATCACCCCCCCACATTTAATTATTAATGCCAGCACCCCCCAACATTCATTTATTCATGCCATCACACCCCCACATTCTTTTATTCATGCCATCACCCCCCCACATTTATTTATTCATGCCATCACACCCCCACATTTAATGATTAATGCCAGCACCCCCCAACATTCATTTATTCATGCCATCACACCCCCACATTCTTTTATTCATGGCAGCACCCCCCACATTTAATTATTCATGCCATCACCCCCCACATTCTTTTATTCATGGCAGCACCCCCCACATTTATTTATTCATGCCATCACACCCCCACATTTAATTATTAATGCCAGCACCCCCCAACATTCATTTATTCATGCCATCACACCCCCACATTCTTTTATTCATGGCAGCACCCCCCACATTTATTTATTCATGCCATCACACCCCCACATTCTTTTATTCATGGCAGCACCCCCCACATTTATTTATTCATGCCATCACCCCCCACATTCTTTTATTCATGGCAGCACCCCCCACATTCATTTATTCATGCCATCACACCCCCACATTCTTTTATTCATGGCAGCACCCCCCACATTTATTTATTCATGCCATCACCCCCCACATTCTTTTATTCATGGCAGCACCCCCCACATTTATTTATTCATGCCATCACCCCCCACATTCTTTTATTCAGGCAGCACCCCCCACATTTATTTATTCATGCCATCACCCCCCACATTTAATTATTAATGCCAGCACCCCCCAACATTCATTTATTCATGCCATCACCCCCCACATTCTTTTATTCATGGCAGCACCCCCCACATTCATTTATTCATGCCATCACACCCCCACATTCTTTTATTCATGGCAGCACCCCCCACATTTATTTATTCATGCCATCACCCCCCACATTCTTTTATTCATGGCAGCACCCCCCACATTTATTTATTCATGCCATCACCCCCCACATTCTTTTATTCATGGCAGCACCCCCCCACATTTATTTATTCATGCCATCACCCCCCCACATTTAATTATTAATGCCAGCACCCCCCAACATTCATTTATTCATGCCATCACACCCCCACATTCTTTTATTCATGGCAGCACCCCCCACATTTATTTATTCATGCCATCACCCCCCCACATTTAATTATTAATGCCAGCACCCCCCCACATGCATTTATACATAGCATCCCCCCCCACATGTATTTATACGTAGCTTCCCCCCCCACATGTATTTATACGTGGTCGTAAGGGTCTCGCTGCGGGTAGACCCTCGGAATTTTGTTTTTGTATTGACGTAAGGGTCTCGCTGCAGCGAGACCCCAAGGAATGTCAATTTTTCATGTTTTCATGATGGGGGGTCTTTCTTTTCTCACCCTTAAAATGATTTGTTTTTGTATCGGTGTTAGGGTCTCGCTGCAGCGAGACCCCTACGAATGTCGACTTTTAATGTTTGCAAGATGGGAGGGGCTTTCTTCGCTCACCCTAAAAATTATTTGTTTTTGTTTGACGTTAGGGTCTCGCTGCAGCGAGACCCCAAGGAATGTATACTTTTTTATGTTTGCATGATGGGAGGTTGCTTGTTTTCGCTCACCCTAAAAATGATTTGTTTTTGCTTGAAGTGAGGGTCTCGCGCTGCAGCGAGACGCCAAAGTTTTGCATTAAACTAAATGTCCCTTTTAGAATCCACGAAAGGGTCTAGCTGCAGCGAGACCCTCCCCATCGTTTTTCTGCCGGCGATTCAGATTCTGAATGACATTTGTGAAACTTGCTTTTTTGATATTGTTCTGCAGATGTCGTCCTCCTATTCCGATTCTGTCAAGGCCACTCCCGTTTCACCCAAGATGACGTCGAACACCTCGCCGGACCGAACGGCAACGGAGGCGTTTCCTCCGTTGCAGTTCGGTCCCGTAAATGCTCTTGCGAGGTCCCCCCCACCGAGTCCCCTCGCCCTCCAAGTCCAACTTGCCCCCCAGCGAGTTGGACAGAATTATACCCCCCAACCCTCTCGCTGCTGCGTCTCGCGCTCCGTCCCGCTCTCCGCCCCGTAAGTCTCCATCGCCGCCCCCCAAGTCGGCCGGAGCTACTGCGTCCCGCTCGCCGCCCCGCAAGTCCCCCAAGTCCCCCGCAACTGCGACCCGTTCGCCGAACCGCAAGTCCCCCTCTCCGCCCAAAGTTCCCCCCGCTACCGCGTCCCGCTCTCCTTCTCGCAAGTCCCCCTCGCCGTCAACCAAGAACCCCGCAACTGCGTCCCGCTCGCCGTCCCGCTCTCCTTCCCCCAAGTCCCGCTCGCCGCCACCCAAGTCCCCCGCTTCTGCGTCCCGCTCGCCGTCCCCCAAGCATTCCAGTTCTAAGCGTAAGCCTGCGGCCGAGTGGGTAGAGGAAGACGACCGCACCAAAGAGCTCAGGAAGCTGAGGAAGTCTATCAGTGAGCTTGTTGAGGAGGACGAGCGCGATCAGACTAACGGGAGGCCTGAAGACCCGGAATCGCCGGTTCGGGAGTCGCGTCAGAAGCGGTTGTCCGATTTGTTAGCAATGGCCGCAAGCTTTGCTGACGAATACGCGGCTCTCGACAAGAAGGACAAGGAGAAGGAGAAGGCGGAGAGGGAGGCCATCGAGAAGGCGGAGAGGGAGAGGGTGGAGAGGGAGGAGAAGGAGAGGCTGGAGAAGGCGGAGAGGGAGGAGGAGGAGAGGGAGTACAAGGAGAAAAAGGCTGCCCAGGAGAAGGAGCACAGGATCCTGGTGGCGAAGCAGAAGGAGGAGGCGAAGAAGAAGACGGAGGCGGCAGCGAAGGAATTCTTGCGGAGGAGGCCGCTCTTTTTTTGCAGATGCGACAGGAGAGGATGAAGGCGGAAGAGGCCGCGAGGAAGATGGAGGAGGCTGCGAGGAAGGAGGAGGAGGCTGCGAAGGCAGTTGAGGGGGAGAAGGACGAGAACGGGAGCCCACCCCTTCTTCACGAAGGATTTTCAGTCGATTATCAGGTATGTTTATTAATGTGAGACGTACATTTTTCAGATGGCTTGAACGGCGTGTGTGTATCGTAGAAAGGGTGGGATTTTATGTCATACATTGATCGTAAGGGTCTAGCTGCGGAGAGACGTTGACCTAGGAGTTAAGGTTGTTGACGACGACGGTGTGTGGCCTTTTTTTTACTCTTGTTGTCTGCAGCCCGACACGCTGGCCATTCTGAAACAGTACCTGGCTCAGGCTGAGTCTGAGTCTGGGGTGAGTCGTAAAGCCGAAAAGGGCTTGAGAGGCTTGATCCGCTTTCTTTCGGCCGAGATAGCGTTTGCAGAGAAGTCCGGTGTCGTCGCCACCGAGTGTCCAGTCACATAATTTGGAAGAACGACCGCTGGGCCGCTTGCATTGTTCGAAGCCACACAGCGAGCCATTCATGGGAAGAGGGTCGTTGGTGACGACATGTATGAGGTTTTGAAGATCGCGCAGTCGTGCATCCTTAATCTGAAGGAGGATGTCGGACGTTACTTTCCCCGTCGTGCTTTAATATGGTCGACGCTCTTTGATGAGGTTGAAAAGTTCGAGGTCCACATTGGCTTCACATGCATCGAGGCTTCCTATATGGAAACCTTGAAAACCACTGCGTTGCATCAGCTCTTTAAACTCATGACTGGAGATATGAGAGCGGATTCGAGGGCTTCACTGTCGGAAGATGAAGTGTTTGATATTGTCAGGCAAGGATTTGTTGACACGTCCAACAGTGACTTATCGTAATTGTGCCGGGAAGAATGAATGACGTAGGAGGATTGGAGGAGCGCGCACATGAAGTGATCGCGCATTTGGACATGGCAAGAGACCACTTACTGCAATCTTTTGTTAAGTGGCGGACTGACTTTCTTGTCAGCCCGGACGCCAGCCTTTCGCGGGAAGCGGTCGCTTTCTTTTTGGATTGGGCTGGACAGGTGATCCAAAGTTTCCGGCACCGGGAGGACTTCCATGTTATTCAGACATATAAGCCATACCGGGAAATCGTCCAGGAATGGTTGGATCAAATCTCGTTGGTTGATTGTCTCCAGAGTATCCGAACCAAGACAGACACGGAGTGGTCTGATTTAGAGGCGGGAGGCCATTGGCAGTCCCTCGAGTTGTTCTTCGAGGCGGAATTGAGGCGGCAACTGGAAAAGGAGAGAGCCCATCAAGTGCCGATATGGCCTTTGGGGAAGATTTTGAGGAGGTGGAAGTTCTACGTTTCGGTACGTTAACTTGCCGATATCGTTTATCGATTTGGGTTGTTTCCATTCCCTGAATAGGGCTCTATATGCTGACCAACCTTCATGGTTTGTCCTGTCATATCATGCAGGGGGGCTCCATGCCAGGGGACGTATCGGAGGATTTACCTAATTTGTCAGACTTGGTTGATAAGGTGGGTGCTTGTCCGTCGAGTTTCCACGAGCATCTTACATGGGGTCTAGCTGCAGGTAGACCCTCACCCTTTTATTGAGACTGACATGTTCGGCTAATTTCAACGGTGCCCCCAACCAATCTGTTGTCTTTTTTCAGGGGGCGGCTGCGGCGATGGCTGTTGACAGTGCTGGTATTTGGTCTGGACTCGAGATGGAAATGGTAAGCATTAAACGATATCCGGATGTCTGCATTTCGCCTGAAGTTTTAGTGAGCGCATTATGCGAAATATACAAATGTCGACTAATTTTGATTTCCAATGAGCTGTCGTATTCGGTGTTGACAGGCGGGGGGTTTGGCCTCAGCAGGCGCTGCCGGAGAGGAAGAAAACGCTGGAGGAGATGAGGATGGGGGGGATGAAAACGCTGGAGGAGATGAGGATGGGGGAGACGCTGAGGGAGAAGTGGCTGTGCAGGTACGTTCATCCGCCGCGAGTTCGTGTGATTTTTTTCGTGCTGAGGGGTATCTCCGCAGAGAGACGATGGTGCAACAATCGAACTGAGGTCAAGTCCCTTCTTGTTCGTTTTTTTTTGTCATGCAGGCGGGGGCTGTCGCTGGGGGTACTGCGGGGGGGAAGGCGGCGAAGCCCCATTGAGAGCATGAAAGGGAAAAGCTGGATTCCCGCAAGAAGGTTGCGAAGGATCATATTATTGCTGTTGGCCTGATCATGCTTAAGTCTCCGCCCGATGGCGTCGATTCGGAGGGACCTGCGGGGTCCGAGTTTCGCAAGTACCTGACACGACTTGAGGCGGAAGTCGATGCCGATTTCGATACGGAGGTGTTGGGTGACGCTACCTTAAGAGTGAATTGGCATATGAATTTGTAAATCTGGTGAAGTCGAAAGCCACCAAGAATTTCAAGTGGCAGCCTAAGGAGTACTCAGAGGCAAAGGTTGACAAGATCGAGAAATTCATGAAGGCTGATTTTCGTCGTCGGGCCGCTGAGGGAAAAAGGGCGCTGAATGCGGTGGCAAAGGCCAACAGTAAGAAGAACGCGGAGGCGAAGGCGGCGGAGAAGGAGGCGAAGAAGGCGGAGAAGGAGAAGGCTAAGGAGGCCAAGAAGCAGCAGAAAACTGGACAGGTACGATTGTTGTGAAAATTTAGACCTCTCGCTGCGGGTAGACGCTGACTGGCTGCGGGACTTGGTGTTTAGTGTCAGTAAGGTATTATTCCAACAGAACTTTGTTCGTCCCTGAACAGGATGTCGTGGTCGGCCTAAAGATTACTGACTTGAGCAAATCCTGCGGTCCTTTTCGATTTTTTACTTCAGGATGACGGGGGGGACGAAGACGCCACGGTGGAGAAGAAGTTACCTGGTCATGACGCCGTGTTCGCGCTGGTGAAGGATATGCTCAAGTACTGCTCGAGTAGGCGGATGGCGGACGTCGATGACCTGCCAAACTGGCCCGAGTTCTCCCCCTTTCTTGAGCTGCTCCGGTCACTCAACAAGCTTTTTAAGGAGGGGGTGCTCACGAGCAGTGGGAACCCGGACACCGACCCTATCATTGAAAGCTGGAAGCCTTCGAAAAAGGTCGACTCGAACAAGGAGGTCAGGGACCAGAACATCCGGAAGGCCAATTCTCTCAGGGAAACGCGTTGGATTCGGCCGGCCGATTTTCAGCAGACCGGATGTTTCAGTATGCGGATCCAGACGGTCAACGCGCTTATTTTGCCAGAGGCTTTGAGGCAGCGGCGTTTAAACCTTGAAACCATTAAGGAGAACGCCCGCATTCTCCTCAATGCGCGGGACAACGCCTTGCACTTCAAGGTTGTTGTCCCGGTCTGGCAGTTCCCTTTCCAGGCGCTTGCCGAATCTCAACCTGACCTGTTCGACAAGCAAATCTTGTGCATGCCGGATTTCGTCAAGTGGCTGAAGCATTACCACGGCGCCAAGATTGACGCGGAGGATGTGGGGTCCAGGTACTTCCGGCCCCTTTCGGATACTGAAGTCGACGTGTGGCTTAACACGGAGTCCACCACCTCTTTCCTGCGAGAGGACTTGAGTGGCGTACCTACGCCAGGTGGACGAGGTGGAAGCAGTTTTGCCTCAGGAGATCGAGGGCAGTCGGCAAGTTTTCAACCTGCTGTGCAATACTGCGATGAAGTCCTACGATCCGAAATTTTTTGAGGAACGGGACCGGTACCGTATCTGGTTCTCCGGTACGCGGTGGTGGATGGGAACCACTACTTTAAGGGGTTAAAGTCGTTTCTCAGGGGGCCGGATGGCGGGTGGGGAGAGGTTCGGGCAATGATGTGCGAGGGTGGGGCGGAGTCCAATTTCGCAAGTACTCCTAAGGAGGCGGAGCACGCCTTCCAGGACCTGTTGCGGAAATTCCGTGGTGGTTACATGGGTACGAACGTCATTCTTCTCAAGGGTGGCGACCTGCTCCCGTCGTGGAGTGAGCTGCGAAATCTACCTAAGGCAAAAGAAGATGTAAGCTATCTATTTTGGCAGGGTCTAGCTGCGGGTAGACCCTCGGAATTTTCGTGGTTGTTTTTTGTGTGCGCTTCAAGTTTTTTGCGAGGGTCTCGCTGCAGCTAGACCCTCTCCTTTTTTTTGTTGGAATTTTCGTTGCGTATTGTCGGCCGTTTCTTTTTCGAATTTTGTTAGGGTCTATCCGCAGCTATACCCCTCGCCTTTTATGACTGAGTTTTGTCGTTGCTCGCTCGATGTTAATTGATGTCGCAGGCGGTGCTGACCGGCAAGCTGGAGAAGCTGTTCGACATCGCCAAGGGGGCGAATTCGGAGGACTTAGCCGTGGCGGATCGTACGCTGGGCCAGGCGTTGCTTGACGTGTGGAACTACAACAAGCTATATCTATACGGCAAAGTCACGCGTGGGAAGGGCCACTATATTGCGGATGGCCACTACACCAATCTGCTCACGTACATCCTCCCGGCTATGCGGCAAGCGGGGGGAAGGGAAGGGAATGTGGAGCCGGCAGCGGTGGATGTACACGAGGAGGAAGCAGAAGGAAAGAAAAAGCCGGCCCACAGCATTGCTTCAGTGCATTCCGCTTACAGTCGCACGCTGGCCAACACGTTTCTCCGTCTGACACAGGAGCAGACTGATGATCCTGCCTCAACGAAACCCGCGCCTGAGGAGGTGATGATGCAAAGGTGCAAATTCGCCAATGCAGAGGGGGAGAAGAAAGGCCAGAAGGTCTCTTGGACTTCTTTCAGGAACTTGGCCAGCCTTCCTATGATGGACGCCGTGATCGATTGCATCATGAGCTGCCAGGTTGGACCGGAAAAGCTCACCAAGTTGGTGGAGATCGCCAAGGATGTGCTGGAGTGCCTGCGGCTGACCATTTGCGCCAGATTCAAGGAGGATGTGACGCTGGAAGCGCGATGCAAGGACGCAAATGGCAAGGAGTTTGTGGCGTCTCATATTTTCGAACTCGTCTTCAATCTCCATCCTCTCGCTCGGCCGGTCGGCAGGAAGGAGATTGTGGCCAGATACCGGGAATTTTGGGATGTGGCCGTCATCATAACGAGGAACATCGCCTACCTTCTTAAAGCCAAAAAACACGCCGCACATCTGAGGATTCCGAGAAAGGATATCAGTAATGGCAAGATCGACTTTCAGGAGATTCTGCTAAAAGAGAGCGAGGACAAGACGGTGGGTTTGGCACTTTTTGCTCCGGAAGCGTTCAGGAAGTACGCTCCAAAACTTGGATTACTCGAAGGGGGGTGAAGGAGGCGGCGATGAAGGGGCCGGTGAAGGGGCTGGAGAAGGGATCGAAGGGGAAGGGGAAGGGGAAGGAGACGGAGGCGAAGGAGGAGGAGGAGTGGGACGTGAAGTATGAGTGGCAGAGTGTGGACTGGGGCCGTCGCCGGGTCTGGTTTTGCTGTCAGTTACTAGACGGTGATGATGATGACAAGTCGCTCGTCAAGCAGGTGGCAGGCGAGGTTGCCTCAGCTTCAGCCCGCCCCTTTCCCTTGGGCAGGTCCCTTCCGTGCCTGAGCCTGCTGAACTTGGCGAACATTTGGGGTGATAAGTGGAGTAACTTTCAGAGAGGGTGGTGGGCGTTCGGTCCTTGCCCGAAAGCTTCGGACATTCCCCAACCGGGCGGGATGTACGATCATGTGCTGAAGGCTTGCGCCCACGACTTTTTCTCCAGGTTCGAACCGATGGTGATCGTGTTTGGTACCGAGACGGAGATTAAGGGGTTTCAAGAGATAGTGGAAAGGATCGGGAAAGGGAGTGAATTGTGGGAGCGGCTTGAACAGGGGGAAGGTGATGGGGGGCCTAGGCTCGGAAGGGCGAAGAAGCGAAAAGCTTCCCACGAAGCTGGGGGATTGTCCGCCGTGGTGGAGAGGGATGACCAACAGTTGTTGGAGGGAGGGGATGGAGGGGATGGAGGTCCGGCAGGAGGGTCTAACCGCGGAGAGACCCCCGTCGAGGTCAGAACGCAGCAGGCCGAACAGATACGGGGCCTGAAGGTGATTCGGATCCGCCTGCGGCGAAGAAGCCCGCTTCTCAAGTGACTCGACGGGCAGTCGTGTCACTTGTTGAGGATGATGGAGGTGGGCCTTCCAAGCCTGCCGCGTCGCAGCCCGTTTTTCAGGTTCCGAAGAAGCAGCTTCGGGTTCCCCCGGCGACTCTGCCCACCCCGGCGCCTCTGCCCAGTTCTCAGGTACCGAAGAAGCAGCTTCGGGTTCCCCCGCCGACTCTGGCCATTTCTCAGGTACCGAAGAAGCAGCTTCGTAAGCCAGTTGTGGCAGTGGCTGATTCGGACGACGATGCTGAGGAGGAGGAGGAGGAGGAGGAGGACGACGATGCTGAGGAGGAGGAGGGGGAGGAGGAGGAGGAGGAGGAGGAGGAGCAGCACGTTGCTACCAAGAAATCCGCCAAGGGTGGGAAGGCTGCGGAGCACGTTGCTTCCAAGAAATCGGCCAAGGTGGGAAGCCTCCCAAGCCTGCCCTGCCTCAGAAACGGCGTCGAAAAGCAGTTGTGCTTTCAGATTCGGACGATGAGGAGGAGAAGGAGGAGGAGGATGGCGGCGGAGAGGAGGAGGACGGGGGAAAGGAGCGCGTTGCTTCCAAGAAGTTACCCAAGACCGCGAAGACTGCCAAGGTTGCCGAGCCCGCCAAACCCGCCCCGGCGCCTGCCCCCCACCCCAGACGGGGTCTACCTGCGAGCAGAGGTCGAAGGAAAAGGCCAAAAAGGGTAAGAAAAAATCTGCGAGTGAATTCTGGTATGTAGAGTGTTTTGATTTTTTACGGTTGGCAGTCCGATTTCTACTAACTCGATTTTAGTCATGCGTTGATGGCATGATCGGTTTGCTCGCAGGTAATGAGGATGTGGAGCAGTTACTTCGCTTGGCTAATGTGGCGGTGGGCTTCGGACCAGCGGCTGTACATGCTGACACTTCCGGACGGGAGGAGCCTAAGGGGGCGGAAGACAGTCAGGCGGGCGATGAGGATGATGACAAGCCCACGTTGGAAATGAGACTTATGGACGGGGAAATGGGGTTCGGAGCACCAGAGGCCTTTTGGTGTGATGGGTGGACTGCAGCCATTATGCAAGCAGGGAACAAGGATACGGCTACGCCAATGTATGCCAAGCTAGAAGACGTCATGCTTTATGGGCAGGTGTCTGGATACGACACCAAGTGGAGGGACGTCGCATTTAAGTTTTTCGCTGAGGGGGAGAAGGGAGGGAAGTTGAAGAACAAGTTGTGGTGGATGCCGCTGGACTACGCGATGAAGGTGGTAAAGCTGACGGATGGCAAGAGCTGGAAGGATGTGGAAGTCTGGGCGCCTGCAAAGGAGATCGATAAGAAGAGGAGGAACTCGAAAACGGAACAGCAGATCGCGGAAGCGAAATTACGGAAGAGGCCCTCGAAAGTGTGAGGGAAAGTTAGCACTTGGACATGCGCTGGCAATGCTCGTCCTATGGTTAATACAAAGGTTAGGATGATGTCGAGTCTCTCCACGTAAAATTTACATGAATTACTAACTTTCAAGCCTCTCGATGTGGAATGTACGCTCAAATTGACATGAATTAAGCATTATGACACCAAATTAGCTCGAAAATACGCGATCGGACGCCAACAAATTCGCGCGAAAAAAAGATATCGGACGATTGAAACTAGCGTTTTTTTCTTGCAAAATGCGCCAAAAATGACCCCATTCCGCGTGGGACCACCCTGCTGCGCATTATGCTGCACAGGCTCCGCGCCGGGCGGCGCTGGACCCACACCTGGGTGAGTCTCAGATGGGTTACCGTCCGGTGGTCGTAACACTGTCATGGCTGTATTAATGTCGCGCGCCGGTTGATGGATCGCGAGGAGGTGCGTCGCCTTTGCCCTGATGGTTTGCCGTTGGTCTTCATTTTTGTCGACTATATCAAGGCCTTTGACATGGTTAATTGTCTGGGAGGCTCAGATAATTTGGGCCATCCTAGCTCGATCTGGATCGGGTACGGGCCGCCAGCGTTTATTGCTGCCATTCGTCGACTGTATGAGGGCTCACAGGCAGTAGTGCGGACTGCGGAAGGCACCATGCACCCCACTGATTCCCCCTTCACCACGGGGTGTGGCAAGGTTGTGTCCTGTCCCCATCATCTGATCTGTTCATTATATTGTCGTGGATCACGTCATGCGCCGGGCACGTGCGCGCCTTACTGCTCTTAACACTCCGTCTGTAATTAGTAACGGGCGTGGCCCGTAATACGGGTGTCACCCGTAATGAAGGCCTGTGACATTATTGGTGGATACTAAATACCTTACAGTCAAATTTCAGATTTTATTGGATAGGATGAAAGCTAACTTCAATGCCAACAAGAAAATCCTATTTTCACGGCCACCCCATGTCAGATGCGCCGTGGCCACCCCATGGCAACAGGAGCATTTCTGAGTACGGGTCACACCCGACGGAATTTCACAGACGGAGTGTTAAGGGGTTCGATCGAGCCCGGCTTGGACAATTCTAACGAGCATGAGCACGTACGGCGGCCGTCGGCGGGGGCCGGCACCGGCTACCGGCCCTGTCCGACCTGATTTATGCGGATGACACGTACCACCCTCGATCATCGCGCGCGCCCCGAGCACATTCACTGACCTAGCTGGACTGTCTGGGTTTGGAGGCGAGGCCGGGCGGCCGGTGGGGTTGGAGATTAGTGTCAAAACTGAGGCGATGGTGATTGAGGCCTCCAGTCGCCCGCCTCTGCCGCGCCTGCTCGACGGGACGGAGGTCCCGTTCCGTGATCGCTTCAAACTGTTACGGAGCATGCTCGATCCCCGACGGCCGACACCGCCGACGATGTGGACATCCGCATCGGCCTGGCCTGGGCCCGGCTCCGTTCCCTCAACACCTGGCGCTCGAAGGGCCTGGCTGGGCGAGCACCGTAAGCGCATGCTCTTCAACTGGTCCTCGTCCTCACGGTGCTTACGTATGACGCCGAGGCATGGACACTCACGGACACACTGGCGGCTAGACGGCACGGTTTACAGGATGCTCCTACAGGTCCTGAATGACTATAGGGTTTTCCAAGCATAGGTCATTATAGAGTCTTTGTATCAGGGTATGCCTCGCATTCCGGACGAGATTATAGGCAGCGTAGGATAGCATTTGTAGGACATCTTGCTCGCACCAGTCAGGTCAATCGACACCGCCCTTGATCTGGCCGGCCCCCAGCGGCTTGGCCAACCAGGGCGGCACATCCTGACCTGGCCTGGCCCCAAGGACATGTACATCCCGGCATGATGCACCATGCATGCCGTGGAGAGAGCGCTCTGTGGCCTGCCCACCTGCGGCAGTGAGAGAAGCTAGGGCGCCCTCCCTCCTTCTCGCTGTGTATATAGGGTTGAAGGTTCCTTTACTCTGTATTGGCACCCACGTGACGCAGTCACATGCTTATTAATTAATTAATTAAGGACATGTAATTTCCTAGAAAGCTAGGTAAGCATGCCATGAACTCAGTACATCCAGATGTCGGCTGGCCGACCTAGTGGTCCCAGCTCAGTTTGAACACCGCATTCACTCGATCCCTCTCTCTTCTTTGGACTGCCATGCAGACTGCATGGCAGTCCAAAGAAGAGAGAGGGAGTGAATGCGGTGTTCAAATTACTGAACAAGAAGCGGCGGCAGAAGATTGTCCAGGCTCACACGCCAGCCCCTGTGGGCAAGCCCCCTCCCCCCAAGCAGAAAGGGCGTTTTGCTGAATATAGTGTAGTTAGGATTTTTCTAGGCTAGATAGCTTAGTTAGGTTCGTTCGATTACGCGGCTTCGCCCACCTCATCCATCCAGCAAGGAATATGTGCTACATGATCTCCCAACGGAGACATGTTATAATTTAATTTAATTTAGCTTTATAATGCACCTATGATGGGACCCCCCGGATGTTGCATTTAGCCACGCTCGATCTGCCTATGCAGAGAGTAGCTTTCTGCTGAGAAGCCATGCCCTAGCTCTTGTATATAGCCATGATGATCTTCCGGCCCCCATTAATTAATTGATTAATTAATTAATTAATTAATTAATAGACACGTGACTACGTCACGTGAGCATAAGTCCTCAGTGGGAGGGGAACATGGGATGGAATGGATGGTGTAAGCTGTCTAGGTCCTAGTTACAGGGGTGGGGGCACCGCGGCCCGGATCGCTATGAATGCCATACGCGGTCACATGCGGCTCCAGCCCCGGCCTACAGACTTGGGGGTGGTCTCCTTCATCACTACTTGCCATCTATCCTTTCGTACCATGCATCTGCCTCCATATTACAGACAAACCAGGAGGCTGCCCGGGTGTGAGCCTAGCTGTCAAGTCTATCTATAGTGTAGCACATGTCCATGCCGAGTCTATCACGAAAAGTCCACGGGTGGCGGCCCTGCCGCGCGCGGCCTGGGGCACGCCAGGTGAGGACATATCGCCCAGGCTGGGCGGGCTTGGTGCCAGCTAGTGTATCAGTCTGATGTGTCTAGCTACCTGATCTGTGCAGGCCAGGTGCCCGCTAGGCCCAGGCGCCTGTGCATGCCTACTAAGAATGTGGGAAACATAGGGCAAATCAGCGTACAGATCCTCATTACTAATGTGCAAACCAAGGCCGGGGATGTTAAGGGCCTTGCGCTGCATCTTGGTGACGGTGCCGTCGAGTCGTTGCTCCAGCTCCTGCTGCGTCAGTGTCGAGGTCTCGGCGCCGTAAGCCAGGATCGTCAGAATGACGACCTTGAAGAGGTCACGCTTGACGATCCGGGGTAGGGCGGGGTTGCTCCACCAGTGGCGGTGGTCATGGAGTTGCGCCCACGCCATGCCGATCCATGTGACTCGTCAGGTCGTCCTCGCAGTCGGGAAGCCAACTGCCGAGCAGCTTGAAGCGGCCTGAAGTAGGGTAGGGGACCTCGGTGTCGTCTAAGAGGCGGAGTGTGGGTGGGTGCCCTGCCATGCCGAGGGCCATGCAGGGCCTCCGTTTTGGGGCTGATTTCTAGACCAACCGCCCGAGCCTCGAGCGCCAGGCAGTCCAGCCAAAGTTGGGCAGACTCCGGGCGCTCAGTCTCGATGAGCGTGATGTCGTCGCGGCATAATTATGAGGTCAGCTAGTAAGTTATGCTTGTTAGTCGGCCCCCCTTCTCCGAGCTCGTTCGTGATCGGTAGGCCAGTGGCACGGCCTGCAATGCTGGCAAAGCGAGCACGTGCCTGGCGCATAACATAATCCACTACAATAATAAACAGGTACGGCCGGCGACAGGCCGGACGCAACCCTGCCAGACGTCGCCGGTCTGCAGTGGGCATGGCGGGGTAAAGCCGTGTTGAGTGCGCACCGAAATGGTCGACCCCTCATACAGCGTGCGGATGACGGTAATCAGGGGAGTGGGGACGCGAGCGCGAGCAAGCAAGTACAGCCCATAGAGCGTCCCAGAGGACAGAATCAAAAGCCTTGATGAACTTGTCTCGAGACGAAGATCAGGATGGCGGGAAACTCACCAGGTTGCAGGAGAGCGATTCCCTCGAAGAGGCGAGGCGCGACGAAGATGGCCATCATTGACGGTGTTGCGCCAAGGACGAAAGCCCATATGACTTTCCCCTAGGTGACGGTTGAGAGCAGAACGAAGGCGGTTGAGGATCATGCGCATGAACAACTTGAGTGCGGCGCTCTAGATGCAGACTCCTCGGTAGTTTGCGGGGTCGTCAGGGGAACCTTTGTTCCCCCCATATGACGGATGAGCTCGCGAGACATCATGGTGGTGCAGGTGCCCTTGGTGCATGCATGCACCTAGAGCAAGTGTCGCTTACATTCCCACCCTTTCAGGAAGTAGCTTAGAATGTATTATAAACCCCTCCACCGTCTCTGACTCGTGACTAAAATGAGTCACGAGTTGCACATGAGTATGCCACATGTGCCCCCATTCAGCCTAATTATTTTTTCTAGACCATACTAGCTAGGAACCAAGCGTAAACATATTAGGGCCCACCTGGGGGTATAGTGTGTGGTCCCAGTGCGCTAGGCCCCCCTGCTCTATATTAATAGCCCCCCCCTCAGGGGGGTACGGAGAGTGTGCGCGGTGACACCCTTATAATGGATGATAGACCCCTTTCCTCAATGAGTTGACCCTGGGGTTGGTATTGTGGATAGATTTTTTAGTTAGGATGGGATACAAACACTAAAAATTGTAACTGCCCCAGGGACCCATCAGGTGGTGCCTAAAATAACTGGTTGTTTCCCCTACTCAGACAGCTGTGCACCAGGGTACCCCAGTACCCCCTTGACTTTGACCAGCGTTTCCACCCTGATACGGTGGTCAAATACGGTCAGACAAGTGTCCTACGGATATAGTGAATCTAGATCTTTTAATTTCGGTCGTCTAGTTGGTTCCCGCCAAAACCCTCCCGCTAAATCCCTACAAGGCGCACAAACTCGTGCAGAACGTGATGCATGAGAAAAACTCGCAGTCGAAAATCGGCACGAGGACGGTTGAGGGGTGATTAAATGCCAATGTGCCTCTTCTAGCTCCGGGATATGTGCTACATACACTCCCAACAAAGTTATGTTCCTAATTGATTAATTAATTAGTTATAATGCTCCCCAGCCTGGACGCATGTAGTTGTCTAATTTTAATACATCAGTTTCCGGCGGCCTAGGGCGCTCTGTCATGTATAGTAAGTAGTAGTGCGCTCCGTCAAGTAAGTAAGTAAGTAAGTAAGTAAGTAAGTAAGTAAGTAAGTAAGTAAGTAAGTAAGTAAGTAAGTAAGTAAGTAAGTAAGTAAGTAAGTAAGTAAGTAAGTAAGTAAGTAAGTAAGTAAGTAAGTAAGTAAGTAAGTAAGTAAGTAAGTAAGTAAGTAAGTAAGTAAGTATGTATGTATGTAAGTAAGTAAGTAAGTAAGTAAGTAAGTAAGTAAGTAAGTAAGTAAGTAAGTAAGTAAGTAAGTAAGTAAGTAAGTAAGTAAGTAAGTAAGTAAGTAAGCAAGCATGAAGCACCTAGTGCGTGAACATCATGCTCTGAAGGCATGCCATGGAGTACCCGATGAGGTACATTTCTGTACGCGGATACGGCTTCACCCGCGAAGGCAAGTGGCACGACTCATCGCCCAGGTCGTCAGTCATGATCATTACGGTTGGTTGTCCACTAGTATTTCAGTTGATTGTTGGACAGGTACCATATATATACATGGCCCCTTTTGGCAACGGCAGCGCCTGACCTCCTGGACCCCAGCAACCCTTTGCCCTTCGTCACTGCCATCCAGGAGGCCTATGCTGAGATCCAGCAGGCCTGTTCTCCCGTCCGTGCCGCTCAGGCGGTACAGCGCCACCTCCCTCGCGGCACTCCCTCGGTCGCCTCCGTTCAATCTCCCGCCGCATTCCCTGCTCGCGTCATCGATAAACACCAGAAAACCTACGCGGGTATTCTGCACACGGCTGATTGGATTGCTCTTTTCGCGGACCTCAACGCCCAGGGACGTGCGTGGCTGTTCTCGCTTTCCTTGCGGAGTGTGGGCTCGGCGTACCTAGGTGCTCTTCCCATGGCCCCCCCATTCGCCTTGGCTCCCAGCCACTACTCGGTGGCGCTCCGGCACCAGCTATTTGTCCCGCAGCCTCTTGTTCCGGCCGGGCGGCCTTGTGGTAGCTGTGGGCAGCCGCTGGATCCCACGGGGACTCACTACCTTTCCTGCATGGGGGGCCAACAGAATCAGAATTGGTATTTGTATTTGCACACTGTCCTCCTGACGGTGGTGCTCGCCATGATTCGGTCGGTTTTCCCCCACGCGAACATCCGGTCCGAGGATGCGGATGGCGCTGCCTTCTATTCCCCCAACCACCGGCCTGACATCGTGGTGCTGGACTTTGAGGGGGGTGGCCGGCATCTGCTTATCGACGTTTCGGTGGCGCGGCCCTTGGCTCTTAGCCACGTGGCTGGGGCCTCCCTCACGGCAGGTTACACGGCGGACCGGGCGGAGCGGGCCAAGCTCCTGGCCTACGGCGACGTCGGGCACCATCGTGTGGTGCCCTTTGTCCTGGAGGAGTTTGGGGCCATGGGGCCCCTGACCTCCGCCTTCTTCAAGGAGTGTTGCCGGCTCCGGGAGGACCGGCTGGACCTGGAGGGCCAGCGGGCCTCATGGTCGGCGCGGACCTGGACGTCATATTATTGGCGTCAGCGCTTGTCGGTGGCGCTGACTCGGGCCATGGCTGACATCATGCTCCGCCGTACGCGGGCTGATTTTGCGGTGCAGCAGGGCTATTAGGTTCCTCCCGTTAGGAGTTTCCATTGGTCTTATCGTAGTATAGAGATTTGACATGGCTCTGTATATAGGTTTATAGCTGAGCGTTTGCTTTGGTTTGAGTGATTTCACTCTGCTGTAAGTAATTATATTATTAATATATACATATATATATATAGAGAGAGAGTCACTACCGTGCCTGCATGGGGTCCAACAGAATCAGAATTGGTATTTGTATTTGCACACTGTCCTCAGTGACGGTGGTGCTCGCCATGGTTCGGTCGGTTTTCCCCCACGCGAACATCGGACGGTCCGAGGATGCGGATGGCGCCGCATGCCTTCTATTCCCCCAACCACCGGCCTGACATCGTGGTGCTGGACTTTGAGGGGGGTGGCCGGCATCTGCTTATTGACGTTTCGGTGGCGCGGCCCTTGGCTCTTAGCCACGTGGCTGGGGCCTCCCTCACGGCAGGTTACACGGCGGACCAGGCGGAGCGGGCCAAGCTCCTGGCCTACGGCGACGTCGGGCACCGTCGTGTGGTGCCCTTTGTCCTGGAGGAGTTTGGGGCCATGGGGCCCCTGACCTCCGCCTTCTTCAAGAAGGAGTGTTGCCGGCTCCGGGAGGACCCGCTGGACCTGGAGGGCCAGCGGGCCCCATGGTCGGCGCGGACCTGGACGTCATATTGGCGTCAGCGCTTGTCGGTGGCGCTGACGCGGGCCATGGCTGACATCATGCTCCGCCGTACGTGGGCTGATTTTGCGGTGCACCAGGGCTATTAGGTTCCTCCCGTTAGGAGTTTCCATTGATCTTATCGTAGTATATTAGAGCTTTGACATGGCTCTGTACATAGGTTTATAGCTGGGCGTTTGCTTTGGTTTGAGTGATTTCACTCTGCTGTAAGTAATTATATTTTTAATATATAGAGAGAGTTGGATCCCCGTGCGTCCAGGCCGGGAATATTTGTCGGTCTCCGAGAGTGACTCATTTGTAGTACTTCAGTTAGTACACTAAATAAATTGGCTCACCGGCTCAGTCATTATATAGTAGTTCAGTAGACCTGGAGCCCTGGTGACCTAGTACTCAAACGTAGACCTCAATATCAGTACTGTAGTCTGTAGACCTTGAGACTTGCTCCGGGGGTGTGCTTCTTGCCGGCTGCGGGCGGCTAGCAGGGCGGGCCGGCGGGGCCCCGCCGCCGGCCGGGCGGAACGGCAGAACCAAATTTAGCGGGCGTACTCCGCGGCCGCCAGCTGTCACCATCACGTTGAACACGGTCACGACTGAGCTAAGCTTCTCGTCATGAGATTCGCTGTAACTCACCCGCGATTCTTGGGACGATCCCCATGAAGAGAGAGAAGACAGCCCGCATTCCTATGCGTTTTGAGTGCGTTGAGACATGAGTCGTGAAACGTCTCGCGAATAGGAAAGGCAGCTAGAAGGAAGACGACGTCACCAACCGTCGTGAGACTTGGCTAGCCATTCATTACATGGGCGTGCGCGCGGCATGGTATGAAAGCGTGCTAGCCATAGCCAGAACTTATAATTTGTCGAGCATGCCGCGAGCTTTCCATTTGTTGTGCTGAGCATCCGGGTGTAGCGCACGTAACTGGGCAGGAGAGAAACCGCCTTGCATTTTCATGTTGACAGGATTGAATACAAGAACTGGGGGGGTAGCGGAATCTGGATAATAGCTCTCTGTGTCTTTTGGATTGGTGTGCGCGCATAGCCTAGAATGACGAGATTGCGACAGCGGTGCCATGCTGCAATTATTTACGACGACAACATGCACAATACGTCGCGCGGTTGCCGTTTGCTTTTAGATTAGAATATAATGTCTACACCTCCTAGTCCTGCCGAACCTGCACAGGCGACCTCCCACCCCGCAAAAAGGTCTTTAATCCCTTTAACCGATGATGAAGTGACGGCATTACTCCGACGGTACGTCATCCGATCCTAGTCGTGTCAAGAATCACCGCGTACAACCTCGTTGCTCTGTTCGGCAGCCGCTCACACCCCCGCAAGGTTAAAGGGCCGTACCCCCCTGCATACCATTTTCATTATCCTGGGTTTTTCAGGTACAATTCCAACGTGCTCCTCGCATTGGTTCGGGCGGTGGCAAAGCACTGCTCGCCCAAGCTAGACTGGGTGGCCATTCAGAAGGTATGGATGCAATTTGTCGTAAGGATCGACGATGCGTGAGCGGTACATGTGCCCTGCATCGCGCACCAGCGGGTGCTTCCCGTGCTTACAACCTACCAAACCCAAGGGTTCTGACTACGACGACATCGGCGTCTGGTGTACCAGTTTTATTTTGTGTGCGGCTTGCCAACAAGAATGGAAACCAACCCCCCTTTTGAATAGGGGGCTGCCTTGCAAAGCCGTAGGCATTCATGGCATTGCCACCCACATCCCTCCTAAAGACAGCTATGGCTTCCATGTGACTATGGGATGATAACGATGTGAATTTCTTAGTGGATCCTAGAGCGGAAGGGGTGGATTGGAAGGGGGTGGGAAAGTGGAGTTCTTATTGCAGAACGCAGGGGAGTTTCATGTGACGCTTTGAGATGGCTGAGCACAGCTGAAAATTGTGCGCGTGCAGTGCTGGGGGGGCGGGCGACGTGGGACTCAGGGGGGTGGGGGGATGGGAGCGGGGGAGAAGTTTGTGTACTGGGAAGTAGGGCAATGGGAATTAAGGGGGAGGGGGAGACATGGGCGTGCATGTTTATGAGTATCGGTGGGTAAATGGAACCGGGGGGGGGGGGGGATGCAGAAACGTCCATGTGGGTGGGTGATTTTGTGGGTTGGTTTGCTTGCTTTCTTCTAAAGTATACATTCTAAAGTATGCGCATATCTTCTTGCCTCCCTCCCCCTCCCCCTCCCCCTCCCCTCCCCCTCCCCTCCCCTCCCCCTCCCCCTCCCCTCCCCTCCCCTCCCCTCCCCCTCCCCCTCCCCTCCCCTCCCCCTCCCCCTCCCCTCCCCTCCCCCTCCCCCTCCCCTCCCCCTCCCCTCCCCCTCCCCTCCCCTCCCCCTCCCTCCCCCTCCCCTCCCCCTCCCCCTCCCCTCCCCCTCCCCCTCCCCCTCCCCTCCCCCTCCCCCTCCCCTCCCCCTCCCCTCCCCCTCCCCCCCCCTCCCCTCCCCCTCCCCTCCCCCTCCCCCCCCCTCCCCCTCCCCCTCCCCTCCCCTCCCCTCCCCCCCCCCCTCCCCTCCCCCCCCCTCCCCTCCCCTCCCCTCCCCTCCCCCTCCCCTCCCCTCCCTCCCTCCCTCCCTCCCTCCCTCCCTCCCTCCCTCCCTCTCTCTATATAAATATAGTTGTAGTAGTAGTCTATATCTGTGTGTGTGTTTGTGTACGTGTAGGAGTACGGTAGTGAGCTGGAGGGGCGGAGGGGTGTAAGGGTTGAGGGATGCTTACTTGGACACAGACGTGCCTGCCCGTTATGCCAGCTGTTTTGCCAACATCATTTACGCCGGCTTGCCTGGCCTTGCCGCATCCTCAGCGTACGGGCATTACCGCGGATGTTAGGCGTCGATCGCAACTTAATGCGGTAATGACTGTACTTCATTTCTCTTGTTTGGATGCCCCACTCTCTCCTTCGCTTCTCGGGGCTCCCATGGACGGTATCCCCGGTTCAATAGGTTTCCATTCGTGTCTCCTCCTTAATCTTTTCGGGAACACCTCTTCACTTTTGCCCTTTATGCCCCTATTTCATTGGCGTCTTCTCTCTAGTGTACTTCATCAGTGTCTCCTCTCTTATGTTGGGGCTTATACCCTAATTAATTTCATTGGGTACCTCCCCTCTATTTTTGTTGTTGATACCCTATTCAATTTCATCGGGCATGTCGTTTCTAATTTTTTGCTTATACCCTATTCAAGTCATCGGTGTCTCCTCTCCTCTCTAATTTCGCTCTCTGTGTTTCCGGTGGTGTCTCTCTCCTGGTGCCACCTGCGTACAGACATACCCTGACCTGTCCCCGCTCACGCCCCATGAGTGCCAAGGACTGTGGCGCTATTGCTGCTACCGCAAGCCCTTGTTGGGAACATACAAGCACCTGCCCGTGGTACGGGTGACGTTGAACTTCTGAGCCCACTTTTTCCTTGGAGAGTAGCCCAACCCATACTTTTGGATATGGCTCTGGCAATGATAGCATAAATCTAAGGAATCCATGAGGCCAGGGCAAAGTACTTGGAAGAAAGCCCAGGATTTAGAATGCCCAGTATTTGGATGGAGGGCTTCTTGTGGGCAGGGACATGTACACTTTCTAAAATCGTGTTTAGGAAAAGGCTTCCACGTTTGGCGGAGATGCCATCGTAACAAGAACGCAGACCTAAGGCCAAACAAAACGCAGATCTGAGAAGAAAGCTTCACCAGGGAGGGATTCGCCATCTCCCTTCTCAAGCCATTTCTTGAAGCATCTTGAGCCCTGCACCTCCCATCAATGGCAAGGAGAAAGAGACCTTTCCTGCTTCTGCGGATGCCTTGGGTCTATCCCCTGTCACATTGTGCTTAGTCTATCTCATGCACGCGAAACACCTCAGCTTTGTGGCAAGTTTGTACTTGTCGGAACAAAATACTTAGGTAGGTGAGATATAAGCTAACAAAAAATGTACTAGAGTTTCGGACCAAGAACACAGTACACTTGGTGCTCCACACCCCATGTCTGCTGGGTGCCGCGGTGGCTTGTTTGTCCTCCTGTTTGACTTGGGTGTAAGGATTGACTTGGGTGTGAACGGGGCGTTAACGACTTGGGTGTGCATGCCAGAAGTTGGCACATACGGGGTTGACTACGTTTCACGAGGGTGAGCCCACTCGGCCCATGGGTCAGCTTGCTTGGGATGCCAGTACCCTGTCGGTTGATGTTGCAGGTATCCCTGTGACGAAAATTTCGTCACCGGTGGGCAGCTGCTGCTTTCTGCCTTGTTTTTGCTGCTTTTGATGTGTTTGTCAGGCATGATGGCGGAATACCTGTTGTGCCCTTTCATGCCAGGGCTTCCTCAACTACTCCGTGCAGCCCTGTCTTCTCGGCTCCTGTCTCATAGCCCAGCTTTTATCCTTTTTATAGCACAGGTTTCATCCTATTCATAGCACAAAGTCCATCCTGTTTGTAGCTCAGATCGCGCCCTACCCATGCCCCATGTCTTGTCCTGTTTCTACCCCAGGTTTCGCCTGCTTCGTTGCCCATTCAATAGTAGCGTTGTACCATGGCCCATGAACAGCATGGTAGCTCTTATGCCATGTCCTGTCTTCCTGCGCCACTCGTCGTTGACCTACTTGCGCCATCACCTTCACACATGGTTGTTTCCTTGATAACTGACCTAAGTTCTCTACACATAGCTGGCTCATGCCAGAGGTCCTAGTTTGAATCCGTGTTGGAGCTACGTGAATTTTCGCGTCCCGGCACTTGACAGCATTTAGTTAACTATTTGTTCCTTGCCTCGCCAATAGCTGGCCAACTTGTTCCACACCAGCGTTCCACCTAATTGACCTATTTCTGCCGTCATCTATAATATTCCTTGGCGCAGCCCGATGGCGAGAGCGACCTTGAAGATGAGCCAGCAGCTGCCGCATCAGAACCGGTGCTTCCGGCCACAGCCATTGACTATGTCAAGGTATGCGCCACCATATGCAGACTCTATAAAGGAATGCCGGTCGCCGCAACATGTGGGTTCTTGTCTTTTATGGCACGCTGCTTACTGCGATGTGGATCCTATTTTTTACGGGGAGGGTCCTGTGGAATCGCCACTAGTGACACCATGGAATAACATGCAATGCCTACATCGTGCATGCCTGAAACGTGGTGGAGGTGGTACTAAAACCAAATGGAAAATTTTCAGCCATTAAGCACGTACATACGGAAGGTAACATTGACAGTTATGGCCGTATGTACGCCCCAAACTCCTAGTTACAGCGTATTTTCCACAGGGCAGGGGGGGCACAATTTGAGAGTGTCCTACCCAATTTATGATTCTATGGTCCATGCACATTGTTTCTAGCCCATGGGGGTACCAAAATAATGTCAGACCTGACAGGAGATAGTTTTGGCTCAAAAACACGCCCTTTTTTGCTAGAAACATAAAATTAATTACTCTAACCCTGTAACCCATCAGATGGGATCAGCGTTTCGAATAAGGTTTTTGCAGGTCGCCAAGTGTGGCGTTCTGAACTTTGTGTACTGGTGTCGCTCGGCCACTTGTGTGGCGTTTTGACCAGTAAGATTGGTTTCGCCATGGCCACGCGTGGCGGGTTCAGTGGCGGGCGCCCGTATCTAGAGTACTATTTGTCAGCTCCCGCCAGAGGGAGGGCGCGGCGCTGGTTGTCACTTGCCGGCAGACTCGAGAAGAAGGGGCGAAGCCAATTTTTTGGTCAGCATGTGGAGGGGACGCAATTCGACCATTTCCATTGGCGTCTACTTATTCGACGATGGATCTTGGCGCAAAACTCCTGACTCTGCGGCCAAGATGGTACGAAGAAAAAAGGATAGAAGGATTTTGGGGAAACCCATCCATCCATCCACCCATCCACCCACCCACCCATCCATCCATCCATCCATCCATCCATCCATCCATCCATCCATCCATCCATCCATCCATCCATCCATCCATCCATCCATCCATCCATCCATCCATCCATCCATCCATCCATCCCTCCCTCCCTCCCTCCCTCCCTCCCTCCTCCCTCCCTCCCTCCCTCCCTCCCTCCCTCCCTCCCTCCCTCCCTCCCTCCCTCCCTCCCTCCCTCCCTCCCTCCCTCCCTCCCTCCCTCCCTCCCTCCCTCCCTCCCTCCCTCCCTCCCTCCCTCCCTCCCTCCCTCCCTCCCTCCCTCCCTCCCTCCCTCCCTCCCTCCCTCCCTCCCTCCCTCCCTCCCTCCCTCCCTCCCTCCCTCCCTCCCTCCCTCCCTCCCTCCCTCCCTCCCTTCCATCCATCCATCCATCCATCCATCCATCCATCCATCCATCCATCCATCCATCCATCCATCCATCCATCCATCCATCCATCCATCCATCCATCCATCCATCCTCCTCCAAAAAAAATATGCGCATCTTCGCAAGCAGAAGTCCTCATGGCGAAGCGTGCAGTGAGCGTGCGGTGAGCTGGTGACTGCCCAAGTCCTGTCGACGCATCCTGTTGACGCATGCGATGACACGTGCACAGTGTCAAGGAGTTCCCGGGGAAAGGCCAAGATCCTGTTTTTGTCAGTCGTACCATCTCGGCTGCAGAGTCAGGAGTTTTGCGCCAAGATCCATCGTTCTGTTAGTAGAAGCAAATGGAAATCGTTCAGGTGCGCCCGCACTTCACGCACCTCTCCAATAATTGCCGGCTTCGCCCTTTCTTCGAACCTTGGTTGTTCCGAAAATGGGCTCGCCGACAAAGCTTTTGACGTGAAAGTTACAACGCACGTTACTGGATACTCACTAGGGACGGCTGCAGGCAGAAAGCACAAGTTGCCACGGCGCCAGGCTGTTGAGAGCCTGCATAGCAACAGATAGCCACCTGACTGCAGCACACTGCACTAGTGCACCCATGACCCACCCCGCCACCCTTTCTGTTTTGGCGGGAAGCCTGTGGGCTTGCGCCTCTGACACGGCCAACCGTGGCGTAGTACCAACTACCGTGCGCTTTCAGCACGGCCAACCCGTGGTGAATCAACATCAACAGTGTAGCACCAGCACCGCCCATTGTGGCATCTTGGACGGGCTGAAAAACAGTGCCGTACCGCCACATTTTCCCCAAATTGGCGTGTCACCGCCACATTCGGCGTAAATCCGCCACTAATAACGCTGGATGGCGTCAAGTGACCCGATATCAAATACTAGACGGGCCAAAGCATGCACCCACACATTTTTAGACCATTCGTCTGGGCACAAATGATGGAGGCAACGCATGTTTGGCACCGTGCCAAACATGGCTGGACATTCCAAACTTCACACCATCAGCAGTACCTGGACTACCTAGACATGTCAAATACGGCCAAATGACTTGAAACTACATCCGTGCTACGCCAAGGCACATTTGCCACCAAATCGTGCTGCATTTTAACCCCAAATGCGTATGGGGTAGCCTTTGCCAGCAGGGCACCTGGCCAACCCAGACATGGCCTGGATAGCACTAAGCTCAGTGGCCACCAACCATGCACACCCAAATACTGTGGATCTCACCAGATTATAGGGACTCAGAAGGTGCACAGTTCAAGGCATGTTGGCACCACTGCCCCCGTTGGAACTGCACTCTGACCAACTGCCAGCAGCCCACCTGGAAGTGCCATGGACCACTCAATCATCATCACTGTTGTGGTCTTCTCCCTCACATGCAGGGCAAAAGTAGTCACCCTCAGGCACGTGGGTGAGGGGGGTGCCGATTGCCCATGCACTGCAAGTGCACACCCCACGAGTACTCATCGCCATCACACAGCACAATGGGGACGGCCGCCCCTGCAATTGTGTGCACAGCAACAAGGCTGGTAGTTTTACATGCACATCCCAAGTATGAACCAGGTCTAAGGTGTGAGCATCATGCCAAAACCATGGACGTCACTGCAAGAACACCCAAGAAAGCTCTACCCACACTACCCAGCCCGATGTGGGAGAACACATAGCCCATAGACAAAGAATCCTTATCATACATTCTGCTTTCCAGGGCTTCTCACCATGGTTACCTTGCCTTGGTAGCATATTGTCTCATCCATAATATGCTTGTGCCCTCCCACGATTTAGTTGGAGATGCTTTCATAGAAGAATGCCAAACCCTACCTAATTGCTGTGCCACCCATGCAGTATGTCCCTTAGTGCGGGGACCTGATAGTCAACAACCAGCCGTGGAAGCCGCCCACGGGCTAGACAAGCCATTATGTAGTCACGCCCATGTTTGGGTGATGCAAACTGGACTACGTTGTGCCACGCCAATGCAGGGTAGAACGTAGCCATATGGCCTAACCGGTAGCCAACCGACATCCGCCAGCCTAGCTATGTTTCTCGCCTAGCACTGCCTGTTTGCTTGCGTCAATATAGTAGCAATGCTCACATGGGTCGTATTGCACCCACAGGGGATGCCGCATCGTTTCGACGGGTCGGATTGTGCACCTTGTGGCATGCCTGTGGCATGAGGGAAGGGGGGGCGCTCTGCCCCCTGCCCGCTGTGCACACACAGGGATTAAAAGCACTCTGGTGCTCCGTGACTAACCAACCGGAGCACGTGTTTGATTGATTAAATAATTGATCAATCAATCAATTAATTAATTAATTAGCGTTCCTTAGACAACCACTGTAACCTTCCTTTCAAACAAGAGCATGTGCTTATAAACAGGCTCTAGTTCGTCAGCCTTTCAGCACTGAGTAAGGCGGCTACTAAAGAAGGCCGTGTCAAATCTAACACAGAAAGTAAAGATCCCTCAAAGAAGCCATTTCATGCGTCTCATAACTTAATAAACTGCATGGCTCGCGTCTTGGCACATTTTAGCCATGCAACGTAGACGAATTCATTCAAACGTTGCTAGGAATCTGGCGATGCAGCCGCAAAAAGTGGCAAACAATCTGGCGTCAACTGCCCCGAAAGAAGGCAAAAGGCTCGCGTGAATAACTCTGAAACTACGAAAAGACGACATCGAGGACAGGACCGTACTATGAAAGCAGAGTCATTCATACAGGTGCACAAAAAAGCACCAATGTCTATGCAAGAGTCGGACGCGCATCCCGCGAGCCTGAACACAGGATCGTCGTTGATGCCTACAATCTTGACGATAACCAACCGTTTCTTCCAAGTTCCATTAGTCCCAAAAGAAACGCTTCCTTAACGCTGATTGTAGCCTGAAGGACAGGTCCCGCGGATTTTTCGGGGCCAATATATTCGCGCCGGGACCGTCCCCTTAAAACGATAAGAATATTCTTGGTATGGCGTAGTGCGCTCCGCGACGTGTGCAGACTCTTTGCTATCAAGGAGACAACCAGTGCAGGCCAGAAATCGGGAGAATCCGGACCATGGTAGCTCCAGCCTGCCGTAATCTTTTCCGCGCGTTCAAGTCATTCAGGATGATGAATATGAATGGAGATGGAAATGTGTAGCCTTGTGCATTGAAATTATGGCTGGCTTACGTGTAGAGCGACTAGATGACCTAGACGCTGGGGCCGGAAACAGCTTGCTTGATCAGGGCGTGTGTTTCGAGCCTAACTGGCCGGGAGTGTCTAGTGGTGAGCACCATTGCTGCGATCGCTCTCCCACCATTTACGGTCTTTGCTATGCTTGTCGCCGCAATGTGGGGACTCTCAAGTATGCTTGGGGATGCCAAGTTGGGGTATGCTGCGCGCTGCAGCACGGGGACATGGGGGGGTATTCTGCCTGTCAGAACGTGTGGCCTGTTTGGTATGTTAGCAACGTTGGGCATACCGCGCGCTGCTGCCTACTCAGCCGGGGGAGCTATCTGGGAACAAGGCAGGTGTCCTGTAGGTTTCGGGTGGCTCCAGCGGCACAGTAACTTCACAGGGGGGAATGGACAGGGGGGGTTGACAGGGGGCTCTTTTGGAGGTCATGAACCCCTGCATTTGTGCACATCCTTCATCGTCCGCATTGTTGTCGAGACAGATTTGCCTGCTGAGGCTTGTCCCTCTGCTCCCCTTCCCGGTTCTCCCCCTAACCTCCCCTGTACCCTAACCCCCCTCTCCATTTCGCCCCCTTGTCCCCCGGTGGCGACCCACGCAGCGTGACCTGGAGCTGCACCACCTCAAGATGGACGCCAGCATACCCACCACAACCGGCAGCCAACCACAGCACATGACCGCTGCCGCCGCCGCCGTCGCCGCCACAGTGGCCGGTGGAGGCCGCGGCACCTCGGCGCATGCCCCCTCTGGCACGGGCGTCCCTGGGGGTCGTCCCGGGTACACTGCCGGTGGCTCCCCGATGGCCATGGCAGGATCGACTGCCGCAGGAGGACAAGTCGGCGCGGGTTCGGGCAAGAGCATAACAACAGCACCAGGGGCGGCGGGAGCCGCGTCCGCAGCGGCCAATAAGAAGCGCAAGTCTCAAGGGGAGGGTGCCGGTGAGGGGGCGGCAGCACCCATGGCCAACGGGGGCGTGACGTCTGCAAGTGCCACCATGCCAGCTGCCCCACAGACGCTGGCTCCCACGGGCCACCCACAGACGCCCATGGCATCCACAGCGACAGCGCGCAAACCCCCTGCCAAGCTCTCGGGTCCGGCCACGGTCGTCCAGGCATCTCCCTTGCCAGCTGGCGTCGCGGCGGCAGCCCCCCTGGGAAAGGGGCTGGCGGCCACTCCGCAGGCGACAGGGGTCCCGGGGGGGGCGGCCCCGAGGCCCCCACTGGGGGTGGGTCAGCCGGGGGTCGCCCCCGGGACCCTATTACCAGGGGGGGTGGCCAACAAGGGTCCGCTCGGTCTCGCGACACCGAGCAGGCCCGCTGGACCTGCAGTGGGGGGGGTGACAGATGCCAGTGCTTTTTCCATAGGGCTGCCCACGGGGCCGGGCGTCGTCCGGCCACCATCAGGTCCCGCTGGGACTCTGCCTGCCGCAACCGCTGCCGCCGCCGCTGCTGCTGCCGCCGCCGCCGCCGCGCTCGCGGCAGCCAAAGCGGCTGCGCCCGGCGCCCGCCTTTCTTATCCCGTTGTGCCACCTGGCAGCGTGTCGGCCTTGGACGCAGGGGGAATGGTGCGGCCCAGCGTGGGCAGCTCGGTGGTGGGTGGTGCGCCGCCTCCTGGGTTGGCAAATGCTGCCAGTGCTCCTGCCAGCATGAGCACCCTGAGCAATGATGCCAGGGTGTCCCCAGGGGTCGCAGCGCCAGCTGTGCTGAGGCCGGGAGTAGCCACCCCCGCCGTGGCCACCCCCGCCATGGCCACTCTGCCGGCCGTCGTCGCTGTAGGAACGGGCACTGGGGCAGGCATCACAGGGGCAGGGCAGGCGGGGGCGGTGCCTGCCAGAGCCCAACTGGTCGCGGCAACTGCAGGTCCTGTTTCCACCACCGGCACGCCATCATCACTGGCAGGCGCCGGTGCGGTTGTTGCCAGCGGGGGGAGCGTAAAGCCAGCAGCTGTCACAGTCCTTCCGGCCGGGCCGACGGCGCCCCCTGTGCTGATGGTGGGTGCCGTCAGCTCGGCACCGTTGCAGGCGAGACCAGCCGACGCGGCACCTCTTGTTACGAGTATTATTAGCGCCAGTATCCCTGTGGGGCTTGCGGACGCAAGCGGCCTGGCCCCGCTCCCGGCACGGAGCGCGGTCCTGCCGGCGGTTGGCTCCGCGGTGGTGGCAACGCAAGCGCCCGCGGGCAGCCGGGCAGTCACCGTGGGTGCGGCCATCAAGGCAGAAGGGCCAGCCCCAGCTGCCACCACAACGCACTGACAAGAGGACACGTTTGCGCCTCACTGTGGGCTCCTTATTTGTACCTTGGCCCCATTCCATAATGCCAGAAACTGTGGGTACCCCAGCTTTATATATATTGGAGATTCCTGTCTTTTTACAGTATCACTGCTGCAATGTCTCTGATCTGGTGTGAGCTGGTTAAAAATGAAGGGGGACATGGCGCGCCAAATATTTTCCGCGCAAAAAAATTCGCGGTACCGTCGGTACGGTGTATAATGTGTGCCCGACCGCTCAACCCTCGCGGAGGTGGCCATGGCGGCGTGCCTTTAGGCAATATTGATCGATATGGCATGTAAAAATGCCACGTCAGTCACGTGTCTATTAATTAATTAATTAATTAATTAATCAATTAATTAATTAATTAATTAGACTCGTGCTCCCGTTGGGGAGTCACGGAGCATTAACCCCGATGGATGGATGGGTGGGTGCAAACAGTCCTACCGGTCTAATCTATCTACATCAGCGACCTACAACATCTATCTAACAGCATCACTAACTACAACATCTATCTAAACAGCATCACGCTGCCCTAGGGGAGCTGTCTGGCGTGCCTCCCGTGGGTTTGCACACGCGGGCGCTTCCCCACAGGGGGGGGCTCGTTATCCTCTATGACCTGGGCCCACTTGGCCTTGTCCATCATCTTCTTCCAAATCACGGAGAGGCCTAGCCCCCCCATGTCCTCTACTAGCTGTTCTTTGAAGGTGCGGGCCTTGCGGCGTCTAATTTTCATCACAGGGCCCGGCCCACGTCAGGAGGTGCCGGCCAGGCTGAGCTGGTCGCAGTCCCGCGGGGGGGGCACGTGAGGTGTCTACCTGGTTGGTGCGAGCTAGGTGACCTACTAGCTGCAGGCTCCGCTGCTTAATGGTGCTGGTGATATATGGCATGCCCTGATACAGCTGTCCTCATTGCGGACGTGAGCAGCATATCCTACTCTGAAACTGGAGCGCAGCATGTTGGTGACCGCGCCGTCCAGCTTGCGGGCCAGGTCGGCGGTAAGGGTCCACGTCTCGGCCCCATGTGTGAGAACAGGAAGGACGAGGACCTTAAACAGGTCCTGTTTCTCGATCTTGCCCAGGGGCTTGCGCCACAGGGCCCGGTACTGGCGTAAAGCGTGCCAGGCGAGGGAGATGCGATGGTCCACATCAACCTCGCAGCTGGGAAGCAGGCTGCCCAGCAGCTTGACACAGTCCCGATACAGGACTCGAGAGCCGTCGAGGAGATAGAGGGGTGGCGGTGAGTGGGTGAGCCCAACCGCCAGGGCCTCTGTCGTCTTGCTGACCTCAAGCCCCACTGCACGGGCCTCGAGAGCCAGGCAGTCAAGCCATGTCTGCACGTGCCCAGTGTCCTCGAAGAGGGTGGTGTCGTCTGCGTAGATGATGTCTGCCAGCCGAATCTCCGTGTCCGCGCCGCCATGCCAGAATTTGTTAGCAACCTGCACCCCTGGTTCCGGCTACCCACGATGCGGGCAAATCGCTCGCGCGCCTGAATTATTACGTATTCGACCACAATAATGAACAGGTAGGGCGACAGCACGCAGCCCTGCCACACACCCTTCTGTAAAGGGCATGGTGGCGTGGTCCCGTAAGAAGTGCGCACCGAAGTGGTGGACTCTTCATACAGGTTGCGGATGACAGCAATAAGGGGGCGGGGGATCCGGAACAGCTCGAGGATGTCCCAAAGCGCAGGCCAGAAAACCGAATCGAAGGCTTTGATGAAGTCCACCAGCACAAGGTGCAAAGGGGACTCACCAGGCTGAAGGTGTTGCAGTTCCTCCACCAGTCGGCGAGTAGCGAAGAGCGCCTGTACTGTGTTGCGACCTGAACGGAAGGCGTGCTGAGTCTCGCTGAGGTGACCGTCCAGGCCGGCCGTGCGCAGGCGGTTCAGGATGAGCCGCATAAGAAGCTTGAGGGGGGCGCTTTGAATGCACACCCCTCTGTAGTTGCCGGGGTCGGCTGGCGACCCCTCAAGTGTTCTTGTACATGCAGCATCGTGCGAAAACTGTGTTGCCAGGCTGCTGGAGGTGGTTGCGACGACAGCAGAAGGCGGTTGCAGATGTCCCGGAAGAGCAGCATAACTGTCACCGGTGTCCTCGAATTCGGCTGCAAGTTTCACATCTGCGGCAGGAATCTCGTCGGAGCCGGTGGCTGCGTCATAACGTAGGCGCTGGACCGCCTCCGTGACCTCGCGAGAGGTGAAAGGAGGCATGTCGGACGGGTCGCCAAGTGGGCCGATCAGCGGGGGGACTAGGTAGTCCGCCGCTGACCTAGGCGGGGCCGGGGGCCCAGCGGGGCCGGCCAGGGCGGCCGGGCGGGCGGCGGCGGCTGGGAGCAGGGGCGGGCGCGGCGCAGCTGTCCCCACGACCTCGGCCGAGGCCGCGGCCCGCAGGTACGAATTAAGCCGCTGGGCTGGGGCGCCAGGGACGTCGTGGCGGTGGGGCCGGCCGAGGCCGTCCGGGTGCCCGAGGCGCTTGTACCAGTCTGAACCAGGCCCCCTTGCCGTCGTGCTTCTGCTGGCAGCTGCGCAGGTCCTTGACCATCTGCTGAGCGTCTGCCTTCTCAGCCTGCTCGTAGGCGACCCTCAGAGCTGCTTGCAGCCCAGGTTTGGCGGTCGGATCCCTGTTGCGGCGGAGCATCTGCCTGGCGGCGACCACTGTCGGTGCGTGCATGACGGTGGACAGCAAGCTGTCGGCGCGGAGGCAAGGAGGGGAGGGTGCGGGCAGCCAGGCGATACTTGGCAGCGACACCACGGAGGATCACTGAAATATCACCCGGCGGCGGAATGGCGTGTAACTGCTGGCGGCTGCCCCTGGCGTCGAAAACGGCCAGAAAGTCATCCCTGTGCGACATAGCGGCCTGCTCAGACTTCTGCTGACATCTTGTCGGCATCCTTCAGCACAATCCGGAGCACCTTAGATCTGGCTGAGGCGCCATGCAGCTGTCGCGACAGTTTCACCCCAGGAAATCGCCGAATCTGATGCGAGCGAGCACGAGACGGTGATCAGATTCCACCGTGCTGACAGAATCTTGCAGGACGCGAGCATCAACATGCAACTGAGGGGCGCTGAGCCCGGCGTACGCAGATATAGTCAAGGCACACCACCCGATCCGACGGCCCAAAAAAGGTGGCAAGCTGCTCAGCGGGGCGTGCGAAAGAAGCATTGCATGCAACCAGCGCAGATTCTGCCAGCAGATTCACAAATAAAGGCGTGTTACCGTTGGCTGTCGTGTTGGTTGGGGAGTACTGAGCGCCCCCAGTGCCAACTGGCAGCGTGGCGTTGGCGTCGAGCAGCATAACCAGGAAGTGCCGAGCTGGGATGTTGGCCTCCTCCTCCTTGAGGGCGTTGAAGAAGGCCTCACGTTCCGCCTGAGCTCAATTAATTAACGCCGGGCATGTAAAAAGCTAGAAAAAATGCATGAATTTCGCAAAAGACTAGTTGATGATCTCATTTCATGGCGGAAAGTTTACGGTTTGCAATATCGCTAATTTCTTGAACGGCTACGGGCGCGGGGGTCCAGGATATAATTTCTCTTGCGGATCATGCAGGTTTACAGCAGCGATCGTGAGGCAACGTAGGCTCTAAAGATCGAATATATGAAACTAACTTAATGGTGTTGTCGAGTTTGTGCCGAAGCTTCCCGGGTTCTTTTACATTTCCGGCCATTCAAGCTAAGAGCCTACGCAGGCCTGCGCATGTCGCCTTCGACGCGTATTCACGGAAGGTGCACCTTCCTTGTTCGCCTGGACAATGGATGATGTGATCTATTATAAGTTTATTGTTCGCGCTTGCGTGCCAGTTTATGCATCAAACTTTTCTGGACACGCTGGCAGGACGGCATTAACGCCGGCCTTGCGCCTTTTTTTCGGGTAGTTTCCCTGCAGGAAGCGCTCCATTTGTTTCGGTTGCATCGTCAAATTCCTAGCAATTTCGTACAATTTCGTATAGTTTGTGGCTGGCATGCTAAAGACTGGCCCGGCACCCGTGCTCCTTACCTAAGTACATGGCGGACAAGCTGTTGTGGACCGCAAGAAGCTCTCAGGGACTCACTTCACGCTGGACGACAACCTGACCCTGGCCCAGCAACAACGGCGACGTGAGCTTTGCATGGCCGACCTACCTCCAGATACGGCAAAGCGCAGGGGGGAAACCGGTATACTGGAGGGGGGACGTCATCCACGTCGACCACAAGCCCTGGCAGGCACCCCCTGCCACCTCAGCAAAACCAGTCTAGGAAATATAGCAGTAGTGTAGATTAGTAAGGCTTAGCCTACCAAGCGGCCCCAGCGCATGTGCGCCCATAATGGCCCCCAATCCCCATGTGGATGATGCCTTCACAGAATTTAGCCAAGCCATGCCTATAATCAATTAAAGTGTCTATTAATTAATTAATGCCTATAATCGGACCCCCCATGGATGTTGCACTAAGAATTTCGCCATGCTATGCCTATGCAGAGCGATGCTCTCTGCTGAGACGCCATGCCCTAGCTCTTGTATAGCCATGATGATCTTCCCCCATGTGCATGACATGCTCCCCCTTAGCTGGGCATAGCGTGATAGATCATGAGGGTGCAGGTGCCCTGGTGCACCTAGAACAAGTGTTGTTTACATTCCCACCCTTGCAGGAAGTACTAGCTTAGTGTCCATTTACCCAGAGGCCTCAATTGAGGCCTTTTGGCTCAATTGAGGCCTTTTTCACCAAGGTCACATGGGGACGGTAATTTTGGCGGGAAGGACCGGTCCTATGGGTCGTCCGGCCCCAGTGGCGCGAATCTGGTATATGTGCTGAGCGTCCTGACCCGTTGGGGTCGACAGGGGTCGACGGTTACTGAAAGATATGTGAGGTGGAAAAGTACCTATTTTGGCCACTTTCGTGCAACCGGACGACGAATTTTCACGAATGCACGACCATGGCGGCCTCGAGTAAAATAGACCGTATGGCCACGTTCGTGCATCATTTCGACCAGTAAGGAGCTCGTTGGGTAGATAATTTATCCGTGAAGCTAGCCCGATCGCTAAATGGGTCAAAAGTCGATTTCTAAATTCGTGGGGTCGTTATTTGTGTGCTGAATGCCAGGTTAGTGAAATTCAGCTGGGGCGTAATTGGCGTTGATAGTGCGCCTGCCAGCAGGCCGGTGCTTCGATATGCTGGGAAGAGACTAGCGGAACGGCGGGGGGGGATGTTGGGGCAGCCGTGACTAAAGGGGCACTGGCTATTTTCGAGCCTTTTGGCGTGGATCCGTAGGTAGAGGAAGGGGTGTTTTTAGCTAGGAAAAACTGGGATGCGGACAATAAACGCGCGCGCGCCCCCAGCTATGGGAGCGCCATTATGCGAACAGCGCTGGTGAGGCCGCTGCAGCCGCTTTCATACGTCAATGGACGACGCATGGAGCGTCTGTCCGGCCAGATTTGCGGGCTGCATCGCTTCCGGACAACTTGAAAACGCCGAGCTTGAACAGCTTTTCTAATGCAGCCACGTTCAGCGCCAGCGCATATGCGTGCCTAGTGATCCCGGGTGTGAGGGGTGTGAAAGGTAAGTGCGTCCTGGTGGTAGTAAGGTAATGGCATCGATTTGCTTGTGATATCGTCAGTTTTTAGCTGCCTATCGGCGCCTAGTGCCGATGTGACGTAAGGCAGGTTACAGTACTTCGTGCAGTGCTCTGCGGCTGGCCCCCGCCTTATAGACGTGTTTGCTTTCCATAAGAAGCATGGCAGTTCCTGCCATGCTGGCCATGTCTCAGGCAACCCTTGCAAAGCCCGAAATCAAGCTAAGAGGTCTAGTAGGCTGTGCAAATGTTGTCCAGTTATGCTTGTATATCTTGCCATGTGCTGTTCATCTGCTGCCGCGGCAGCAAACCCCTGTCATAATATACCGTAACAACCTAGATATTGGGGCTATGTGAGTGAAGCTACGCGCTTGGAAGGTCACACCTATCGTTATAATGCATGATCCTTGTGCGTGTTTGTAATAGAGGCTTTGGATTCCTCATGGTTACGTGCAATACCCATGGCAGGCTATTGCTGCCTGCAGTGCTGCGCGACAGCCCCGGCCGTGCAAGTGTGTGTGAGGGGTCCCTTGGGGAGCATGCCATGTCATGCCATGCTTACCATGTCGTGGGGGAACCTCGTAAGGTCCAAAAGACACGTTACATGCAGATGGAACTGAGTACTGACGCCTTTTGGTCGCTTGTATCTATGGTCATGTTGTGTTGATGGTGCCATCGCAGCGACAACCTGTTTTATTAAATCATAATTAAATATGTATTAGGGCTATATGACTGATGTTAAGTGCTGGGAACCCCGAAACAATCATAATAATGCATGGCCTTCACTCATATTTGGAATAAAGTTTGTTGGCTCATTGTAATTACATGCAACACCCAATTTATGAAAAGGCCTCAATTGAGGCCTTTTTCCAGGTAGATAGACATTAGAATGTATGATAGGCCATATGCCCCTTCTCTGGGCTATGTGCTACAGATGACTCCCAACGGAGTTATGTTTCTAATTAATTGATTCATTAATTATATGAATTTTAATTGAGTATATATGAATTTAATTTTATATGTATTTTTGTATGAATTTTAATTGAGTATATGCTAAAGACATATACTCCCAACGGAGTTATCAAGGAGACAACCAGCGCAGGCCACTGAAATCGGGAGAATCAGGAGTTATGTTCCTAATTAATTAATTAATTAATTAATTAATTAATTAATTAATTAATTAATTAATTCTAAAGACGCCGAGGTCTAGTTGTTGGTAATCATGTTGACCCTACCCTTGCAGGAAGTAGCCCAGAATGTATTATAAAAGCCATACGCCCCTTCTCAGGGATATGAAGTGAGACAACTATGCCTGTGCTACATGTACTCCCAACGGAGATATGTTACAATTTAATGTATGGTTAATGAATGAATGAATGAATGAATGAATGAATGAATGAATGAATGAATGAATGAATGAATGAATGAATGAATGAATGAATGAATGAATGAATGAATGAATGAATGAATGAATGAATGAATGAATGAATGAATGAATGAATGAATGAATGAATGAATGAATGAATGAATGAATGAATGAATGAATGAATGAATGAATGAATGAATGAATGAATGAATGAATGAATGAATGAATGAATGAATGAATGAATGAATGAATGAATGAATGAATGAATGAATGAATGAATGAATGAATGAATGAATGAATGAATGAATGAATGAATGAATGAATGAATGAATGAATGAATGAATGAATGAATGAATGAATGAATGAATGAATGAATGAATGAATGAATGAATGAATGAATGAATGAATGAATGAATGAATGAATGAATGAATGAATGAATGAATGAATGAATGAATGAATGAATGAATGAATGAATGAATGAATGAATGAATGAATGAATGAATGAATGAATGAATGAATGAATGAATGAATGAATGAATGAATGAATGAATGAATGAATGAATGAATGAATGAATGAATGAATGAATGAATGAATGAATGAATGAATGAATGAATGAATGAATGAATGAATGAATGAATGAATGAATGAATGAATGAATGAATGAATGAATGAATGAATGAATGAATGAATGAATGAATGAATGAATGAATGAATGAATGAATGAATGAATGAATCAGTAACATAACTCCGTTGGGAGTACATGTAGCACATATCCCGGAGAAGGGACATTCTGGGCTACTTCCTGCAAGAGTGGAATGTAAGCAACACTTGCTCTAGGTGCCTCAAGGACACCGGCACCAGTGACCATGCTGTCTCGGGTTCAACCCAGCTAAGGGGATCCCGGCATGGGGGGGGAAGATCATTGCCGGGCTATACAAGAGCTAGGGCATGGCTTCTCAACAGAGAGCGTCTCTCTGCATAGGCATAGCATGGCTAAATTCTTAATGCAACATCCATGGGTCCCATTATAGGCATGGCTTGGCTTAATTCTGAAGGCATCATCCATGGACCCCCCGAGAGGAGGAGTCGTTTTGATGAGTAGCGTAGATAGGCTTTTCTAGAATATAGCTAGCTTAGAGTTAGGTTAGTTCGATTACGCGGCTTCCTCCACTCCACTCATCCATCCTGGAATATGTGCTACATGATCTCCCAACGGACGGCATGTTATAATTTAATTTAATTTAATTTAATTTAATCATCCATCATGGGGATATAAATTAATTAATTAATAGACACGTGACTGCGTCACGTGAGCATAAGTCCTCAGTGGGAGGGGAACATGAGATGGAATGGATGGTATAAGCTATCTAGGTCCTAGTTACAGGGGTGTGGGCACCGCGGCCCGAATCGCTATATGAATGCCATACTTGGTCACACGCGGAGCCCCCACAGGCTTGGGGGTGGTCTCCTTCATCACTACTTGCCATCTATCCTTGCGCACCATCTGCCTCCATATATTACAGACAAACCAGGAGGCTGCCCGGGGGTGAGCCCGTCACGTCTAGTGTAGCACATGTCCATGCCGAGTCTATCACGAAATGTCCACGGGTGGCGGCCCCAGTGCCGCGCGCGGCCGGGGGCACGCCAGGTTAGGACATGGGGATATATATTAAAAATATAATTACTTACATGCAGCAGAGTGAAATCACTCAAACCAAAGCAAACGCCCAGCTATAAACCTATATACAGAGCCATGTCAAAGCTCTATACTACGATAAGACCAATGGAAACGCCTAACGGGAGGAACCTAATAGCCCTGCTGCACCGCAAAATCAGCCCGCGTACGGCGGAGCATGATGTCAGCCATGGCCCGAGTCAGCGCCACCGACAAGCGCTGACGCCAATATGACGTCCAGGTCCGCGCCGACCATGGGGCCCGCTGGCCCTCCAGGTCCAGCCGGTCCTCCCGGAGCCGGCAACACTCCTTGAAGAAGGCGGAGGTCAGGGGCCCCATGGCCCCAAACTCCTCCAGGACAAAGGGCACCACACGATGGTGCCCGACGTCGCCGTAGGCCAGGAGCTTGGCCCGCTCCGCCCGGTCCGCCGTGTAACCTGCCGTGAGGGAGGCCCCAGCCACGTGGCTAAGAGCCAAGGGCCGCGCCACCGAAACGTCAATAAGCAGATGCCGGCCACCCCCCTCAAAGTCCAGCACCACGATGTCAGGCCGGTGGTTGGGGGAATAGAAGGCAGCGCCATCCGCATCCTCGGACCGGATGTTCGCGTGGGGGAAAACCGACCGAATCATGGCGAGCACCACCGTCAGGAGGACAGTGTGCAAATACAAATACCAATTCTGATTCTGTTGGCCCCCCATGCAGGCAAGGTAGTGAGTCCCCGTGGGATCCAGCGGCTGCCCACAGCTACCACAAGGCCGCCCGGCCGGAACAAGAGGCTGCGGGGCAAATAGCTGGTGCCGGAGCGCCACCGAGTAGTGGCTGGGAGCCAAGGCGAATGGGGGGGCCATGGGAAGAGCACGAAGGTACGCCGAGCCCACACTCCGCAAGGAAAGCGAGAACAGCCACGCACGTCCCTGGGCGTTGAGGTCCGCGAAAAGAGCAATCCAATCAGCCGTGTGCAGAATACCCGCGTAGGTTTTCTGGTGTTTATCGATGACGCGAGCAGGGAATGCGGCGGGAGATTGAACGGAGGCGACCGAGGGAGTGCCGCGAGGGAGGTGGCGCTGTACCGCCTGAGCGGCACGGACGGGAGAACAGGCCTGCTGGATCTCAGCATAGGCCTCCTGGATGGCGGTGACGAAGGGCAAAGGGCTGCTGGGGTCCAGGAGGTCAGGCGCTGCCGTTGCCAAAAGGGGCAGGAGCCGGCAGCTTTCCGCCCACGACTGAGCGACGGAGCCCAAAAAGGCTGCTGGGGCCAGCCGGGCGGCACGAGTCAGACCGCAGCCACCCATCCGTGCAGGCAGGGAGGCAATGCGAATAGCATGTGGCGGGAGGTCGGGGCCCGGGACCAGCTGCGCCAAGGCCGACTGGATGCGTTCGTCGTGGCCCTCGGCGGCCAGCCGGACCTGAGACGGAAGAGCGCCCCGGAGCCAGTGAACGACGCGAGGGTGAGCGCAAAACCACAGAAGCAGACCCTTGGTCTGCGAATCATGAAGGCGCGCAATCAAGGGCAGTACCTCAGTGCGTGCCTCGAGGGCGGCCCGCAGAGCATCGATGACAAACGCGGGGTCGCCAACCGGAACGCCGAGGACATCCAACCCATGGAGGCGCTCGTCCCGGCCCAAGAGCTGGGGCGGAAAGCCGGAGCAATCACCTTGGGGCGAGTACACCGCGCACTTGGCAAGGGTCAACTGGAGGTTGATGTCGGCCACCGCGGTCTGCAGTGCCAGCAGAGCCGCGGTGGTGTCCGGCACAGGGCCCAGAAGGTAGATATCATCCAAGTAGGCCTGAATAGCGACCGCCGGGTGGGCAGCATGGACCGCTTGGAGGCAACCCTGGAGGGGGGCGGCAAAGTACAGGGGTCCCAGGGGGTCCCCTTGCTGGGTGCCCGACCGCGACAGCAGGCCGCCGCGAGTGCCGTCCTCCATGATGTGAACCAGTTGGCCGGGCTGGCCGTAGCACACGGCTGTCCAAGCGTACAAGTCCTCGAAGGACTCCATGACGGCCGCAAACATGCTGGCGCGGGACAGACTGTTGAACGCGTTGTGGCAGTCGACCTTGACGACAGCGTGGGTGGGGTGGGCCTCGAGGTAGGCCTGCACCGAATGGATGAGGATATCCGCCCCGCCTGGAGTCGTCACCCCCAGCTGGGCCGCCACCGAGGTCTCACCCGCTGCGAGGGGCGGGCAGAAAAAGGCACGGAGCTCGGGCGCCTTTTGGCGGCAGATCACTTTGCCCACGAGCTTGCGGAGCACCTCACCGCAGGCGATCGGGCGCACCTTGCCCTCGGGGGGGGCAAGACACCCTTGAGCAGAGCGAGGAGGCGAGCGCCCGCTAACCACTCGCGCGCAGCGGGAGGAACGCGACCAGCCGCCAGGTCAATGAGGGTGTCAAAGAGAATGTCCTCGCCCCCATGCCCCACCAGGACCTCCAAGTGCTCGTAGCGCCAGCCCGACGGCCCGGTAGAGGAAGCCCGCGGGACCGCACGCATCACCTCCAGGAAGCAGTCGCGGTCCAGCCGGAGGGGGGCCGGCAGGGGGTCCGGCACGGGCAGCTGGAATCCGGGCTCCGCAGGGTGAAGAGCCTCCAAGGCCGCCAGGGTAGCCGCATTGGCGGGGGCGAGCTTGGCCATTTCCAAGCGGGTCATGGCCCGGCTGAGCTGCCCCTCGCGGACGAGGCGGATGACGTCGGCGGCCACCCGCTCGAAGTTGACCTCCCCCGACAGCCGGGCCGTGCGCGGGGGCGGCACGCCAAACAGCCCCTCCCAGTCCCCCTGCAGAAAGCGTCGGCAACGGGCAATAACCGCACCCTGGAGGCCGCGCACACCACGCCCGAGAGGGGTGAGGAGCAGGCGGGGGGTCACCATGTGCAGTTTAAAGCCCAGCGGGTCGTCCGGAGCGGCGTGCATGCGCCGGAGAGAAACGATTGCACATTGCGCGAAAAGGCTACGCGCGCGGTGGGGGAGGTCGGTCAGGGTAGACGTCGGGTTGATGGCGCATGCATCCCAGGGAACCGTGTCAAGCCAACGCCAACTGGCCGAGTAGTCGGGCGGCGGGGGCTGGGAGCCGGTGGGAGCCGAGGCGGGAGGGGGGAGGGGGCCGGGACTGCTGGCCGGTTGAGGGGCCGTTGAGCAACACAGGCGCGCGCGTGCTGAGCGCGCCCGTGAATGGAGTACACCCGCTGGCAGTGAGCTTCCGGGCACCGGTAACAGCTCATGGCCTGCAGATCCGCCGCGCCGAGATCGGGGTGCACAGCGCGAAGGTGCTGGCAGAGGAGGTTACGGTTGTGGAACACACCCGCACACGGGGACCCCGTGGGAAGCAGCACGGCACACCGGTGAAGGCCGTCGGCGGGCGCTGAGTGGCGGGGAGCGGCGCCAGCAAAGGCAGGACGTGGGGCCTGCGGCGTCTCCCCAGCCGGGCCGGCAGGCGCGCGCACCACGACCCGACCAGCGCCCGGCAGGCCCGCCGGGGCCACGGAGGAGGCAGTGCCCACCGGGGAGACCCCCAGCGGAGGGGGATCGAGAACGCCGGCGCCCCTCCCAGGGGGACTCGCCAGCGCGCCCGCGACCACCCCAGGCCCCGGCAACGAGGCCGGGGGCGGAGGCCGAGGGGTCGGGGAGGCAGCTGGCCCCGGGGCCCGGTGGGGACCCGGCAGGGGACCCAGCGAGACCGGGGGCGGGCCGAGAGGAAGCGCAGTCCCAGGGGGCGGCACAACAGCCCGGCACAACGGGCAGCGCGGCACGGAGTGGAGCAAGCTGCGCGCGATGCACGCTTGATGGAATGTGTGGCCGCACGCGGGCAGGCGACACAAGCCATCCCCCGGCCGGAAGGGCTCAAGGCAGATGGCACAGGAGCCCGACTCGGGGTCGTCCCCCTCCAGAAGGGACCGGACATGAGGGGGGGGCGGGTCCCAGCCGGCCTCCCAGCAACCCGGGAGAGCGGCAATCTGGGCGCGCGAGAGGATGCCGACCGGTTGGTCAGCCGCGGGGTGCCATTCGTGCGGGATGCCTGCCAACTCCAGGATGTCGTGGAGGAAGGCAGAAACAGGCGTCCCCGCGGTTAGGGGCTGGGCGCGCCCGGCCGAGTCCACCAAGATGGCCTGGCCGCCCTGAACCGCGATGGGGGCCCCGAACTCCACACGCAGCATGGCGGCCTGCGCCAGGCTGAGGGAGGTGATGAGAAAGCCCCCACTGGCAACCGGGCCGGGAGGCGGGGCCTGGGCGTCCAAGAAGAGGCGAAGCTGCCGCGGGGACATGAGGCCCAGGTCGGCGCCGCCCGCGAGGTAGGCCGCCCGCACCGAGACCTGTGCGTCTCGAGCCACCGCCGTGACGAACTCGACCACCTCCTGACCCACCCGCTCGTCCAGGGAAAGCAGCTCTTCCTGCCGGGCGGCCGGGAGATGCCACGGCAGCCGGCAGCCGGCGTGATATCCTTCCAAGACATACCCCCAAAGAGTCGAGGCCGTCACCGGGGGGGCGGCGGAAAGAAATGTCGCCCGCACCTGCGCAACTAGGGCCAGGAAGGCCGGGGGCCTAGGGAGCGAGGGGAAGGCGGCCTGGAGCCCGACCGCGTCCAGCAACAAAGGGCAGTACGCCCAAGAAAAGGTGGCGCGGCCCACCACGCCGACAATGTGCGAGGGCGGCCACGAGGTGAACGCGTGGGCCCGGGGGCCGCCGTCCCACGCGGCAAGGACGGGGGTGGCGGCTGGGTGGCCAACCGCGGCCGGGGGAAGGGAGGCCAGAGCGTCGGGGAGCGAGGGGCCGGGGGCGGGCGCCGGGGTCGCCAGGCCCGCCGGGGGTCGGCCGGGCCCAGCCCAGGCGACAGCGCCGCGCCCCCGTCGGCGGGGCCAGGCGACGGGTGGGGCCCCGGGGCCGAGGGCGCCAGGGCCCGAGCAACGGCGGCCCCATCGGGCAGGCCACGGCCCGCCCCGAGGGCCTCGGCAGGGGGGCACACGGGGCAGGGGGCCGGAGCACCCAGCGGGGAGGGCAGCCCGGGGCCCGCCGGGGGGGACAGCGCGGGCACGTCCAGGAGCCCGGCGGGACCCGGTAGAGCCGGGGAGTAAGACACTGCAAGTGCCACCCGGAATTGCAAGCATCACAAACTAACATGTGGTGCCCGCGGTGCCCGCTCCGGCAGACCTCGCAGGCCAAGGAGGGGGAGACCGGGGCGCCCGAGCCCCCCGCAGCCGGGTCGCCCACCTCCGCAAGAAGGGCCGCAAGCCGAGAGGACCGCCGAGGCGCCAACCGGGGAGCGGGGGAGCCGGTGGGCGAAGGGGGTCGTGGGTCGTCCATGAACAAGCAGGGCAGGCGTGGCAGCCACCGAGGGGGGGGGCGGGGGGGTGTGGGGGGCGGAGCCCCCCACGCGGGGGGCCCCCCCGCGCCGATTACAATTCGTTCAAGTGGCCCGCCGGAGCGGCTGTACAATTTTTCCCAGTGAGCGCGCTGCCAAGTGTACTTGTGGGCAAATTTTTAGGTGCCCCGTCACTTCGAGGTACTAAAAATTAGGCTACGGTACGAATTCAGCGAATTTCAGCGAATTTTCAGTCGAACCAAAGGAAGTGACGGCAACTACCAAAAAGTTTCCGTTACGAATTTTCAGCCCAACACTCGCGCAAAATGAAGTGACGGCAACTACCAAAAAGTTTCCGTTACGAATTTTCACTCCCACACGTTTGCACAAGAGGAAGTGACGGCAACTACCAAAAAGTTTCCGTTACGAATTTTCAGTCCCACACTTTGCGCAAATTTTAGTAGGGCTGCACGCAAGCTACCTTTCAAAATTTTGCGCTAGTATGGAACGCATTTCATTCGTCTGGAGGAACGCTGCCCACCAACTACCCCCGTTCAGAATGTTCCGCCGAAATTTACTTGAGATTTGGAAATCTGAACGTGCGCGCAAATTTTAGTAGGGCTGCACGCAAGCTACCTTTCAAAATTTTGCGCAAGTGTGGAACGCAATTCATTCGTCCGGAGGAATGCTGCTCGTCAACTGCCCCGTTCAGAAAGTTGCGCCGAACTTTACTTGAGATTTGGAAATCTGAACGTGCGGTTGGAGTTTCGCGGGGAAACCCAAGTTCCCGAGTAATTCACCAATGACGCGCTTCGAACACTTGCCCGCTAAAACCTAAGCAGCCGCTCCGGCTGGCCACTTAATTAAACGAAACGGGATAGTTGGGGGGCGGCAGCCCCCCAACGCGCTACGGTCGCGGTACCGCCTGCCGTCCGGCACTTGGACATGGGGATATATATTAAAAATATAATTACTTACATGCAGCAGAGTGAAATCACTCAAACCAAAGCAAACGCCCAGCTATAAACCTATATACAGAGCCATGTCAAAGCTCTATACTACGATAAGACCAATGGAAACGCCTAACGGGAGGAACCTAATAGCCCTGCTGCACCGCAAAATCAGCCCGCGTACGGCGGAGCATGATGTCAGCCATGGCCCGAGTCAGCGCCACCGACAAGCGCTGACGCCAATATGACGTCCAGGTCCGCGCCGACCATGGGGCCCGCTGGCCCTCCAGGTCCAGCCGGTCCTCCCGGAGCCGGCAACACTCCTTGAAGAAGGCGGAGGTCAGGGGCCCCATGGCCCCAAACTCCTCCAGGACAAAGGGCACCACACGATGGTGCCCGACGTCGCCGTAGGCCAGGAGCTTGGCCCGCTCCGCCCGGTCCGCCGTGTAACCTGCCGTGAGGGAGGCCCCAGCCACGTGGCTAAGAGCCAAGGGCCGCGCCACCGAAACGTCAATAAGCAGATGCCGGCCACCCCCCTCAAAGTCCAGCACCACGATGTCAGGCCGGTGGTTGGGGGAATAGAAGGCAGCGCCATCCGCATCCTCGGACCGGATGTTCGCGTGGGGGAAAACCGACCGAATCATGGCGAGCACCACCGTCAGGAGGACAGTGTGCAAATACAAATACCAATTCTGATTCTGTTGGCCCCCCATGCAGGCAAGGTAGTGAGTCCCCGTGGGATCCAGCGGCTGCCCACAGCTACCACAAGGCCGCCCGGCCGGAACAAGAGGCTGCGGGGCAAATAGCTGGAGCCGGAGCGCCACCGAGTAGTGGCTGGGAGCCAAGGCGAATGGGGGGGCCATGGGAAGAGCACGAAGGTACGCCGAGCCCACACTCCGCAAGGAAAGCGGATATATATATTAAAAATTATATAATTACTTACAGCAGAGTGAAGTCACTCAAACCAAAGCAAACGCCCAGCTATAAACCTATATACAGAGCCATGTCAAAGCTCTATACTACGATAAGACCAATGGAAACGCCTAACGGGAGGAACCTAATAGCCCTGCTGCACCGCAAAATCAGCCCGCGTACGGCGGAGCATGATGTCAGCCATGGCCCGAGTCAGCGCCACCGACAAGCGCTGACGCCAATATGACGTCCAGGTCCGCGCCGACCATGGGGCCCGCTGGCCCTCCAGGTCCAGCCGGTCCTCCCGGAGCCGGCAACACTCCTTGTTTTCCATGATCCTTTGGACATGAGCTTGCTCAGACGCTTTGTTGTGTGCCGGATCTGACACACCTCTTTTAGTACTTAACGACATCCGGCATGTGCATACAGACTATAACAAGCTGGCATCAGCTGGACTGGCCGGGCCGAGCGCGAGCGGGACGGGTGCCGACTGGAGTACCTGTCGGCCCTGGACGCCCGGGCAGACGTCGACGAGCTGCATGGAGAAGGGTGCTCCCAAAGCCGCCATTTTTGCGGGCTTTGCGACCTGCGCCCTGCTGCTGGCGGCCCGGCACTTGCCGGTCATGCCCCGCCGCCGCCCCGGCCCACTCTACCGCCAGGACCCCAAGTTCTTGGCCGCCCGGCCGCCCGGCACCGCCTCAAGCGTAACTGGGACCCGGCCATTGCTGAAACCGGTGCTCATGGCCGCCCTTGGGGAGGCCTACGCCCATGCTCAGGACGCAGAGGCGGCCCAGTGCATCGCAGATATATATGCCAAGGCCTGCCAAGCTCGCAACCAGGGCAAGGACATGTGGTACCACCTCGACCGGCTCGGCGGCCGGCGGCAGCGCACCCTGGTGGAGCACACGGGGGACGGCACGGCGCCGGTCAGCCTTGACCGCTGGTTGGCCCACAATGTTTCCTTGACAGGTGGGGCCCGCGCCCCTCCCCCGCCGCTTCACCCCGAGACGGCCGCCCGTCTCGGTGTTGCCGGACCCCCGCCGCCGCGCCTGCGCCCCCCTCCTCGGCCGCGGACTACCAAGTCCCCGCCTTGCAGGAGGGCTGCCTAAGTTGCTACCAACGACGTCGTCCACCCCTTCACTTTGAAGGAATTGGACGGCGCCCTTGCTCGCCTGCGGTACGACGCGGCGGTCGGTGCCGGCCACCTTTCGGCTGAGTTGCTGAAGACCCCTGCCCCTTGCGGTGAGGGAGCTTCTGCTGGCGTTCTGCAACCGTGTCCTGCTCTCTGATGAGCCTCCGCCTGCTGAGTGGCAGACGGCCATCCGCGTCATGCTGTACAAGAAGGGCTCTGCTGCTGACCCCGGTAACTATCGGGGTGTCTGCCTCCAGAGCGCCGCGCTGAAGGTCTTCATGCGCATGATGCTGCACCGGCTCCGCGCCGCGCTGGACCCACACCTGGGTGAGTCTCATCAGATGGGTTTCTGTCGTGGTCGTAACACTGTCATGGCTGCGTTTGTCGCGCGCCGGTTGATGGAGTCCTCCTGAGGTGCCTCGCCTTTGCCCTGACAGTTTGCCGCTAGACTTCATTTTTGTTGACTATATCAAGGCCTTTGATAGGGTCCTCTGGGAGGCTCTTTGAATTGAATTGAATTGAATTGTAACATAACTCCGTTGGGAGAATATGTAGCACATATCCTGGGAAGGGGCATATGGCCTATAATACATTTTAGGCTACTTTCTGAAAGGGTGGGAATGTAAACTGCCCTTGCTCTAGGTGCGCCAGGGCACCTGCACCCCCATGATCTATCAAGAGCTCTATGCCCAGCTAAGGGGGAGCCTGTCATGCATGTGGGGGAAGATCATCATAGCTATATACAAGAGCTAGGGCATGGCTTCTCAACAGAGAGCCTCTCTCTGCATAGGCATAGCATGGCTAAATTCTTAATGCAACATCCATGGGAGGTCCCATTATATAGGCATGGCGTGGCTAAATTCTGAAGGCATCATCCATGGGGGGCCATTATGGGCGCACATGCGCGTGGGCCACATGCTAGGCTAAGCCTGACTAAGCTACACTACTACTGGTATAGATTCCCTAGTCTGAGGTGGCATGCAGGAGGGGCCTGCCAGGGCTTGTGGTCAACGCCGGATGACCGCCCCCCTCCAGTATACCGGCTTCCCCCTTGCGCTCTGCAGGAGCTGAAGGTAGGTCGGCCATAGCTCGCGTCGCCGCTGTTGCTGGGCCAGGGTCAAGTCGTCGTCCAGCATGAAGCGAGTCTCCGAGAGCTTCTTGCGGCATTTAAGGAACGACAGCTTGTCCGCCATGTACTTATAAAGGTGAGGAGCACGGGTGCCGGGCCAGCCTTCCCCCGCGCGCGGGCAAATCGGACAGCCGACATGTCCAGCTCACCAGTGAGTAGCATGGGGGCAAAAATGTCGCGCTTAAATGCCTCGATCAAGAAGTCTCGTGGAGGTCTCACCTGCCGGCTGGTCGAAGTGCTTGACGATGACATTGTGGCTCCGCCTGGCGATGTCGGCTTCCTCGCGAAGGTCGAGGGCTTGTTGCTTGAGTTGTGCCGTGATGGTGGAGGTGGTGGAGGTGGTGTGATGCTTAACCCCTAAATGGTCTGAGATCCTGCCGATAAATCGGCTGGATCTTCACAAATTTGCAAACCAGATGCCATCCAACCTACCCATATCCAATGGCTGTCCTTGGGGGGCAAGCATGTCCATGAGTTGCCCTTCGGGTTGGTATATCACAACCTTACATATATATTAAAAATATAATTACTTACAGCAGAGTGAAATCACTCAAACCAAAGCAAACGCCCAGCTATAAACCTATATACAGAGCCATGTCAAAGCTCTATACTACGATAAGACCAATGGAAACGCCTAACGGGAGGAACCTAATAGCCCTGCTGCACCGCAAAATCAGCCCGCGTACGGCGGAGCATGATGTCAGCCATGGCCCGAGTCAGCGCCACCGACAAGCGCTGACGCCAATATGACGTCCAGGTCCGCGCCGACCATGGGGCCCGCTGGCCCTCCAGGTCCAGCCGGTCCTCCCGGAGCCGGCAACACTCCTTGAAGAAGGCGGAGGTCAGGGGCCCCATGGCCCCAAACTCCTCCAGGACAAAGGGCACCACACGATGGTGCCCGACGTCGCCGTAGGCCAGGAGCTTGGCCCGCTCCGCCCGGTCCGCCGTGTAACCTGCCGTGAGGGAGGCCCCAGCCACGTGGCTAAGAGCCAAGGGCCGCGCCACCGAAACGTCAATAAGCAGATGCCGGCCACCCCCCTCAAAGTCCAGCACCACGATGTCAGGCCGGTGGTTGGGGAATAGAAGGCAGCGCCATCCGCATCCTCGGACCGGATGTTCGCGTGGGGGAAAACCGACCGAATCATGGCGAGCACCACCGTCAGGAGGACAGTGTGCAAATACAAATACCAATTCTGATTCTGTTGGCCCCCATGCAGGCAAGGTAGTGAGTCCCCGTGGGATCCAGCGGCTGCCCACAGCTACCACAAGGCCGCCCGGCCGGAACAAGAGGCTGCGGGGCAAATAGCTGGAGCCGGAGCGCCACCGAGTAGTGGCTGGGAGCCAAGGCGAATGGGGGGGCCATGGGAAGAGCACGAAGGTACGCCGAGCCCACACTCCGCAAGGAAAGCGAGAACAGCCACGCACGTCCCTGGGCGTTGAGGTCCGCGAAAAGAGCAATCCAATCAGATACATATATACATTGAGAATGATAGATTACGGAGGTGAGATAGGCATGCAACATAAGGAAAAACCCGATAACTGGGAGAATAACCCTGAAGAAATTAATAGCAATCTGACACAGACATCCAAGGATCACGCCAGCTGCACAAGGTACAACTAACTATACAGCACAAAACTACACGCAGCAACAGCGCTGCCGGCCCACGTACCATGCAGGCCTGGAAAGGATCTAGACCGCATCGGGTCGCTACAAAGTCGGCCCGGGTGCGGCGGAATAACACATCAGCCACGGTGCGAGTGAGGGCGAGTGACAGGCGCTGTCGCCAATACGAGGACCACGTGCGGGCCGACCACGGGGCGGTCTGACCCTCGAGGTCGAGGCGGTCTTCACGGCGCTGGCAGCACTCGTGGAAAAACTCCGCTGTCTTGGGGCCCATGGCCCCGAACTCCTCAAGGACAAAGGGGATGACCCGGTGGGGCCCCACATTGCCGTAGGAGGCAAACTTGTCGCGCTCAGCCACAGCGGCGGCAGCGCCGGCATCCACAGCCGCCCGGAGGATGTGGCGACCGGAAAGCGGCCGAGCCACGGAGACGTCGATGAGCAGGTGGCAACCCTGCCCGTCGTAGTCAAGCACGGTAATGTCGGGGCGGTGGTTGGGTGAGTAGAGGGCGGGCCCCATCCGCGTCCTCGCACTTGATGGTGGAGTGGGGAAAGACCGACCGAACCATGGCACACACCACCCGGAGGAGAGCGGTATGGAGATAGAGGAACCAGTTCTGGTTCTGCTGGCCACCCATGCACGCGATGTAGTGCGTCCCAGTAGTATCCAGAGCAAGCCCGCAGCTGCCGCAGGACGCACCCGCCGTGATGAGAGGTTGCGGGGCAAAGAGCTGGTGGCGGAGAGCGATGGCGTAAAGGGCCGGAACCAGCGTGAACAAAGGGCTCATGGGGAGGGCGCGCAGGAATGCGGACCCCACGCTCCCCTCAAGGGAAACGGAGTGAAGCCAAGCCTTCCCCTGATCGTTCAAGAACCTTACATATATGCAGGGTAGGCCATATATAACTGCCGTCAAAGTCAAGGGGGTCAAGACGCGCGTTTTCATTTTTGGTAGAATGTACATTTTGAATTATGTTATAAGACCTAGACACCTACCACTTCAGGGATGGTGAAGAGTTAGTTGGTAAATAGTTTGAGCCACTGGCTGGGGTCAATGGTTGGATGGGTATGCCAGTAGTTGCACCCTGTACCCCCAGCAGCCCATAAACCGGCCGAATCTGTCATTTTTACATAATGCATCATTTCTCATGGTTGCCACCATTATTGTGAGTCCAATGACTCAATTACTTGCATACACATAATGCATGAATATCCCTGACAGTTTGGACTGAATGTTTGCAATAAAAGTCTTTATTATGCTGGCAAAGACATGCGTAATTACGAGTGGGTGCTGGCACACGCTGGGACACAAGGGTATATCCCCACCCTATTTATTATTCCCCCAAGCTCAACTGTTCAGCAGTTGCAACCAAGGTGGCCATGTAAACTAAACTGGCTACAGTAGAGTAATGCAAACACTGCATGCTTGACTGCCATTTACAAGCACTAGTGGGGCTGTCAGCTATCAAGCTACACGTGAGCCACACCACCATGCACATGACACCACATGCTATTCCATACAGCAATCAGACCATCATGCACTACCAAACAGGGCACACATGCTAAACTGAAAAAAGCAACACACAAGCATGTCAAGAGGAGCCACTAGTGTGCAAACTGGCTATGGTGTGCGATAAAATATAGCATGACCTGCTGGCCTATGGGGAGGTAGGCTTCTACTTCTTCTTCTTGTTCTTGTTCTTGTTGATGGGGCAGTGGGCCTTCAGCCAGGCCTTCCTAGCATTCCCTTGCAGGGTGGAACCAGGCGTTGCCCCTGCGCGGGTCTGCCTCGTCGCCAACCACTCCTTCCCCCTCTCGCCCTTCTGGGTGAGTGGCTTGGAGTGCCTGGGGTCAGGTGCTGGCTCCCCCTCGATCTCGTCCATCCCTGGCACTCGGCCTGAGTGGAAAATCTGGAAGCAGGGGTACTCCACGCTGCTGCACAGGGCAATGTCACACTCTGGGCACCACGAGCTTGTGCGCTTGCGATCGCCGGTGGTGGTTGTGGCAGCGCAGACCGCGCAGTCGGCCTCGACCGCGAATGGAATGCGCTGGGCCTGGTGGTTGCCATCAAACCGTCCCTCCCTGAGTGGGATGAGGGTGAGCTGCCTCACAGGGGCAGGCGCCCCTGGCCACTTGTTGCTGCCCAGCTGATCTGCCAGCAGTGACAGGAAGGTGTAGTGGCTCATGCAGGACTGCGAACGGTTGACGAAGGTCATCAGCAGGTATGCATTGGTGATGGCGTTCACCAGGTGGGCCCCAAAGGCCCTGTGCCACCACACCTTGCTCACCAGGGCCTTGCCCACGTCGTATTCGGCAGCCAGCTGGTCAAACAGGTCGACTGCTTTGTAGCATGACCAGTAGTTGGGGACGGCTGACGGTGCTGGGACGTTCACCCTGGCATTGCCACGCCCGCCATGGCGGTCCACCATGATCTCCTGCAGGCCATACCCCTTCTGCAGCAGGTACACGAGCTTGCGGTCCATCCACACAAGCGCCTGCAGCCCCGTCTCCTCGTGCACTGCCCACGCGTAGAAGCCCTGCTTGAGTGCCTTGCCCTTGGGGATGAGCATCTTGAGCTCAGCCCAGGGGATGCCCCTGCGGTTGGGCACAACCGTGCCGACCACGTTGTGGCCCTGCTCATGCAGCCACTCCACGGCTGGCCGGCTGGTGTACCACCTGTCCATGGCCACGTCCATGGAGTGGGGCAGGGTCTCCCCAAGGAGCTGCACGACCTTGAGCGTGTGCTGCTCCTCCGGCAGCTTGTCGTAGGTGTGGTAGTGCCACAGGTAGCCGCTGGGGTGGCCACACGCAGAGTACCCCAGGATGTGGAAGGGGGCTGGCTTCAGTGGGTTGAAGCAGCGAATCATGCAGTATTTGTGGCCGGTGCCCACACAGCGCTCGTCGATGGCGCACTTCCCCCGAGCGTGCAGTACTTCTTGTACGCCTTGTTGAGGTGGATCTCGAGCCACTCGAACTGGTAGAGGCGGTACTCGCGGGAGTCGGTGTTGGCTGGCTTGAAGGCACTGTCCCTGAAGTGCAGGAAGCGTGTGATCTGCTGGAAACGCTTGAATGGCATGGCGTGCTGAAGGCCCGGGGCTGTGGCCATGCCCACCTTGCGGTCAACGAAGTAGAGCTGTGCGTTAGGCAGGCGCCCAAGGCCCATGGTAACCAGGATGCCCAACCACTTGGCCAGCTCATGGATAGTCAATGGCGTCCACTCACGTGCCCCGGGTGGCAGATTGGCAAGCTTCATGTTGGCATACCTGTTGGTCTCCTCCACAATAGGGCCCAGCACATCATCTCGTGTCCACAGCAGAGCAAAAATGTCGACAGGGCTCTCCTGGTACTTTGTCTGGTTGCCGCCAGGCAGCTTGGCCTGCTCAGGAAGAGGCATGGCAACGTCGACGGCAATGTTGGTCGACAGAGACTGCACGTGGTAGTCGGGTGCTCCCACCCCCAAAACCCACCCTCGTGCAGGATTCGAGGCACTTCCCTCATCAGCAGGCTCATCGTCGCTTAGCACCGGATCTCCCACATCCTGCTCAGGCATGTCCTCCACGCCATCGCCCTGCCTTTGCAGATGTTCCGGCCTCCTCTTACGGGTCAGATTCCGCATCGCGCGCGCCCAGCGATCGCTTGCCTTTCTTCTTGCCCACAGCGATCCTCTGGCGCCGGGAGGGTATATTGGCAGCTTTCTTGGCTCGTGAACGCTTGCGCTTCTTCACCGGGGACTCCTCGATGTCCTCCTCCTCCTCCTCGCCGGCATCCTCCTCCTCCTCCTCGTATTCCTCCTCAGACCCAGCGTCCGACTGCTCCACCTCCTCCGCCTCAGGGGTCGCCTCCCGCGCCTCTGCCGGGCCAGCACTTTCATCAGCACCATCCCCCACATCGTCAGCAGCCACCAGGTACTCAAAAACCTGGTCCTTCGTGAGTGGGAGCGGCCTTTTATCGCCATCAAACAAGCAAAATGCCTGCGATTTGTCTCGTGTCACCCGCGTTACTGTCCCTGGTATGCGCACATTCGCATAATTTTCACCATATTTATCCTCTGCCCAGTCAGCCCCGAACAGGACCGCAGGAACGCTAACTCTAAGGCCCCTAACGAGCCGCCCTGAGGCTGCCATTGTCGTGGGCGCGGCCGCCATGCACGGGCTGTCACACAATAAAATCACGTGCGAACGTGATTTTTGCGGCGTACGTCGGTACCGACTGCACCCAAAAGTACCCAAAAAAACCTGTACCCCCCCACCTTTGACGGTCCAGAACATGGGTTAAACTTTGTCAAAAGTATGCAAACCCATATACCACGCTTTAAAGTATTTTATAAACTTTCGATCTTCTCAGCTAAACTTTTCCTAATTCTCAATAGTTTTCGCGCAATTTGGCCGCCCGAGAAGGGGCCGATGCATCGGCTGGAACTCGATTTTTGGCGGAAAATCGGCCGCAAGACCATTTAGGGGTTAAGCAAGTCCGCCCAGCTAGGTGGAGGGAGCATCGCCGGCCGGGCCAGCAGGTGCCGGCTGCCAGCGGCGATGTCCTTCACCGCCTGGGCGGTGAGGCCGGCGGTGTCATGCAAGCACTCAAGGGCGGTGGCGGTGGCTTGAAGGCGTTGGTCGAGGTCGAGGAGCTGGGCTTTGATGTCGGCAGTGGAGGCGGAAATGGCAGTGGAGGTGGAGGCGGCGGTGGTGGAAATGTGAGGAACTTTCAGTAGCCAGCGTGCCGCCGATTGCTGCTACGTCGGCAGCAAGGGGGGTCACGTGCTGCTGAAAAGCTTCCGTACAGTAAGGATGGAACGGAGGGTGGGTGCGGAGATGGATGGAGCCCAGATCTCGCCATCATGCAGAGCGCAGGAGAAGGGAGTTGAGAATGGTGTGCTGGAGTTGGGGGCGGGCGCACACGAGCAGGGCGTCGGGGTTAAACCATTTCCCTTCCGGGGTGAGGCTCTTTGGGCCTGGATCCTAGCTCTGGATCGGGTACCACCAGCGTTTATTGCTGCCATTCGTCGACTGTATGATCGAGTGAGGGCTCACAGGCAGTAGTGCGGACTGCGGAAGGCACCATGCACCCCACCATTCCCCCTTCACCACGGGGTGTGGCAACTAGGTTGTGTCCTGTCCCCATACCTGTTCATTATTGTAGTGGATCATGTCATGCGCCGGGCACGTGCGCGCTCTACTGCATGCTCTTAAGGGGTTCGAGCCCGGCTTGGACATGCATCCTTAACGAGCGTGAGCACGGCGGGGTTAGCACTGTCAACCGCCTGGCCGACCTGATTTATGCGGACGACACCACCCTCATCGCGCGCCCCGAGCACATTCAGACCTGGCTGGACTGTCTGGCCGGGCTTGGAGGCGCAGCTACTGTAGGCGGCGGGGTTGGAGATTAGTGTCCAAACTGAGGCTATGGTGATTGGGGCTTCCACTTCGCCCGCCGCTGCCGCGGCTGCTGGACGGGACGGAGGTCCCATTTCGTGATCGCTTCAAACTGCTGGGGAGCATGCTTCCTGACACCGCCGCCGATGTGGACTGACCCGCATCGGCCTGCCGCCTGGGCTCGGCATCGTTCGCTCAAAACCTACTGGCAATCGAAGGCCCTCCTCGGCGAGCACCGCAAGCTAGCGCATGCTCCTCAAGGTCCTGGTCCTCACGGTGCTCACGTATGGCGCTGAGGCATGGACGCTCACGGACACGCTGGCGGCCAAGCTAAACGGCACGGTAACCAGGATGCTCCGTCAGGCCCTGAATGTAGGGTTCTCCACGCATAGGTTCTGATTTTCTGATTTTCTGATTTGGCACGCCACAAATAGTGAAAACCATTTGCGCTCAGTGCCGGTCCGCGGAAAACGCGATCTGCAAATGAATGCAGGCCGGAATCGAACTGGGGACCTCTCGCACCCACTTTTGCTGACTATAGGACGGACGTCTCCTGATCCTAAGGAATTGCCAGCTGACACCTACAGTCCAACCGCAAAAGTTCTCCTGTCCGGGGAGTGATGCAAGCCAGTCGGATTTGTACTAGATAAATCATTCGAGATCTGTGTGTAGGAGTACTACACACGTGTCCACTCGAGACTTGTTCATGCAGTCTCGAAACGTGAAACGGGCTGAACACGGCTGGAACCTTCTTAAGTAGTCCTTACCCTGCCTGGTAGGTGAGGTAGAACTGCGTGGGTGCCACCCATGGCCTTCCCCACGTACTCACGGGACAAGGCGGCTCCGGCCCCCACCATGCAGTCCTGCTCACCTTCCCCTCCCGTGAGGACAAGCAGCGGTTCCTCTCTCGTCGCAAGCGGTTAATTGCACGACCTCACCTGGACGCTGGACGACGACCTGACCCCCGCTCAGCAGCAGCAGCGACGTGACCTGTGGCCTGAATACCTCCGCCACAAGCAGGACCCCCAGAAGCCCAAGGTGTACTAGAGAGGCGGGGACCTGATGATCAACCACAAGATGTGGACGCCCCCAGCGGGCTACTAAACTAGAATAGCCCTAGCTTGACTTCATTGGTAGCCACTGCCGCCATGGCAGCCATGCTTATTAGAATGTTTGCATGCCTAGCTGTGCCACCATACCTAGTCACGTGCACCGCTCACGCACGGTACACATGCAACCAGCCATAGCCTTAGCTTAGTCCTTGTACAGCCATGCTACGCCCTGGCTATGCTCAGATTACTTGCCCACGCTATACTTGTTATGCCACGCTTACATGGGTCAAGATTATTGCACCCACAGTTTGCCGGATCGTTAGCCTGTCCTTAGCTAGCGCGCCCGAATGCAGCTGTGGCATTCCTTTGGCATGAAGGAGACTGGGGGTCTCTGCCCTTTCTCCTGTACTAAGTGCACACACAGGGATTACAAGCACTTCGGCGCTCCGTGACTCCCCAACGGGAGCACGTGTTTAAATATAATTAATTAATTACTGTAAGTAGAAGGGGGCGTAGCCGGTACTATCGAGATCAGCCAAGCGTATATTCTGATTTGGCACGCCGCAAAGTAGTGAAAACCATTTGCGCTCAGTGCCGGTCCGCGGAAAACGCGATCTGCAAATGAATCCAGGCTGGAATCGAACTGGGGACCTCTCGCTAGTAGGTCTTTAGAATCTTTGTACTAGGGCATGCCTCGATCAATGTGGAGTCTCGTGTGGAGTCTCGTGGTGCGAAGCGTGCTGCCCCTGGTGGTTCCAGAAAGTAGACAACCCCAGTCGTCGGCTCGCGGCTAACAGGCTTCGGGGACAGCCTCTAAACAATCCCCCGTTCCACTCCCATGCATCGACCTAACAGTCGACTGAGACACATGGCGGTGCCGGTATCTCGGGCCCGAACGACAGCTCTCAGCAGCAAGATTAGCAACACCCAACGCATGCTAGATTTTCTACGCCTCTGCGTTGCACAAGCACTGTCCCCGAATACCCAGAGCAGGCGGCAGGCTCGCATCCTACGCCTGCAGGACAAAATAAATGCGATGAAAAGCACAGTCTCTTTCCTCCGCTTAGTCCCTTCCCTCCCCACCCATCATGGAATATGTGCTACATGATCTCCCAACGGAGGCATGTTATAATTTCATTTAATTTAATGCCTCGATCGCATTTCGGACGAGATTAGACAGCGTAGGATAGCATTCGTAGGACATCTTGCTCGCACCAGCCAGGGAGATGTCCACCAACCTCGGTCTGGCCGGCCCCCAGCGGCTTGGCCAGCCAGGGCATCGCATGCGGCATTATTATATCCTGACCTGGCCTGGCCCCAAGGACATTTCTAAGAAGGTAAGCAAACCTGTCATTACCTACCCACAGCCGTTGCTGGCGCTGCCCTAGTGGTCCCAGCTCAGTTTGAACATCGCATTGACTCCCTCGATCTCTCTTGCTTGGACTGCTATGCAGGACAAGAAGAGGTGGAAGACCATTGTCCAGCTAGGCTCATACGCCCGCCGCTGTGGGCAAGCCCCCTCCCCCCAAGCGGAAGGGGCGCTGTGCTGAGTAGAATATGTAGGGTTTTCTAGATTAGATTAGCTTAGAGTTAGATTAGTTCGGTTTCGCGGCTTTATAAACTAAATCAAATTAAATTATAACATGGCTCCGTTGGGAGATCATGTAGCACATATTCCCGTGGATGGATGGAGGGGGGGACAAAGCCGCGAAACCGAACTAATCTAACTCTAAGCTAATCTTCTAGAAAACCCTACCTAAAGTATTCTACTCAGCAAAGCGCCCCTTCCGCTTGGGGGGTGGGGGCTTGCCCACAGGGGCGGGCGTATGAGCCTGGACAATGGTCTTCCACCTCCTCTTGTCCTGCATAGCAGTCCAAGCAAGAGAGAGGGAGTGAATGCGATTTTCAAACTGCGCTGGGACCACTAGGTCAGCCATCAACTGCTGTGGGTAGGTCATGACATGTTTGCCTACCTTCTTAGGAATGTCCTTGGGGTCAGGCCAGGTCAGGATATGCCGTCCTGGCTGGCCAAGCCGCTGCATGGGGGCCCGGCCGGCGGCCAGACCGAGGGCGGTGTCTACCTGGCTGGTGCGATCGGCAAGATGTCCTACGAATGCTATCCTACGCTGTCTAATCTCGTCCGAAATGCGAGGCATGCCCTGGTACAAAGATTCTAGATGCCTATGCGTGGAAAACCCGACATTCAGAGCCTGACGGAGCATCCTGGTTACCGTGCCGTTTAGCTTGGCCGCCAGCGTGTCCGTGAGCGTCCATGCCTCGGCGCCATAGTAACCGCGTGAGCACCGTGAGGACCAGGACCTTGAGGAGCACGCGCTTGCGGTGCTCGCCGAGGACCTTCGAGTGCCAGTAGGTTTTCAGCGAACGATGCCGAGCCCAGGCCAGGCCGATGTGGGTGTCCACATCGGCGGCGGTGTCAGGAAGCATGCTTCCCAGCAGTTTAAAACGATCACGAAACGGGACCTCCGTCCCGTCTAGCAGCCGTGGTAGCGGCGGGCTACTGGAAGCCCCAATCACCATCGCCTCAGTTTTGACACCAATCTCCAACCCCACCGCCCGCGCCTCCAAGCCCAGACAGTCCAGCCAGGTCTGAATGTGCTCGGGGCGCGCGATGAGGGTGGTGTCGTCCGCATAAATCAAGTCGGCCAGGCGGTAACCATGTTTAACCCCGCCGTGCGCGCTCTCGTTAAGGATGTCCAAGCCAGGCTCGAACCCCTTATAAGAGCAGTAAAGCGCGCACGTGCCTGGCGCATGACGTGATCCATGCACGACAATAATGAACAGATATGGGGACAGGACACAACCTTGCCACACCCCGTGGTGAAGGGGGAATGGTGGGGTGGTGCCTTCCGCAGTCCGCACTACTGCCTGTGAGCCCTCATACAGTCGGCGAATGGCAGCAATAATAAACGCAGGTCGGCACTTGATCCAGAGCGAAGATGGCCCAAAGAGCCTCCCAGAGGACCGTGTCAAATTAGGCCTTGATATAGTCAACAAAAATGAAGACCATGCAGCGGCAAACTGTCAAGGGGAAGGCGACGCACCTCCTCCATCAACCGGCGCGCGACAAACACAGCCATGCATGACAGTGTTACGACCACGACGGAAACCCATCTGAGACTCACCCAGGTGTGGGTCCAGCGCGGCGCGGAGCCTGTGCAGCATCATGCGCATGAAGACCTTCAGCGCGGCGCTCTGGAGGCAGACACCCCGGTAGTTACCGGGGTCAGCAGCAGAGCCCTTCTTGTACAGCATGACGCGGATGGCCGTCTGCCACTCAGCAGGCGGAGGCTCGTCAGAAAGCAGGATCGACACGGTTGCAGAACGCCAGCAGAAGATCCCTGACCGCCGGATCAGGGGTCTTCAGCAGCTCAGAAGAAAGGTTGTCGGCACTGACCCCCGCATCGTACCGCAGGCGAGCAAGGGCGCCGTCCAGTTCCTTCAAAGTGAAGGGGGGGACGACGTCGTCGGTGGCAAGGCAGCCCTCCTGCAAGGCGGGGACTGGTAGTCCGCGGCCGAGGAGGGTGGCGCAGGCGGCGGCGGGGGTCCGGCAACACCGAGACGGGCGGCCGTCTCGGGGTGAAGCGGCGGGGGAGGGGCGCGAGCCCCACCAGGCTGTCAAGGAAACATTGTGGGCCAACCAGCGGTCAAGGCTTACCGGCGCCATGCCGTCCCCCGTGTGCTCCACCGGGATGCGCTGCCGCCGGCCGCCGAGCCGGTCGAGGTGGTACCACATGTCCTTGCCCTGGTTGCGAGCTTGGCAGGCCTTGGCATCTGCGATGCACTGGGCCCCCTCTGCGTCCTGAGCATGGGCGTAGGCCTCCCCAAGGGCGGCCAGGAGCACCGGTTTCAGCAATGGGTCCCGGTTACGCTTGAGGCGGTGCCGGGCGGCCAAGACCTTGGGGTCCTGGCGGTAGAGCGGGCCGGGGCGGCGGCGGGGCATGACCGGCAGGTGCCGGGCCGCCAGCCGGCAGCGGGGCGCGGGCAGCAAAGCCCGCAAAAATGGCGGCGTTGGGAGCACCCTGGTCCAGCTCGGCGACGTCCGCCTGGGCGTCCAGGGCCGACAGGTACTCCAGTCGGCACCGGTTCCGCTCGCGCTCGGCGTCCGTCCAGTCCTCAGGATCTCCTCGGACCGGGCGTAGAGCAGACCAGTCAGGTTGGGCCGCTGGGGCGCGGCGCTTGGATGCGTGGAACCGGAGCCGAATGGTCGCACACACCAGGCGGTGGTCAGAGCACACCGTGGGCGTGTCAAACACTCGGGTGTCCAGAACCGAGGTGCACCTGGGCTGCCATACCACCACGTAGTCCAGACAGGCCTGTCGGCCGTTAGGGCCACGAAAAGTGACCAAGTCCTGTGAGGGACGTTGGAAGTGGCAGTTGACAGCAACCATCCCGCTATCCCGCGAAAAGGCAGAAAACAGGGGAGTGTTGTCGTTAGCAGCAGTGTCAGCAGGCGCAAAGCGACTGCCAGCAGTGCCCACGGGGAGCGTGGCATTGGCGTCGAGCAGCATAACCAAAAAGTGGCGGGCCGGAGTGACCCCCTCAAGGCTATGCAAGGAATCGAAGAACTCCTGGCGTTCCGACTCAGGTAGCCCACTATGGGGTGCATAGCCCACCCCCACCATGAGGTGGTGCTTAGACCGCCCCTCGACGGAGGTGAAATGTGCTACCATAAGGCGTGGCGTGAGAAACTTAAGCGTGCTGAGGCTAGCAACTGCCAGCGGCGAACACAAAAGACCAACACCACCTTGGCCTGGGCGCGTCCCACTTCCAGCGAAGTAGAAACGACAACCGCCTGCAAGGCGGTTAGTGCTCATCATGCACCGTGCCAAATGGCACCGTGCGACGGTGTTCCTGCACGCCTAGAATAGATACACGATGTGCAATGCAAAATGCGACTAGCTCCTCTACCCGGTAGCTATGGTCGTCATCTGCGAGCAATGTGCGGGTGTTGAAAGTGGCAAGGGCCAAGGATGCCTGCTGGCCCACCAGGGGCGGAACGGCGACGGATGATGGGGATGGATGAGGCGGGGGGTGGGGGTGGGGATGGAGGGGAGGGAAGGGAAGCGGAGGAAAGAGTGCTTTTCATCGCATTTATTTTGTCCTGCAGGCGTAGGATGCGAGCTTTGTCCCCCCTCAATCCATCCACGGGAATATGTGCTACATGATCTCCCAACGGAGTCATGTTATAATTTAATTTTAATTTAATTAAATCAGCTGGAATCTAGCAAATTACCATATATTGGAAAGAAAGGTGAGAGTGGTTGTTTTGCTGGCCTGCCATACTGCATGAGTGGCATTGCATGTTATCTAGATTGGTGTTTCCATCGCTTTCCTTGAGCTCCTCCCGCCCCACTAATACCTAGGGCAACGGCCCATTCTTGGTATTGCTAGCTTTAGGATTTTTTGCATCCATCCATGCAGATTAGGCAGCGTAGGATAGCATTTGTAGGACACCTTGCCCGCACCAGCCAGGTCGACACCACCCTCGGTCTGGCCGCCCCCCAGCGGCTTGGCCAGCCAGGGCGGCACATTCTGACCTGGCCTGGCCCCGAGGACATTCCCAAAAGGGTAGGGAAACCTGTCACGAACTATGTTCAGATGTTGCTGGACGACCTAGTGGTCCCAGCCCAGTTTGAGCACCGCATCCACTCTCTCTCCCGTCTTTGGACTGCCATGCAGGACAAGACGCGGTGGAAGAAGATTGTCAAGGCGCACACGCCCGACCCTGTGGGCAAGCCACCTCCCCCCAAGCGGAGGAGGCGTTTTGATGAGTAGCGTAGTTAGGATTTTCTAGATAGCTTAGAGTTAGGATAGTTCGATCACGCGGCTTCCTCCACCCCATCCATCATGGAATATGTGCTACATGACCTCCCCACGGAGGCATGTTATAATTTAATTTAATTTAATTTAATCCATCCATTGGGGACGCAGTCACGTGTCTATTAATTAATTAATTAATCCATTGGGGCTAATACTCCGTGACTCCCCAACGGGAGCACGAGTCTTATTAATTAATTAATTAATTAATTTCCTTGAGCTATATAACCATTAAGTCTTCCCTGCTATGTGTGCAGCAAGGCAAGCTGGATAGGATGTGAATGCTTGGCAGACAGCATATATGTTTTGCTGCCAAGTTTGCAGGCTGCAGTTGCCTCTATTGCTTGGGCAGTCTTTCTAAGGTTAGTTACACATATACTTGCATGCTGAGTTCTTGGCATAAATTTAGATCGATGGTAACCTTGGGCTGAGCATAGTCTGGTTCTCTCATTGATAGTACGTGTACATACTTCTTTCTTGCTCTTCTTTTTTCTCTCCTTTACCACTTCTCTTTGTGCCGATTTATTACTCTCACTGTTATGTTTGTTCATCCTGTCTATTTTTTACATTGCCTACCCCTTTTCATCTTAGACTTTTGCATTGGAGTGAGCTGGGCACGTGAGACTTTAGACCCTGTTGGATAGGAGACCCACGGCCGGGCACCATGGGCGCTGAAAAATCGAACTCCTGACCCGTATCATATACTCCAACATCGCCTGTGCCTCACCACATCCCAGCAATGACCTTCCCTTTAGTCCTTTTTTGTTTTTGCAATAATTATTACTCTTTACTTTGTCTTTATTTATTATTGTTTGTATTATTACTATTTACATTTTCTTTTCTTTTTTCTTTCTTTCTTTTTCTTTTTCCCTTTGTAATAATAAAATTCACGTTTCAAGAAGTATCGGGGTTGAAGGTTCCATTACTTTGTATTCGCACCCACGTTCACGACGCAGTAAGTATGTCACCTTGCATTAACTGCAAATATAATCAATTGAATAATTAATTAAATGCGGTCCCATTGGGGAGCCGCGGAGCATATGATCAAACCTAGTATGATATTCGATGATGACCACACTATTGCCCGCACACCCAAACGCAAAAAATAGTCTCACTTCAAAATTGTGTATCAACGGTCCGATGCCTAGCTAGCTGACGCTGGCTAAGCGGATCCCAAAAATGGCAAAAAAAATCACCCTGCATGCGAGTAGGACTAGCACATATGTTTACCATGAAAACACCGTTAAAGGTTGGTCGAGCCCCACCCTGGGGGCCAGGAGCTTGCAGGGGTCTTGACGGAGCATAATTGAAAGCTCAATTAGGTAGCATTCTGGACAAGAGAGAGGAATCGTGCAAAAGGCCCCAAGACTCGATCCTATCAAGCTATGATTGAGTTTACTATTGCTGCGCTACACTGTTGGCGGAGTGACTGATGCTGCAGCCCACGGCCCCTTACGGCAGCGGGTGTGACCGGAGCGCCTTGTCGCGGTCGGCAACCGCCATGCTGATCATCTGCTTCGCCTGGCTGATGACGCAGAAGAGGACGATGGCCACGGCCAGCAACGAAAGCACGACGGCGATGCAGGCAATAGCCAGGCCCGCCACCGCCACGCTGGAGGGGTCGCCATTGTCGCTGGCACCTCCCTCGCCTGCCTGGATGATCACGTCCGGGGCATCGACGGTGCTGCATGGTGCGGGGGCCGCCGCCACCGGGTAGTCGCTGCCCTTATAGAGGTAGACGGGGCGGAAGTTGAGCGGCTGGGGCGGGCGGCTGTTGGCCCCCGAGTGCTCCCCCGTGGCGGCGAACAGCACGGTCTGCAGTCGCTGCACCTGGCGTGGTGAGATGGGAACGCTCTTGCGCATCACGTGCCACGAAACGATCTCAGAGCAAGGGGGGGTGGTCAGGCTGCCGTCGTAGGCGTAGTAGCTGCCGTTTTCCGCGACCATGCGGGCAAAGTCGGGGTGATACAGGTCGGGCGTGGCCTCCAGCGGCATGGAGCACGTGGCCACCTGGGGGGAGCAGTCGGTCCGGTTGGCCAGCGTGAAGGCCAGGTCTAGCAGCGGCTGCAGGAATGAGTTGTCGACGGTGGACGAGTAGTGGAACATGACGCCCTGCGGCCACAGGCAGTTTGTGGAGGGAACATGGAAGAGCATAACATATAGATAGTAGTTGCAATAGATTCAATGAGATGTGATTTGCATCAGATTTTGGATCATCAGATTTTGGATCAGACGGAGCTGCAGCTTGAGTTGTTAGCGTAGTAAGACGGCCATCCAGGCGACCATCCACGCGGCTGGCTGTGACATGGATTGCCAGGCCGTGATGTTATGTACGCCGTACGGTTCGAATGAAATACTTCTGTACGCGTACTTTACGGCGCGAATAACGTACACGTATTCTATGAAAAATACACGACTTGGACTTAGAATTTTTTGGGGGTACCAGGCTACCAGCGGGCAGCGCGGCGTCTAGGTTCTTTGGCGCGGCGTTTACTTCCCCGTCCGCGGGAAAAATGTTTGCTTAGGGCCTAGGGGCTAGGAATTACGCGCTGTTATTAAAAGTTGGGTGCAAGGTGCGCAGGCTACTGTACTTGCGAGAGTGGCCATAGCGAAATTAGCAACATAGGGCGAAAGAAATGCAAACCAAATGCTACAACGTTGAAGACGATGAGTTCATGATATTAGATTGTGGCGGAGAGTAGCTGGTTCATGATATCTCTGCTTTCTTTTTATGCCATCGGCATGGGGGATACTATGCATTGTTTGGTCACGCGGAATCACATAGAATTCATGATAGCGGCATTAAATGCGTGGTTCTGGGGGCCGGGGGTTCTGACTGTGAAGGAGGCATTAGTATTGATAGCATCGGATTCTAAACAGAACCGGTGCTTTGTTCCAAGTTTACGGCCATTTTCGGTAAGTAATTATTGAGGCGTGCACAGTTCGTGCCTAACATTTTCATCGTAGAAGAACGGCCGTTGTTGCTCGCCTGGGTGAGGGATTTACGATGTCAAGATATAGATTTGTGGCGAACGTGATCTGCTTTCAGTGCTTTTCTCTACGATCTTGTCATTCAAAGTCTTTTGCATTCTTTTTGGGCGTTCTTGTTGTGTGAGAGTGCCACACCCTTTCTTCGCAGCGGCATCACAGCGCTCAGAAGCTGAGTGGCCGCCAATGGTTTCTTTGCATTTTTATCGCGCAGGGAAAGAAGTGTTTTGCTGATGATCATATTGGAGATATTGCATTCATGTGACTGCATCTAGACAGTGAGCTGCCACCATTAGTTTATTTGAGCATGCCCTTGTTATGATGATGTGACAACGTACACTGAAATGTGCTTAGCCAACCATGGTTGACATGGTTGACTGCATGCAAGCCATGCAGTATACCATGAAACTACTTACTAATTACTATCAACGCAAGTGTTTTCCACGTGGATGCGCGCCCTATAAAACCCTTCAGTTAGAAACGCGGTCGCGTATTTTAAGCCCGCGTATTTTAAACCCCCCACGTATATACTCGTATTTAACCAGTTTACAGTTTTCAGTTTTCGTTTTTTTTTTTTTTTTTTTTTTTTTTTTACCCAGTTTTAAAATACCCGTCCCGGAACATAACAACACGGTTGCCAGGCGGACTATGCTGCTGGGAGATGCAATAGGAGAGGTTCCGCTAGGAAATTAACGCACAGTCCATGAGCTGGATGGACTGGTGCATGCCACACAGCTTGTAAATTTTCCTGCATCATGACTACAAACGAACAGTATACCCCCAACTTCGCCATCCCTCCCTGGCCCATATCCCAACGTTTACCGTGTTGGGCAACATGAGTTGATCACACACACACACACGCACACACACACACACACACACACACACACTGCTTGTGCATGTCAATTATCCAGCCGAAACTCTCATTTGGACGCCTGCTGGTCAGCATGACGCATCATGACTAGCCGTGCTGCAGCCGACAACTTCAAGCATCATGTCGCGCACTGCAAGTTTCAAGCATATACGCATCCGCCTCATCGTGAGCTGGCCATTAGCAGTCCGTCCGTATAACAACGCATCGAGATGACAAGACAAATGCCTAGTCCTGCTACATGCACAACATTAAGATTGCCCGCGTAATTGATTTAGTGATCAACGTAAAGCGCTCACCACGACAGTTGCTTTGGTCTTCGCCTCATTCAAATGAACAAAATGCGCCTCCATGGGATAGAGCACCCCATCCACCGAATGCTCGCTGGGGTGGTGAACATGGAATTGCTGGAGGTAGAAGGTCTCTCCGGTGTTAGAAATGAACGGCGAGCGCGCTGCGGCTTCCTCGCTTAACTCATACTCCACGTTGTGGTTGGTGACCTTGATTTCGCCATTGGAGTCGGGCCTCCAGTCTGTTTGCAGCTTCTTGAACACAGCATTTTCCGATGTGACCGCGGCTGTTACAATGTCGATTGGGCTCTGCTTGACGCCAACAGTGCACATGCCATCATCCCAGTCGACTGCGTATGGGTAGTCATCAATCTCGCTGCCACCGACGGTGTTCACAATGTGATTGGCACGTGCGCGCGTGATGAAAATTGGTAGGAGAATTGCGAGGAACACAGCGATACGGTTCCACGAAAAAGCGCTTCGGGGCAGATCAAAGACGGTTGCCATTATCAACCGTCAAAGAAGCGAAGATTTCGCGGTCTTTCGCGGTCGACTCGAGAGCGATTCTTACAGACGAACCAAGGACGAACTGTTGTTTCACGTTGTTGTTGTTGTTGTTGTTGTGTCCCACGCCGCCGTTGTGAAGTAGTTAAATGTCGTTTCGGGGAAATGGGTATATTTTATTAGCCAATTATGGACCAAAGAGGTGAGAGGGGAAATGAGTATCAGCGAATCCTAATGAAGTTAAATGTCGTTTCCAAATCTGTGCTGCCCATGTGCGGCGCGGACAACAACAACAACAACAACCTGCTGACAATGCCAGTTTCGTCATGACGTCATCCATCCTGATCCACCACAGATCTGCCAAGGCGGCACAAGTGGTCATGATGTCACTCATGTCAGTAAAACGAGATCTTATCCAAATATCTAATATTAAAAATATAATTACTTACAGCAGAGTGAAATCACTCAAACCAAAGCAAACGCCCAGCTATGAACCTATATACAGAGCCATGTCAAATATATATATTATATATTGTTGTTGTATTTTTTTTTAATTTTTTTTTTTGTTGTTGTACTGTACAGTTGGACAGGCACTGTGTATGGCGCAACTGAATCCGTAGTTTCTCTGCCAGGAAGCTTGAAAGGACATTGTTTGGGGCTTGGACCAGTTTGGACCAGGTTTGGGCCAGGAATATCCTTGAGGCCGGGATTCATAGTAGGGCCGAATCGGGGATTTAGGGATTTGCGGGCCGTACGTAGGAAAGTGACGGAGTATCCTTAATGGTTCAGACCGGAGATTGAGGGTGCGCACGTCCGGGCAACTGAGATTTAGGTAGCTGTGTGCGTTGCGATTGCGTTGCCTTGCGTTGTGCACATAGTTGCATTGCATTACATTATGAGAAAACATTATCAGAATGAGACAATGCAGAGGTTCCCTGGCAAACCTCTTCCCTGGAGATCCCCTGAGTTTTCTACAGCTGTACAGTACAGTGTAGCTCGTCCGCCGCGACGCCTCTGCCCGGTTGGGAATCCCAAACGGTACTGCTGACTTGTGAAAGGCCCGGTTCATACAACTGTAACGATTTCCCCAGGCAAGGGGGCGCGGACTGCGGAGTTAAGGGGACGTGCGCCGGCCGAATTTTTTTGGCGCCAAAAATTCGCGGGTACCGCCGTGTGACAAGTGGGTGCACGGTGCGCGCGCACCCCTTGCGGGAGTGGCCATGGCGACTGCGTTTAGGCGAAACTAGCAATGTAGGGCTAGAGAAATGCCAAAAAAATGCTCGAATGTTGAAGAAGATGATTTAATGATGTTGGGTTGTGGCGGCAAGTAGCTGGTTTACAATATCGCTGCTTTCATTTACTGCCATCGGCATCATGCATGGGGGGTAAACTGCATTTTTTGGTCGCGCGGAATAAAATAGAATTTGTGATAGAGGCAGTAAATTCGCAGTTTTGGGGGGATTTTTTTACCGTGAAGGATGCATTAATATCGGTAGCATTTAATTCCAAACCGAACTGGTGCTTTTTGCTACATTTTCGGCCATTGTCGGTAAGTAATTCTTCAGGCCTGCGCAGTGCATGTCGGAACCTAGCTTCCATGGAAGAACGGCCGTTGTTGCGCGCCTGGGCGAGGGATCTGCGAGGTCAAGGTATAGATTTGTCGCGAATGTTATGTGCTATCAGTTCTTTCTTCTATGAGCTCATCGTTCGAAGTTTTTCGCGTTCTTTTTGGGCAGTTTCCGCCAGCTAGCTCGCCGTTGCTTCATCATGACGTGGTGTTGTCGAATACCTGGCAGCTTTAGATTGTTTTCGCTGACGTCGTGGTCAGGGCCGCTTCAGTCGAAGCCTATATCTTCTCGGGAAGGTTTACGGCACTTCATAAAACGTGTTCTGGCAAGGATTTGTGCGTATGGACGCTTCTGAAGTGTGAGAGTGACGCACCCTCTCGATCTTCGCAGCGGCATCACAGCGCTCATGCGCTGCAGGGCCGCCAATGGTTTCTTTCCATTTTATCGTGCAGGGGAGGAAGTATTTTATTGACGATCATGTTGGAGATATTGCATTTGTGTGATTGCTTGTAGATAGCTGCCACCATTGGTTTATTTGAGCTTTCCCTTGATATCATCATGTGAAAAGACTGCAATGTGCTAAGCCAACCATGCATGGTTGACATGCATGGTTGACTGCATGCAAGCTTTGTATGCCATGAACTCCTTGGTTCCTTGCCCTCCATAGTTCCAGTTTGTTACCCATCTCAGGTAGGGCAGCTAAGGAGTTGTTAATTACTGTGTTGATTAGCTTGGTTGGCAGTAACCTTTCACTCTTAGAACCTGGGAGAAACATGATAGAAAATGCTGGTTAGGCATTTTAGTGCCATCATCATTATTGCTATTCACATGCTTAAAAGTCTGGCGGCCATGCTCGAGGGACGGTGAAGGGGTATGAGGTGTGTGGCCACCCCTGTGTACTTCATAACATATTCAGCATGTATTTGATGCATGTTGGATGGCATGGAAAGTGTAATTGTGTTTACTTGGTTACTGAGTGGTCCTTAGCGCCTGTCAGGTGGTCGTCTAGGAAACTCATCAGTGCGTGTCACAGTGACCCCCAACCTTGAGCATGTATCGTCATCAGCGTGCAAGAGTTATTTATATGTGCTTTTGGTCATAGATTTGCTGAGTTCTAATCATGAAGTTTACAAGGTAACCTTGGGTAGAGTCTCGCACAGCGGATCTTCGGCGTTTGAGATCGGTGGCTATAACGGGGGCATCAAGGAGTACATGGGCAAGCATAAGGGCTGCGGCATGTTGTATCCCGCGGTGCACGACACCAACAACCTGGCCGTCACCGGGAAGACGGCCACTCAACTCAGGGCGTTGTACGGCGCGAGGGGGTCGTCTCGCGACCTCCAGAGCAAGGTCCAAAATGCCGCCATGTATTTCATGCAAGTCGTGGAAGCCGAACAGATCCGCAAGAACGACGAGAGTCCCATCATCGTATCAAAGAGGAACAGGGACCTGATGGAGCCTCTCTTCGTTTCGCAAGGACTTCACGACAGCATCGCGGACGCGTCGTGCGTGAAGGAGAACCAGAAGGTCATGCGGCTGAAACAGAAGGAGGAGAGGGAGGCGAAGAGGATTTGCAACTAGTTCGTTAGTTGTCGTACACGTCGGGCGCGTCGGAATCAGAGGGTGACCCTGGCAGAATGTACGGAGGGTTTCGTACGATCCTCGCGGGAAGCGCGTGCTCTTCGTCCACCGCTCCGTCAGCCGCGTCTGGCGCCGCGGGTGGTTGCCGAATCCGGACAGGACCGGGCATGGCGTGATGATATTGGAACCGCCGCGCCCTGACAAGTGGGCCACCTGGGAACAAGCGGATTCTGTCTGGACCCACTGGTAGAATGTAGGGGGGCTGTGGGCCGGGATTCTCGACCGCGGCTTCTCGTTCCGCGAGAAGAGGCGTGCGGATCATACGCGGCCTCCTGCGGACGGCCCCGCCACGGTGTTGAACGAAATTGAAACCAGGAGCTGGAAGAGGCGCCTGACGAGCAGCGGGGGGAGGCGCCTGACGAGGAGCGGGGGGAGGCGCTTGACGAGGACTGGGTGGATCTTCTACCTCTCCGTCCGCTCGCATCACGTGTCGTTTTTTACGTGTGGTGTGCGCCCCGCAACATTTGCGTCGTCCCGAGCAGAGACGCTTGCACCGTTTTCCCTCTTTCGTGTCAGCCGAACACCGCCTGATGGTGGTCATGATACAGTATATGGATCCGCATACATAATAATAAAAAAAAAAACGTCATTGTATTTTACGAATACGATGCCCGAAACATTGGAACCTCCTATTCAAACGATTTCACCCGACGAGGTGTTTTTAATGACGGCCACTCCTTCGCGGGGCCCCGAAGTTCCGGCGGTCCGAGTGAAGACGGTGGACCGTACGATGATGGCGATCGGCGTCGCGCTCGTTGTGTGCATATGTGTGTTCGCGTTCATAGCGTCGATCGTCATGAATAAGAAAAAAGAGAAATCGTTTAGATTCGATAAACCGGCTAACAACGATACGCAGGCGACCCCGGACGGCTCGCAGCCGCACCCCGCGGGCCCGGCGCCGGCGCCGAATCCGGACAACCCCCTCGGAGGAATCTGGGTCCCGGACAACGTGCGTTTGGCGGAATGTGACATCACGTCGCGAGTCACGAGTCGCAGCTCGGCCAACTGGCTGCAGGACAAGAGGATGGTAGGAGCGGCGGACTTTCTAGGGACGGACATAGCGATGCGGGGGGATTACATCGCGTTCACGAAGAAAAACGATTCGCTGGTAGTGCTGCATCTGGATCCTTCCAGGAACCAAACCCACCGGGAGATTCCGTTCTCGTCACTCAAGAGCATCATCGACCCCGAGCGTTTCTTCGTTCTGAGGGCACCGAAGGGCGCGAAGCCCGTTTTCCTACGTCACCTCGGACCAATGGGCGTTAAGATCGCGATCATCGATGACAAGGTGTACGCGGCCAAAGCCCTAGATAAGCCCATGTCCTGACCGCGTTCACCGGACCCGCGCTCATTTCGCCGCGTAGAGTAGACCCCGAGCCCATGACTCGGACCATGACGACGCCGACGGACCGAGCGATGGCCGTGTCTTTGCGGACCTATCACCGCCCGCTCGATGACGGGACGCTGGAGTCGTGGGACGACGTCGTGAACCGCGTGATCGCCCACCAGGAGTGGCTGTGGGTGCGCGCGAAAGACGGCAAGGCCCTGGACGCGGACGAGAAGAGGGAGCTGGACGACCTGCGCGTCCACATCGCGAACCGCAAGATCGCTCCGGCGGGCCGCACGCTCTGGCTGGGAGGAACCGAGTTGAGCAGGAGGAGGGAGTCCTGCATGTTCAACTGCAGCTTCACCGAGGTGGAGACGGTGTACGACATCGTCGACGTCTTGTGGCTTCTCTTGCAAGGATGCGGGTGAGTCAATCGCAGCAGCCCGGGCAATGGCTTTCCACGATCACGCGGAGGAGCAAGAACACCGCCAGTATGGCGATTTCGTACATGTACATGCGTGTGCTCTCCTCCCTCTGCTCCGGCTCCTCATCGTCCATCCGGCTTTCCTAATCCGTGTCATATTTTTTTCGTCCGCAGGGTCGGGTTCCGCCCGGTGACCGGCACTCTCAACGGCTTCTCGCGCGCCATCAAGGACATCGAGGTGGTGCGGTCGAGGCGCAAGGCGAAGGGGGGCAGGGAGTTCAACGAGGAGACGTGGGATCCCGACACGAAGACCTGGACCATCTCGGTCGGCGACTCGGCCGTCGCGTGGGCCAAGGCCGCCGGCAAGCTCATGGCCGGCAAGTACCCCGCCGAGAAACTCGTGCTGGACTTCTCCGAGATCCGGCCCGGTGGAGAGAGACTCTCCGGCTACAGTTGGTTGGTAAATTGTCGCAAAGGAAACGCACTCTTGCATTGATATTAAAGTGAAATATACCTGTTACCTTTCTTATTGTTTTCGGTGGACAACAGAGGCTGGGTCAGGTATCGCCGCTCCGTGTCGCGACGGAATCCTCCTCCGAAAGCCAATCGCCCTTGTTCATGGTCAAGCTCGTGCACAACTCCGCGCCAGGAAGTCGGACACGCACCGGGGCGTGATCAACACGTTGCGTCTCTCGACGTCCGGCACGCGGAAGTTGGGCAGGTTGGGGTCGTCCACCGCGTCCCACACGGACGCCGACGGGTCCGAGTGGCGGTAGTCCACGCCTTCTCGACACGAGTTCTTCAGAAACCGCCACATGGCGCCCCCTTCCGCCAGCTGGCAGATCGACTCCCACTTCGCCAGGTTGATCGACTTCGCGAACGCGTCCGACATCTTCCCTCGCCACAACGCGAGTCGAGACGATTTTCCTCGACGGGATAACGCGCTCATTTAGCGGCTGAACTTCGGTACAGCGGGTAAGCTACCTCCGCGATTGGCGATTTCTTTTCCTATTCGCTGATTCCAAACATTCTTGTCGAATATATCGCTCAACCGGGTAAAATTTGTGATGGTGTGATACTGCCGCCTGAGTGCTTCCGTCGATTTCCTTAGCTCGTCGTCTGTCCCAACTCAGTCCTCACAGGAGGACTGAGTTGACAATTTTCAACCGCGTGTAGCGACTAGGTGGGGGGTCCATCCCAAATGGTTTGATGTGGATCGGGGGTGTACTAGATGTCATTTTGTTGGCAAAAATACTGCATATGTGAAAACTTGACCCGAACACCTGAAAATTACACGGACGATGGGCACCCCTCGCGAATTTGCATTTTTCGGGATAAGAACGAGTGGGAAAAATTCAATCAAATCCTCGTGCATGAAGAAAAAATATAGGCATGTAAACAATATAGTTCTTGAAACGTGGAAAAAAACTGGGCTCGATTTGGCCACTGCAACTGCCTGAAACAATTAAAAAACTCTCAGTCCTCAGGAGAGGAATGGGGCTTTTGCTAACTTTGCTAGCATGTAAGTGCGGTCATACTACACACCATCGTGGCCACCAACCATCCCAATCAACTCATTTCCCTTCAAGCATTACAGGACAACACACTTGCATCATCATACTTCAGGTATATCATACCTTATCATGTAGTGAGAGCCTATGCATGCATGTAGGGAATGGGCTTGGATACCCTACCAACAAAGGGTTATGTTATAAGTGTCAACCACCAATATAATGGGTAGGTTAAGCATATTTCCATTGTTTCTAACAACAATAGATATGGCTATAACTGTTTTGCCTTGCCATGATGTGGCCAACATAGTTGCTGGCACATGATGGCAGTGGTTTGTCACCAAGACTTTTCACTCACCCGTAAAAGCTTGAATGCACCCTTGACGCGGCCCGTGGCCTCAAAATCATGCAGTATGAACGTAGCAAAAGAATAACTAACATATATGAAGGTGTTTAAACCTGCACAGCTCCTAAAACCCTGCACAACTACACTGGGTCAAGGCAAATGCCTGATAACATCATCTGAAAAGGGGGTTTTGGAGAGGGCAGGCAACGGTCAAGAAAGAGCATCAATACTTGAACCTGACAACGCCTCGCAAGCTTAAACTCATGTACGAACATCAAGAAACGAAGAGGCAACGATTATCCGGCTTTACCTGGCACGGCTGGCGTTACCTTGGCCCAGGCGGTGCCGGCAAAAGTGGCACTTTGCGGCACATAGACCATGACGTGACAGAATGGTTGAAATACTCAAATCTATACTGTCACTCAATTTATTCTAATACAATGCATGTTAAAATGTAGAAAGAAACCTATCAGCCATTGAAATTGCGCCGGAAAGCAAGCGCAGCCATCAATTCCGTCGACCTGCCTTATCGCAGTTTTTTCCAGCAAGAACAGTGCCGACACCGGGTAAATCGCATCCCCGCGAGCTAAAAATGTACTTTTATCATCTTTACGGCATGTTAAATCTATTTCCTGAGTTTGGACAGCTAACTCGTCCGCAAACGTAAACTGCATGCATGGGCGCGAGCCGCCATGGCTAGGTCGTGCATTTCCGGAACTCGCGTTTCACGTGGAAAAGTACCCTTACCACCTGTACTTTGACCGTACATTTAGCCGCTCATACCAAATCCAAAAAAATCCCAAAAATATGTCCAAGAAAGATCTTTTCACGTAGTATTTGAATAAATTTTGAGAGAATTTTTTTGTCAAACATTCTGACCGGGGCGAATTTTCTACGAAACCCAAAAACTCGGTCCTCTAGAGAGGACTGAGTTCAACTCAGTCCTCCGTAGAGGACCAGGGACAGACGACGAGTTAGGTGATCGGGCTTTAACCAAGCGTTGTGGAGATCGAACGCCTGGTCCACCGGATATTCCACCACATTTCGCCGGTGATAAGTCATATTCCTCAAATTTTCCCGTGCCCGAGCGTCGGCTTGCTCCCGTTGAGCCACCGATCTGGAGCGCCCGGACTGATGAACGGAAGAAGGATTGGAGAGGGCCCTTTCCGCCTTCCCCGCGTCCATTTCCGCCTTTCGCATGGCTTCCAACTCCTTGCGATGGTACTGCTGGTAGTACGCGTCTTCCCGATTGCGCATGGCTTCCACAAATTTTCGTTTATCATGCAGATTAAAGTCTGCCTCACCGGGGTGTGCGGGGAGCGTGAACACGGCCTCATAAAACGCGGGGTCTGCGAGGTCTCCATCATCCGGGAACGTTTTTTCCATGGTTTTGCGGTAACGCACGTCCGCTTTATCGAGGCTACCCGTCTCCTCGTACAAAGATTTCACATCCCGTGCCGACGATTTCCACAATAGTCTGTCGAGATCCACGGATCTCGCCGCCAAATCGCGTTTCGATGTTTCTGTCATCAATTCGGCCGCTCGTTTCTTATCAAGGGCCTTTCGTTCGATATCATCCAGCATATCGTTATAACCGACAGGAACATAAATAGTCGGTGGTCGGTTCGCCCTCTCCATAGCCGCCTTTGCTTCTGCGTTTGCGCGCTCCCTTGCCTCCGCGGCCTTCTCCGCCCTCCGCCTATCATCATCGGCATCCGCATCTTGGTGTGATCTCCACCTTTGGCTTATATCATCTCCCGGACGAACGTCCATCAAGTCTCGCTCTCGTATATCCCTTCTTCTCTCGGCGGCTATCTCCTCGTCGTCTCGCTCTGGCTCGTAGTTAGAGTGGAAGTAGCTGGGTCGTACTACAGTTTCAGGCACGTCAACTCGCGGCCGCTGCCCCTCCTCCATCTCCCTCTCCTCCTCTTGGCGTCTCGCCCGGATCTGTTCACGGACCCGTTCTTTCTCCATCGCGGCTGCACGCGCGACTTGGACCTCTTGGAGCACTCTCTCAGCGTCTCTCCTGTCCTCGAGGGATCCGTGAAACTTGGACGACGCGTCTTGAGTGTTAAGAATCGTCTGGGTAAGGACGTTATCTAATATCTCCTTTCTGAAGTCTCCACCGACTCTCACAGCACCCCTCAGCTCGTCGATACGAGGCTTGGAATCCCATAATGCCTTGAATATCAGTTGTCTAAGGATCGGGGAACTTTCGAACGTTGCGTCACGAGGGCGTAACGCCAGCCTCATCTCGGACATCGCCTTCTCGTGTTCCGCGGCCTCTTGGCGCCCGCGCGCGTCCGCGTGCGAGGCCAGTACGCCCGCGTTGATCGCGCGTCTTTTCGCCGCGCGCGCGTCGACTCGTTTCTTCGCCTCGTCCCTAGCCGCAAGGGACTCTAACAACGGGTCGTCGATGGCGAACGGTCGATTCTCGGGTCCGTACAGCTCCTTTATAACCTTCTGCGCTTGTTCGCTGAACGGCTGGTAAGTAGCTTTCAAGAGCCCTTCGGGCCGGTGGCTCTCGCGAATGCGAGCGGGCAGAAACGCGCCCCCGCCCGCGTTCGACGATATCCCCGCGTCCAGACGGGTGTAATTCTCCCGTCTCGGCACGCTCTCGGACTCGGCGCGCGACTCGACGGACCTCTGCAAGGCGTTAAGCGCCGGCCGCAGAATCAATGCTCGAAGCGACGCGTTGTCCGCCAGCATCCGTTTATGGATTCGCTCGCGTTTTTCCGCATCCGAGATACCGGGAGTTTCCATGATATCATTCACCGACTTCTCGTTAGCAGCTTGCAAGTCCTTCGTGAGCGGGACAAATTCCTTCCAAAAATCGGGGTCAAACCGCGTGGATTTGGTGACGATGGCGCTCCCATCCCTCGTGGGCACGATTGTTTTGATATGACCCCCTTTCGGTTCTTTCGGTTTTGACGCGGGGGGTGGATCGGGACGTGTCGCGGACGCGACGGGATCGGGTGGGGGCATTTCCCGCGTCCTCGCCGTCCAGGTGATTTTTTGGGGCGCGATCAACCTCTTTTGTTTCATGGTCCTCGTCACAAATTTTGCGAGTTCGCCGGCCTCGTCGATCGCGGCATTGAGCGCGTCGAAGGACGCTCGATCCAAAGGAATGGTATTCAACTTATCCGCCATCCGGTTCCTGGCATTCACTACATTCTGGTAGATGCTCACGAAGTCGGTTCTCATCCACAAATCCTTAAAATTTGTTAGGGATTTGTCCCTCAACGATGCGTAATCCTCAACGAGTTTCCGGACTTCGGGTAGAACCTGTCCCCCGACGCCTGACGCCCCCGCCCGTGACGCCGCGGGTCGGGCGAACTCCTCGGGCCGCGGGGGCGCGCCTCTTGCGAACTCCGCGGGGGGCGCGGACGAAGGGCCCGCCCCGGCGGACGAAGACGTCGGCGCCATCCCGTGCTCGCCCGTGCGCGGGACCTTCGCCGCGCGCGATTCCTCGATCGCCCGTTCGTCCGCGGGTCTCTTCCCCTTGTCCACGACCACCATATCGCCGGTCGCTCGCACGCGGTGACTCGTCGCCCTCTTCTTGGTCGGTTTCGTCGCGCTTTTCGCTCTCGTAGCCTTCAGCGTTTTGGCCGGCGCGCTGGCCGGTCGCTTCTTCGCCGCCACCGCCACCATATCGGGCGCGTCTTTGTACTTGTGTGAGGTTTTTAATTCTAAAGCCGCCCGATGTGCACGAGCGAATCTAGTAATCGTACGAGCCGAACGGGGTCGTGAAAAACTGGTGGTCCGGGGGGTAGAAGAGGTCGAAAACCCTCATCGCGTCCTCGATGGGCGGCCGGCGAGTGGCCGCGCGCGCGCGGCCGTCTTGGGCGCTCCAACGCACGTACTCGTCCACGAGCTCGACCACGCCGTGGTGTCTTCCGTCCAAGAGCGAAATGTCGCTCGCCATGAAACTCGCCTTCTCTTCGTCGTAACCGTCGCGCACGAGCGCCCGTTCGAGGGCTTTCTCTCTCTTCGCGACGTTTCTTTTCGCCACGCCCATCGTGTACTCCCGATCGGCTCGCTGCTCTTCCGTCTCGTACTCGCTGCCATACACGTAACTCGGCGGGCGCGAATGGTACTCGGGGTCGGGCGGGAGCGGCTTCTGCACCAAATAGGCCGCCAGATCCGGGCTCGCCTCGCCCGCTCGCATCGCGTGACGCCTCGTCCGTCTCTTCGCGGCGGTCCTCTTGCCCCTCTTCGCGGCGGCCATCGCTTTATAACGTACGCGCGATATAATTAGTTGGACGATTTTTCCATCCCTTTTCCACTAAACTCATAAATTTATTATTATGAATCAAATTACAATTACATTTACACGGAGTTTGTCGTCAACCAAGGTCTAACACAGCCTCCTCTGCTTCTCCGGGCGAGAGCTCGGCTCCCCCATCACCTCGCGGATCGACTCCTCCATCATCTCGCGGTTCACCGGCACGTCCTCGTACCAGTTCACGTGACGCACCGTCCCGTTCACGTTCTTCTCGTACGTCGGGATCGCCTTGCCCGGGAACCGCGCGCGCCACTTCGCCGCCATCACCTTCCCGATCTTCGCCAAATCGTCCGAGTTCACGCGGTACCCCATCTCCCTCGCCACCGTGCTGATCTCCAGCGTCTTGCGCGGCACGCCGCTCTCGTCGCGCATCTCCACATTCGTGTGCAGGATGTCGTTCACCTTATCCTGAAGAAATAGCCTGTCACGGTCGCTGATGCGCAGGATCCTATGCCTCTCCACCGCCTCCTGGAGAGCCGCCAGCTTATCCAACGCCTTCAGGCGGTAGTCCGCCTCGTGCAGACGCAGATCCATTTCCGTTTTCTTCCTCTCCGCCTCCAGCCTCTCCATCTCCGTGGCATCCCTCTTCAGTTGCAGAGTCAGTCCGGAACGCTCGGCAATCACCCTCAGCTCCGTCAGCTGGTCCATCTGTCCGGCGGGGACCGTGTTCAGCGTCACCGTCGTCGTCGTGCCGTGAGCAAGTCGTACATGTCCCTCGCCACGCCGATCATCGCCGGGTCGCCGCGCATCAGGCGGTCCACCCAGTCGCTCGCCAGGATCGCGAACTCGTCGCTGATCCATGCCGCCAGCTTGCTCACCAGCTTCGGGTGGATCCAAGTCCCCCTGTCCTCGTTAGGGCCCGTCATGACGCTGTCCACGATCTTCATGGCGGGCCTGCAGCGGAGACGGAAAAAAAAAAGGACACGTGTCAGTCGTAGAAGGTGTCCTCAGCCGTGAGGTGACCTCAACCAAAATGGGGACACCCCTATACGCGTCCCCGAGAGTTTCCAGGACACCCCATCCCAGGTCTCCTAACTTTCCAGGAGACCACTTCTGCGTGCATTAACTCCTTGAAGGTACCTGTCCGTCGAGATTTGAGAAGGAGTCGCGATCGCCCTCGGAGCCTCGAACTTTTCCAGCAGTTGGACGTAGTCCTTCGCGGCTTTGTTCGCCATAAAGTTATCAAGCCGCTTGGCCCCGTTCGACGCCGCCTTGGTGAGGTCGGGGCCGTGGATCATCACGTCAATCTTCCGCACGCGGATCTCAATGTTCGGATCCACGTCGAAGTGCGCGCTCCGCTTCAACGTGTAGACCCAGTACTTGTCCGTCTCCCGCTTGAACGAAAAGAGCACGTTCATCAGAGGGGCCTGGGCGGCCATGGCTGAAATTCGCTCGTCGTCTCGAGGAGTGAGGAGAGAATGGCCTTTCTCCCCCCAGCGCGCCCTCTTATACTTGTCCAGAGTTAAATTAACGAGGGTTTTCCCGCCTTTTTTCACAGGGCTTCGAGAAGGTTCCATTCCCTCCAAGAAGGTTAACTTAACGAGGGTGGGATTTCCCGCCCAAATTTCCCCCCTTTTTTTCCCTCCCTTTTGCAGAGGGCCCCCGCCCAGAGGATAAAAGGCCTCTCACCACCTCAGGACCTCACTCACCTCACGACAACAACAACCACTCTCCCAGCAAAAGCTTCCACCATAGCCATGAGGGGATCCGACGCGGTTTCCTCGAGCTTTTTCAGGACGGCCTCGTGGCCGATCGACAAGAAGTTCTCCATCAGCGAGGCGACGGCGCGCAAGCTCCTGACCGCGCCCGAGAAGACCGTCCGCGCGCCTCCCACCGCGAGCGAGGCGATGGCCGCCTGCGCGTTCGGGGCCTTCGTGCGCTCCGGCCGCGTCTACTTCACCGGGTGGGACGAGATGTGTCCCACTCCCTCCTTCTTCGACGCGCTCGAGACGCTGGCCAGGCTCTCCGGCATCACCGACGAGCCCGCGCTCGCGCTCATCCGCGATTACAACAAGCACCAGAACTTCTGGAACCGCGTGATGGACTACTTCAGCACGCCGGACTTCCGCATCCAGGGGCAGCTCCACAAGGGCGCCATGGCCCACATGAACGTCAACTTCGACCTGGTGAAGGAGCCGCTCGCGCTCGAGCCCGACTCGGTCAAGAGTCTCGTCGTCGTGAAGGAGAAGCCCGAGGCCACCGTCTTCTACCAGGTGTTCCTGCACATTAACACGCTCCTCTTCATCGACCTGGACGTGCCCGACTTCCACATCGATCTGGAGGACAGCGAGGACGTCCAGCCCCTGAACGCCTACTCCGGCACTTGGCCCGGGTACTTCTGGTACAGGGGCGTGCGCAACGCCGTGAAAGACGAGAAGACCGCGAGACTGTTCGACTGGCAGGACGCGCACCCCGACTTGCCGAAGGAGTTCATGCGCGACGTGACCCACTCGTTCCACTTCGTGCGCTACCCCCAGATCCTGCTCGACTGGCTGAACTCGTACAGGGCCGAGCTGTCCGACAAGCTCTACGCCCGCTACCCCTTCCTGCCCAGGGAGGAGGGCGAGGACGTGTTCTACACGGTGTGGCGTTTTCCAGACTACCCGACCATGGAGTTCGAGCAGGACCTGCCTCCGTGGGTCGAGGTGCCGGAGGGCCAGGTTCCTTGCCAGCGCCCCGAGAAGGAGATGATGCAGTGGGCCGTCGGCGAGTTCGTCAAGAGCCGCTGCGACATCGGGCCCGACAAGACCGCCTCCATCGGGGACGTGCGCAAGGCGCTGTTCGTGGATTACATGGGTCTCCCTCACCTGGCGAACACCCGGCTCGTGAGCGCCGCCCTCCTGTCCTCCATGTTCGAGGCCCTCGGTTTCCAGTTCAATTCCAAGAGGTCCAGGACTCCCGACGGCCGCCACCTGCGCGGACAGTTTGTCGGTTTCGAACTCAAGAAGCAGTAGATCCTTTGGAGATTATCAGACTCGGATGTTAATACTGGCATCAGTGTGCCCGCGTGCCTGCGTTCCTACGATTTTGGGCCTTGGAAAAAGTTCAATACAATGGCACCACCCCTAGTTTGCGTTGCTATTTTAAGAATCCATTCGCGTGAAATTTAAACAAATGTTTATCATGATAATTACAAAAAATGAAACAATGTATGGTTAAAATATTTAATAAACATGATAAAATCACATGGAAATGTGTTTCGGCTATTTATAGTTGTTTTCATCGCGGCGTCGAATGTTAATTCTGTCACACCCGGTGTGCCTGCGTGCCTGCGTTGAATCGGTTGTGACTCGAAATTTGCATGTCGACTTGGTGAAGGACCACGTGGAGATCGAGATCGCGTAGGCTGGTGGTATCCTAGGTGGTATAGATGTATGGATCTATACCACCATATCGCGGGTATCCACCAGGTGACAGATCGCGGTATCGAGGATGTCGCGATCTGCATCTTCGAACGGGCAGCTTGCTTGGCGGGTTTCTGCACGGAATCCCGGAACGCCAGGTGGCTCCCTTGCCGAGAGAACCGACCCGGCCCACATGGCAGGAAGAGCGGCCATTGCGAGGTTCGAGCGTTCTGCGACCACTACACCGGGAAGCGGAGGGGCCACGCCCGCACCTCCACGCCGTGGGACCCCCGCGCCCGCACCCGTAGGTCGAGGTGGTGCACGCGGCGGTGGACGCGGCGGTCGAGGAAGGGGCGGGGGCGGTGTTGGACGGGGCGGTGGACGGGGCGTCGGAGGCGGCGGTGGTGGTGGCGGAGGTGGTGGCGGTGGTGGTGGCGGAGGCGGTCCACCGCCAAGAGGCCCACCCCCCCCTCCACCTGGCGCCCCCCCAGGAGGGCTGGCGCCTCCCCCGGCCCCTCCACCCCCCCCTGCCCCTCCTGCTGCTAGAGGCCCTCCACTAGCGCCGATGCACCCCCCCGCATACTATCACATCCCCGACCCCGTCGATATGCGCGTGTTGTTGGACGAGATGGCGAAGTGCATCGTACGGACGAACCGGTTCACGAAAACGACTCCGGGCAAGACACGCCCCCCCCCCGGTCCTCACGTGGTGTACGCCCTCGCGATGGAGATGCAGAGATTGGGACACACGGGCGAATTGCCACACGGCATAGTTCAATTCACGTCCGAAATGGCGCGAAAGGTCGCTCGGAACGCGAGCCCGAGTCCGCTCGAAACGCAGAAATTGAATTGCATTTTAGACGCTCACAAGAAAAGCTTGCGATAGAAGTCTACAAGTCCGGAGGCCGATTGGCGACGGTCGGGGCGGGTCCCAACCAGGTCCCGTCGTCGGCGTACCTCTTCGACAGGTGTCTCTTCTTGGCTTTTACCAGGTTTAGTTTTCCGTTCCCGACGCGATTGGACAAAAACCGGGCCTGCGGACTGGAAAAATCGAGGTTCGCATAGTGTCGGTTGAGCTCCTCCTCCCTTCGCTTTTGGTTGAACTCCTTGGCGGCGAGGTCGTTACTGGAGTTCGTCAAGGCGAAAGTCCTCCGCGCGAGCGGCGTCATGTTCGCGAATAAGCGCTCCCGGATCGCGGGCACTCGCATCACGTCTTCCAGGGTCGTCACGTGTCCGGGTTCCCCGGCGCGCTGTCGCTTGCGGGCGGAGGTCACCAACGCGTGCGCGGCGTCGATTTTGCGTTTGCGTTCGTCGATCGCGTCGTCGATGCGGTATCGCAAGCGGCGCGCTTTGTCTTCCTGCTCCCACATCGCGTCATGCACCTGTTCATGAGGGAATACATCATACACCTCCCGCAGTAGCCGCGCCGCCCGATCGAATCGGTCGAGTTCCTGCTGCTTGGCGTGAAAATCCAGGTTGTTGTAATCGTCGATGTACCGCCGTTCCAGCTCGCTTTTCGCGAGCACGTCGTTGCCCCTGTTCGTGGATCCGTACGCCAACAGCGTGGCGTCTTGCTGAATCGGCAACGTCTGCTCGAACCCCTGCGTGACGTCCCTGTTCCCGTGTCGTTTGAGCAACTCCGCGGGCGTCTCGGCCGCCTCGCCCGCGCGGACGCGGTGGCGCTTCGTCGTGCTGGGTCGCCGGGCCGGTTTGGACCGCGTCGAACGTGTCGTCCTTTTCTTTGCGCGTGTCACTGCCATCGTCGCATATGCTATATAGTGGTCACACATTTTAGAATGCGATAGAAGTCCAACATGCCACACGAAATATGCGTTGTATACGTATGAATACGTAATGAAAACCAGTTTCTCTGTGCCGTTGGTGGATGCGCAGAAGATGCACCGCGAGCATCCGCGCACTTTTAAAGCGCCTTCTAGGGATATGTTGTCTGCAATACGAGCGGGGGATTTTGTCAAGATATCTAACACAAAAGATCGTTTTTGGGTTCGAGTGACTCGCGTGTCTCGCCCACGTCTAGAGGGCACCGTCGACAACAAACTCGTATACGCGCAACCTTATGATGCGGGTGACACCCTAGTGTTTCATGAGGCCAACGTGTATGAAATTATAAAAGCCCAGCAAGCGAACGAGTTAAAACGCGCTGTCAAACGTCACGCGCGAAGGGTTCGCGGAGTCCATCCCAGAAACAAAAAGTCAACTGTGAAATATCGAAAATCTTGAAAATTTTGAAACTTTTTTGAAAATTTTTGAAAAGTTTGAAAAGTTTGAAAAGTTTGAAAGTTTTCGATATTTCTGACGTCCGTCACGTGGACCGGTCCCTAAAACGCCCAGTGGTCCTTCCAGAAGCCAGGGAATATTCCCCCAAGATCCAGTGATCCTTCTGGAAGCCAAAGGGCAGTCTTCTAGAGGCTTGCCCCCTTTTCCAGTACAAGAGTTGAGCGCGCTTGGACAAGGAGACACAACTCGCCATATCCACCCAAACCAACACTCTCTCATCGAACAGCCATGGAAAAGTTCGAGGTTCTCGACCTAAAGCAAACAAACGACCTCATGTATCCCATTATCGACGCGCTTTCTCGCCTGACGGACGCCGCAGCGTTTTCTTCGCGCGACTTGCACGCGGCTGTAAAAATTTGGGAGGAAGAACTCCGCCGCCCCGTCGCCGTCATCGCGAGGTTCGATTCCATCGACAGCTTGAGGCGCGCGGTCACCTTCGAATTCGTGGAAATCTCCACGGCCATTTCAAGGGGGTATTACAAGCCTCTCCCACGACAGCCGCGCATTCGCCCCTCGAGCGAATTCCTCCTGCTGGCTGTTTTGCTGGAGCGCGAGAAGACTCCAGAAGGCAACCGCCACATCGTGAGGTTCTCGGCGTCTTTCAAGATCCCCGCGGCGTTGGGCTCCACTCTGGTATTCGGAAAAGCGACCTACGAGAACGGGTACCTCAGCAAGGAGGACTGTATCGTGGACGAGCCCGGCGAGTCGGCACCGAAATACAAGAGCGCGCGCGGGTTGTGCTCTGGCGTCAATTGCGACCAGGAGGGAGCCGTCGTGAAGTTCAAGTGCTCTAGGTGCACGGACGCGCGCTACCACTCCGCGGAGTGCCAGAGGCGCCACTGGAAGTATCACAAGATGATCTGCGGTTTCCTGGGTCGCTCCAGGAAGATTCTTTCGAGTTCTAACACTCCCTTTTACATGGATATGGCGGTCTTGAAGGAAGACGGCTCCGGATACGTGAACGACATCCCCTTCCTCCGCTACTAAACGAATTTACTTTGTTAAAACCGTTTTTATTTTATAATGAATAATCCATTATTCGTGTGCGTTTGATGTCCACTCAATGAGCCCATTAGTTAGACCGACGGCGCGGACTCGCGGACTATAACACGTGTTATTGGGCGTTTTGTGACACGCCACGGTGTCAAGTACAGGGCGATTACGACGCGAACCGCTTGCCGCCCATGCCCGACTGGATCTTGAGCAGATTGAAGCTCCTGGCGTACACGTCCACGGTGCCCTGGGGGATCCCTCCCGTCTTGCCCAGCCCCTTGAGGATGAGCTTGACGGTATCGAGCCTTGACATGTTCACGGAGCCTGAGGGGCGCCACGACTCCGGGAACAGAGCGAACGGAATCACGTACACCCTGGAGTTCTTTTCCACGCGCGTGTGGAAGTCCGCCGGAAGCTGATACGAGAAGTAGATCGGATCGCGACCCTCCCCGAACATCAGCTGGGAGTTGAGAGACAGATTGCACGTCTCGAACAGGTGTCCGTCGCCAAACTTGCTGTTGTCGTTATAGAACTTCCAGTACCCGTTGTAGGAGAATTCGGCGTCCGACCTGAACTTGCTGGAGACGAACGACAGGTCCGTCGGCTTGAACCAGAACATCAGCTCCTTCACGGGGTGGTTGAACTTCAGATCGATCGACAGCTCGTCCTCCCCCCCACGTGCTGCTGCATCATCTGGGTCTCTGTGATCAGGAACTCGTGCGTCATCAGCGCCAACTGCTTCCTCTCGACGTCATCCAGATAGAACATGCGGACGAGGACCTTCACGTTGAACTTGGGAGGGTTCAGGATCCACGACTCCCGCGGGTGCACGTACGGACGATAGGTGCCAGGGAGGTAATTGACGGCGTTCGGGATCTGGGACGCGGTCATGTCCATGAACCAATCCTCCGAACCGAGGAAACCGAGCCCGCCGATCTTCACCTTGGCGAACGTCAAGATGCCGCCTGCGCCGGTCGTCCAGGTGACGACGCTGAACCGGCTCAGACCCTCGTTGTCCCACTTGTTGGCCCAGAAACTGCCGGTGTACACCCTCCTGGTCTCGGACCCCTTGTAGATCGCGAATACGGTATCCGGCTGCAAGCTCCAGATCTGACGGACGACCGTCATCTGAGACGGGGACCCCGCGGTATCCTGGATCGCCCCGCGGTCGTTCGCGGTCAGCTGGGCGCTATAGGTGCGGAGATCCCTCCAACGGGACGTGTCGCCGGTATGCGTCGCCTGAGTCGGGTTCGTGCCGAGATACAGGATCTTCGACGCGACGTTCGGGTCCTTCGCGTCCGCCAAGGAGGCGATCACGGAACTGTGCTCCACGCCGTCCACCCAGAGCTTCCACCGGGCGCTGTTCGCGGCGGCCGCCACCCTCGTCAGGATGAGGTTATGCCACTTGCCGTCACCGACCACGGCCCCCGTGACGGACATGATATTGTCCGCGCTTCCGCTCGTCACCTTAAGCTTCAGCAGCCCGCCGTTCGTGTGGAAGAGGCCGAACCCCTCCGTCCCGTTGCCGTAGTAGAAAATGGTGGCGTTGTCCCTGTTATCGCCGAAACCGGCGCCGGAGTGGTAGTAGTCGACCGCGACCGTGGCGGTTGCCAGCCCCCCGGCGAACCCGGCATCGGACAAGTCGACGCGCGCGTGGTTGGCGGTGGCGCCGTAATACGCCGTGGCGCCACTCGAATTGCTCAGGTATTGAGAACCGACGATGTACCCGTTATAGACGGTCACCTTGGGGTCGGTGGCGGTCGGCTGGTTGCTGCCCGTGTTGTTGGGCGAGCCGGCCAGAGTCCACAGCCCCGTCTCCGCCGTATCGGGGTCCGTGGCGACGTATCGGGCCGCGCCGTAGTCCACGGGAGTCCCGCTGGTGTCAATGGGGAAATCGTTCGCGTAATGCGTGAAGATGTTGGCCGCCTTCGCGAACGTGATCTTGATCACGACGTCGTGGTGCTGGATGGCGATCATGGGGAGCGAGAGGCCGGGGTCGTTGGAGAAGGTGAACTCCACGGGCACGTAGATGTGCTGGGGAGTCGTGCCGTTGCAATACGAGACTATCTTGCCCTTCTGGTCGATGTGGACGCTGCCACCGTGGTTCACGGGCATGTTATCGACCACGCTCTCGAACCCCTGCTTGGACAGCTTGTCGTTGACGTGCAGGAAGTCTCCGGTAAACTTCTCGATCACGAACCCTCCGATGCTGTACTCGACCTGCTCGATCAGGATCCTCGCGAAGTCCTTCGCGAACGGGGAGAAAGCGAGGTTCGGAAACTCGGGCATCTCGAGGTAGATCATGACCTTGTGCAGGAGATCACCCGACCGCGGGATCTTGAACTCGACCGACGAGCCGTAGCCCACGACACCCGCGGTCTGCGTCACCTCGGAGTCCTCGATCGCGTAGTTCGTGTGTCGACTCCACATGACCCGCCAGAACGTGATGTCCGGATCCACGATCAGAGACACGTCTTGACTGCCCTTGCTCCGAAGGGCCATAATAGCTGCGGACGAAGACATGTTGCGAACGATATACTAGTAGTTATCGACATTTTTTTTGTCGCGGTATAGCCCGACGCGGCGATCATTTATTCGACTTCTTAGGTTCGGTCTGGACGACGGTCCCTGTCTGATCCGGGTATCGAGAGAGAAACGCGAGACGGGCCATGTCCTTCGGGGTCGCGCCCTCGATCTTGACACCCGTCGCCATCTCCGCGTGCTTTCGTTTATTTTCGCCCGCTCGCACTCGGTGACCGGCACAGCTTTTGCGCGAGTGCACGGCGCACTTCTGCGAGCCGGACTTCCTCTTATTCTTGCATTTCACGCCCATCGCCGTCTTGGCGCAACACTTCGGAACGGACATGTCTTATTAAAATCGATGCTATAATCTTTTGCACACACCCGTTTACGAGGCGTAGCGCTTGCCACCCATCCCGTTCTTGATCTTCAAGATATTGAAGTTGCGGGCATACACGTTGATCGTGCCCGCCGGACAACGGTTCAGACCGCGCAGGATCAGCTTGACGTCATCAAGGCGGGACATGTTGACGGTGCCGGACGGGTCCCAGTTGCCGGGGTTCAGGCCGAACGGGATCACGTACAGGTTGTGGTCCCTGTCCACCCGCTTATGGAACTGGATGGGGGTGACGTACGAGAAGTATACGGGGTCGCGGCCGTCGCCGTAGAGGTTCTGCGAGTTCAGAGACAAGTTGCAGCTCGTGAAGAGGTGGCCGTCTCCAAAGGCGGACTTGGGATTCTTGAACATCCAGTAGCCCTTGTAGTAGCCCTTCGCGGTCTCCTCGGGGCCGGACCAGTCGTCCGCCCTGTAGAAGAAGATCAGCTCCTTGCACGGGTGGTTGAACTTGAGGTCGATGGAGACCTGCTCCGTCCCCTCGGACACGAAGTGCTGGTGGAGCTGGTTCTCCGTGATCAGGAACTCGAACTCCCCGTTGGCGAAGTCCTGGCGCTCGGCGTCGTCCAAAAAGACGTACCGCAGGAGCCGTGTATAGCCGATCCGGAGTGAATGCAACTTCGACACAGAAGTGCCGAAGTGGGAGACACTCGGATCGGAAATCGCTTGAGATGTGCCGAAAGACAATTCTCCAAAAGGTCCTGGCTTGACGGTCTCCTACTGGCCCTTCGACGCCGGCACTCCCGCGACCGACACCGTGGGCGCCGTCAGCATGTCCATCACCGGGGCCGTGCTCGCCAACCAGAGGCTCGAGGTGACCGCCGCCGGTCACAACGCGTCCGCCTCGTCCGCCTCGTGGCCCTACGGCTCCACCGGCGTGCAGGTATCCGCCAACGTCACCCCCGTCTCCGCGCTGCCCACCTCGAACTCGTTCCTCCTGGCGTACGGCTCCATCGGCGGCGTATACCTGCGCCTCTACTACCACCAGGCCTCCGACAAGCTGATCCTGACGGACGGAGTATACACGGCCACCACCACCAACGCGGCGCTTCTGACGGCGGGCACGGCCGCCAAGATCGTCGTGCGCAGGGACCCGACGACGTCCTCCGTCTCCCTGCTGGTCAACTCCGTCCCCCAGGTGCTGGTGGGCGGCGGGGCGGGCCACCTGGCAGCCCTGGGCGCCCTGTCCTTCGCCTCGACACCCACGCTGTACCTGGGCCACTTCGGGGCGGACGCGTCGGCCGCCTCCTTCCACTTCGACAACGTGCGCGTCGAGTCCGTCACCAAGGCCACGAACGCGGCGTCCGATTCCGCGGGCATCATGGTGCAGGGCGACGGCGCGGTCGCGGGCGTCGACGTCGAGCGGTCCATCAAGTGGAACGCGGGCGTCAGTGCCTCCGCCGACCAGGACAAGGGCGATTACACCGGCTCCTACTGGGAGATCAAGGGAGGCCAGCTCGTCCTCACGCGGACCATCGACCCCGCCCTCCGCAAGGCGCCCGGCTCCTCCGTCCTGCTATCGTCCCTCCCGTCCTCCACCCTCGAGAAGGCCCTGTGGGGCTTCGGGTCCGGCCTCGGGTCGGACGTCGGCAGCCTGACGCTGGTCGCGCAGGGCACCACTCCCGCCTCCGTCGCCGGCGGGGTCCTGAAGACGAACAACACGGCCCAGGGGAACGGGGCCGCCTCGGTCACCGACGCGGGCACCGTGCTGCCTCTCGGGACCACCAACATCACCGTCGTCGCCACCGTGCAGCCCAGGACGGCGCTCAACGCCGCGGGCGCCAACGGGCTGGAGATCCTGTCGTACGGCGACAACAACCAGATCGGCGGGTTCTTGCGCGTGACCGTCAGCAGCGCCGGCAAACTCAGCGTGACCGACGGGTCGCAGACCAACGAGACCGTGGACGTCGTCGTCGGTTCGAACGCCTTCGTCCTGGGCCTCCAGCTGGACACCGGCGCCCCCAAGCTGTTCATCAACGGGGTGCTGAGGGCCTGGACCGCCTCGAACGTCTCGGGCGTGAACATCCTCACTCGCCGGCTGTCGCTCGGCAGCAAGACGCTGACCTCCGTGACGGGCTACGACATCTGGTACGACGACGTGCGCGTGGCGAGTTCGCTCCTGAGCGGGGATTCGCAGCTGTACCGCTACAGCGACGAGTACGACGCCGCCCCGCTGACGGTATCCTACGCCTTCCGCATCGCGGACGACGAGTCCGTCCAGCTGGTGAAGTGGCAGGGGTCGGACTCGTCGAATCTGGTGCTGGGGAATCCGCGGCCCGCGAACGACGCGGGGGTCAACCTGATGCCCGGTCTCGGCAACGGGGCGTCCGACCTGGCGGCCACGGACGTGGTGTTCGAGGCCCTGAACAAGCCCTAAACGTGAGGTTTTTCCGCGAGAGTTTTAATGTGTATAGTATATAACCGAGAACATGCCTCCCAACCTTCTCTCGCCGCAAGGGACGTTGTATTTCAACTCCGTCCACACCAAGAGCATCACCACGCACAATGAAGATTTTACCGAGATCGGGGTCCTGCGAATCGTGCAGGACGGGACGAACATGAAGCTCGTGTACGAGCGGGAAGGCGTGCCTCCGAACGAGCAGCCGTCCATCGTGTTCGGATCCGACTCGGTGTCGCTCTCCTCCGGCGCGACCAATCTGGAAGTGACGCCGACCGGCGTCGAGGGGGCCGGCGGGGGAGGAGGCTCGGCCGAAGTGTCGGGCATCACGGTCGTGGAGAGCACGTTGGCGTCGCTGAACCTGCAAGGAGATCTGACGAATCCGGCGTACACGACCGGGAAGCACAGCGTCTTGAAGTCGACGAACGACGACCTCGTGTTGTCCGGAGCGAGGGCGCTAGACGGCGACGACACGCACGTGGTCACCGTGGGCGAGCTGCACGCGTAGAAAGGGAACGGGGCGACGGGGTCCGGCGATGCCGTCAAGGTCTTCGGCAAGGACGTGTCTGACAATCTCGCGACCCTGAACCTCGGCGTGCACAAGAGCGCGGGGTATACGAACACCGGGACGACGACGGCCCGCGCCACACTTTCGTCGAGTGGCACGGCGGATCTGACGATCCGTTCCGGATCCGAGCAGTTGAGGTTGGAGGCGACGGAGGCGGGGGCGAACGTGAGGATCGCGTCCTCCACGGGCGTGGACGTGTTCCCCCGCGTGCCGGACGATTCGGCGGACAACCCGTCGGGCCATCTGGTCATCGACCACGTGACGCCCGGGGCGGTGGACGGCGACGGGTTCAACATCTCCTCGCTGGTCCTCAAGTCCACGGCTTCTTCGACTCTCGCGCTGGAGGCGGGGTCGGGAGTGGTCGACGTCCTCGGGTCGCTGGAGATAGGCAGCGGAGGCACCAAGTACAGGTTCACGGTCAACGGGAGCGGACAGCTAGAGGTGCAGAAGTGGGTGATGGGAGTGCTTTCGAAAACCGTGCAAGTGATGGAATGAACGAATTTTAATTAACGAATATATGAACGAATATGAACTCTCGTGAATTGTTTGTGCGCGTCGTCGTGGCGACCATCGTGCATTTTTTCGTCCACGCCGTCGCGGTATCTCGCCGTCCGGATCTGTCGAACGAGTCGCCCTGGATATTCGTCCAATTCGCGTTGTCCGTCGCCATTGCTCACGTCCTGCTCGAGACGACGGGCGTCAACAAGGCGTTCGGGGGGACTCGTTTTCCGCAGACGATCGCGAAGAAAATAAGCTAGTAATTTATACACATACAATGGCGTTTTTCGCCACGCGTGCGCTCCCAATGTTTTCTCAATCCGCCCCGAATCCGCTGTTCGCTGGCTCCTACGATGCCCCTCCTCCCAACATCGCCGTGTCGGGCGACGGGGGGGGTATCGGAGTCGGGGGCGCGGTTTTCCTGTTCCTGATCCTCTTGTTCACGGCCGCGGTGGTGACCATCATGGTGAAGTTCAGGTCCGCGTGGGCGTGGATCCGCGGACTCGCGTCCGGGATCATGGCAGGCGTGTTCAAGAGCGTGGAGATGGCGAAGAAAATTCTCAAGAAGATCGGGTGCGGCATCCTAGCGGCCATGGCGGCGAATCCGATAGGGGCCATCCTGTACGCGACGCTGAGAAAACGGTGCCAGAATAAAGAAGTCCCGTTCCTAGAGTTCGTCAAAAAGTCGTACGAGTTGGTTCAGAAGCAGTACGAGAATACGAGGGTGGAGGGCAAAAACCTGTCCCCCGAAGCCATGGCTCACAACGCGAAGTTGGAAGCGTTCCTGAGTACCTACAAGAAGCAGTGGCCCAAGGACTTCGACACTTTCAAGGACAAATATACAATTACGAGTACAGCTACAAGACGACGGACGGAGAGACCGTGAAGGTGAAATTGGCGACGGCGGCCATCATCGGGTTCTGCGACGACATGTTGGACTTCGGATTCACCGACAAGATGTTGGAGAGGTTGGATAGAGACAAGGACGGGGTGATCGCGGCCAACGAGAAGGTGGACATCAGCGACAAGACCAAACTTCAGAAATTCCTCAAGGAAGAGTACATCTACCAGGTGATGACGGAAACGCCCGAGAGGTGGTTGGAGGAAGACGCGGACAACAACCCAAAGAAGGTGGTCGAGTGGGTGAGCAACCCGTTTAGACAGGCGGACATCATGAAGAAACAGGAGGGGCTGGACGTGATATTCCGGGAGATAGCCAAGGAGACGAATTGAGCTCTCGTTTTTCTATCGCTGTTACTAGTTAGTACCATCATGAATCAGTCCGTCACGGCCAGAGAGCTCGTCGTGGGTAGTCGCGTCCGTTTCGTGGAGGAGTCCCAGAGCATGTCGCGGATCAACCCGCTGGACATCGGACATTTCCGAATCGAGTCGAAGGTGGACGCGTCGGCCCGCAAGACCCTGGTGGTCAGCATACGAGACGAGAACGGGGATATCGTGGAAATCGCTATGATTAAATAATTTAGTCGCTGTTTTATTATAACATGTCCAAGAGAGGCGTGATCATCATTGTGGGCGTCGTATTGTCGATCGTGCTGTGGTTCGTGTTCGCCCTCTTGTGGGCCAAGTGGACGGACGAGGAAGACATGGCCGCGCAGAAAAAAGAGGCCTTGACGAAGCCGAACACCGTCGGTGGCGCGTCGGCGGCCTCTGGCGCCGCGGTGTCTAGCATCCTATCAAACGCGCCGACGACGTTCCGGACGTCCGGTCCTCCGAATTTCCAAGCGGACGTAAGACAGGCGGCTCTCATGACGAGCAACCGTGACGCCGTGTTGGACGCCGTGAAGTCCGCGTTCAAATCGGAGAGGAACGAGATGATGAAGTGGAAGGACGCGGCCAAGTCCGAGACGCTGGACAAGAGTTCGGATTGGCAGACGTTCCCGCTGGCGGCGAAGGTGCAGGAGGAGGACGGAGCCACGAGTCTCTCGACGACGACGAGAGAGGGGCTCTACAACAAATTCAATTGTTGCTGGGAAGGAAACAAGCGGGAGGAGCAGACGCACCGCGAAGACGCCGCCGTGAGCAAAGGGAAGTTGGAGAAGGGCACGAAGAGAGGGAGGGAGCTGTACGATTTCTCCGTGAGCGACGGAGGTCGTCACACGGCCGTGATCGCCAACTTCCTGGACCTGGCCGGGACGGAGGGGACCAAGGTGGGGACCAAGTACGTGAAGGAAATGGACGCCCAGGCGCTTATCCAACTGGCGAACAACCCGGAGCCGTGGCTCAACGAGAGCAACAGGAGCGACGGCGGGCAACTCAACCGCAAGCTGTTCCTCACGTGGCTGGCGGAAGGCAAACTGGCCAGAGAGAGGTCAGTGTAGCCGTATGCTGTCCTCGTCGACGGTCACGTCGATGTCGTAAATCTGGCAGACCTTCTGAATGAGAAGGAGCTTCCTGACTCCGCCCGAAGACGATTCCGTCTTGAACAGGTGCAAGCGTTTCTTGTACCCGGGGAAGAAGAGCCCGTACGCCTGTAGTTGGCCCAGACCGTACATCCACCTGTCCATGTCCTTCACCTCGATGATGGTTTTCAGATCGTCGCACACGACGTCCACCTTCCCGCACGGACACGCCACCTCGATCCTCGCCGCCGGGGTGTCCCCGGCCACCTTTTGAGCCACGTCGCTACTGCTGCCGTCCGTCACCGGCGGATCGTCGTCCGCCGCGAGGGGGGCGAGGCCCGTGTCCAGCAGGCGCCATCTCACGTCGTCCTCGCTCACCTTCTGGGCCCTGTCGTTTTTTGTGTTCACGATGCCCAGGGACGCCAGGCGAGACGCGTGCACGAACAGCTCCTTGTACGTGGTCCGCCCGTGCTTGACGTCCACGTACTTGTAATCCTTGCCCAACTCGCATTGCACGCCGAGGTGATGGAAAAAGTCCAATCGGGTCTTCAGGTTGAGTTTGGGGAGAGACTCGCGGATCATGGACGTGCTCACCTGGACGAACTCGTCCGTCTCATCCCCCATGCATCTCGATCATTTAGGCACGATAAAACATTTTTTTCGTATTCAACTTGTATATCGAATGCCGACTACAAGGAGGAGGACGATAAGGACCGTGAGCGGAGGAGGGATGAGGCTCAGGCCCTACAACACGCCCAAGCTAGAGTTGGAAATGTACGATCACAGGGTGGAGCAGCGGCGTCGAAGGAAGTCGACTACGAGGAAAAAGAGGTCGCGAAAGTAGACTACGGCGACCGCCTAAAGATCGAAACTGACGAGGCCCGAGGCGGCCTCCTCGCTCTTATTTGACGCCGCCTTCTTCCCCCCCTTCTTCTTCTTGCCCCCCGAACCGTTGTTGACAGTGAAACTCTTCACGTTTCCGGCGACGCTATCCGCGACGCTCTCGGTGTCGTCCGCCGTGACCTCCACCACCGCCGGCTGAGGCCCCCTGGGACTCATGGCGCTCTGCACGACCTTGTCGAAGTCGATCACGACGGGGCGGCCCGAATCCGCGTCGAAGGCCCGCCCCCCGGGGCCTTTCATGACGTACTCCCCGTCCCGGGGCGCCTTGTACTCCTCCTGGATCTTCACGCCCGAAGAAGGGCTGGGACCCATCGAGTTGTTCATCATGACTTTGAGCAGACTCTTCATCAGCTCCGGGTCCGTCTTGGCGATCTGGTCCATGGACGGCAGACCGGCGCTCATCATGGACTGGGACATGTGGAAGAAGATGGCGCTCGAACCGACCATGACCAACAACTCGATTTCCGGGGCCACGCTCACGCTCACTCTTAACTACACGCCGAAGTACAGTGTCCCGGTCGCTTTCTTGAGATCCGAAGGCAATCACGGGATCTGTCGTCACTCATATCCGTACATCGCGATATCCATGCGATGATCGTCGTGTCCCCACCACGTGTTCACATCCGTGTCGTTGCCCAACAACGATGTCTTATCGGTTTGTCTCGTAAGTCGCAAATGTCGAGGTTCAAAAATGTTAAAAGGTCGGACTTTTCCAATATAAGCGACGAGCAACTCAACGAGCGTTCTTTGCAACTGATAGAAGCGATTGCCTCCGGTAAGTCGGTGCGCTCTTCCAAGAAGACCGTCGCCTCCGCCAAGACGAAACGAGGAAAAGGCAAGAGCAAAACGCGCGCGGCTCTCCCTTACGCGGGGATCACGTCGTCCTTCGCCCCCTCCCCCTCGACCATGTTTCAAACGATCGTGAGGCCGGACACGAGCGTCTTGACGGCGCCGCCCGCCAACGCCTTGAGCGCGATATTATCGGCCCTTGCCGCGTCAGGCGCCGACTTCGAACCGAGTACGGACGCGAGCCTGAATATGCAATCGGCCGCGCTCCAGTGCGGGGGAGGAGTCGCGAAGGGTCTTTCTCACGAAGATTCTCTGCGACTGTTCAGGGTCATCCAGCCGTCCGTACCCGTCCATTTGCTGAGAAGTCTCTCGAAAACGGAACTGTGCGCGTTGTTGGGCGACGAGATCGTGGCCGCCACCGTCCAAGAGCTTTGCGCGGGCCGGATGGCGAATCAGGCCGACACGAAATTGCGGCTGATAGAAGTACTATCCGTCCTCACCGGCATCAAGCGCCAGGCACTGCAGGAGCTCACCAAGGAGGAGTTGTGCGCCAATATCGCCGCGCGTCTCACGAACAGTCAGAACTTCCAGATCCTCAGCGACACCGGGGGCAGCCCCACTCTCATGGGGCCGGAGTCTCTGAACTGGTCTCAAGCGGGAGAGGGCGGTTCGCAATTCTTGGCGGCGTTGGCGGGGTTGGGAAGCGGTCAGGCCGCGACGTCACAACCTCCCGCGGCGGCTCTCGACGGCCAACAATTGCAGGCGATACTCGCGGGCATGCCCCAGGCTCCTCCTCCCATGCCCGCGCCCACTCTCGGCCCGCGCATGGCCGCTCCGTCCGGATTCTTGGGTCAGGCGTTGTCTCAAGGCGGTTCGCTCTTGAAAGATATAGGGAAGTCGGCGGCCACGATGCCCTTCCAAGAGTTCACGAGGTACAACGACTCTCCCGTGTTGCGAGGGATTCGGATGGCGGGAGGGATATTCGGGCTCGAAGGAGACGACAGGGTTCGGTTCTTGCAACAGAACTGGGGCGCCGTGAATCGACTCATGGGCGGTCAGGACGCCGGCTTATTCCGCAAGCTGTTGGGAGTCGCGTTGGAGGCGGGAGTCAATAAAGACAAGTCAGAGGCGGGCGCGGTTCTCAACATGATCCCCGATAGCGTGAAGACCATGGGCGGATGGTTGGGGGGCTTGGCGAAGAGCATGATCATGGCAAAACTCGCGGGCGGGGGGGTCGCGCCCACACACGTGGCCGCCCAGGAGAAAGTCACGCGCGTTTGCGACAAGAAATTGTGGTCTCAAGCGCATCTCGCGCGGGCGTCTCTCATAACTCGCGCTCTCTCTCGCATGCACCGCCCGCAATGTTGTCGCGAGTGCTCCGACGTCTCTTGTCGACGACACTGCATGGACTGCGTTTCTTCCGTCGACAAGCCGATCGCCGAGGGTCGAGAGACGAAGACGGCCGAGCGAGGCGGGCATCAGACGCGCGCGAGTCGCGTCATGAGAAAGCGCGCACCCAAATCGAAAAGTCCGCCGCCGAAGGCGCGACATCGTTCGTCGAGCAATCGGTCCTCGGTTCGGACGGGTCTGCACAAAAGTCGCATGCTGTGCGCCTAACTCGGCTCGTAAAAAAACACAAGAGGAAATAGAGTGCGCTCTCGGCGAAATGGAGACCAGCACGTGCCCGAAGTGCCTGCTCGGCAAGACCCGCAATCAGTTCACGGGCCGGTCGTGGCGGACGGGGGGCGTGTGTCGACAGTGCTACTCCGAGTCCGTGCGCGCGTACCGCAGTTCCGAGGAGGGGTATTTCAGTCACCAGCTCTCGAACATCGCCAAGTCCCTGAAGGCCAAGGGCAGGGAGGTCCTCGTTCGCGAGAACGAACTCGTGGAGATTTACCGCGAGCAGGGAGGCCCTTGCGCTATCACTGGCATCCCCATGCACCACGCCCCGAATCATTTCTGGAGCGGTTACTGCGATTCCGCGAGCGTGGATCTCATCGATCCGAACGGTCCGTACACGAAACAGAACATCCGTCTCGTCTGCAACAAGGTGCGACACATGAAAGGCGCCGACGCTCTTGATTCGTTCGTACGTTTTTGCGGTATCGTGACGCGTCACCAAGAGACGAAATCGGATCGTGACGACAAGACGGACCAATCAGAAAGCCCGGATTCCGGGTTTCCCGCCGAAAGTGCCCCGGTCGAGAAGGTTCCCACCGAAACCGTGAAAATGCGGTGGTCCGACGAGGTATAAATGCGTTCGCGCTTCACGTTTGGCCCATCTCTCTCTCCCTCTCTCTCGCAATCGGCCTCGCCTCCCCCTACACGAACATGGCGTCCACGATCTGCCTCTTCGACAAGTTCGACCCCAAGAAGGTGTGTTTCCACGAGCCCAAGAGGACGGGGACGGGTTCCCTCACCGTGCACATGTTCTATGACAAGGACGACAGCAAGCACGAGAACCCGATTCGCATCCAGACGCCGAGGATGCGCGCTCCGTTCGGCGTGAGCTGCTACGAGGCCAAGAACGCCCCTCCGCGCTACACGCTCGACCTGAGTTTCGACAACTACCTCGAGGAGGGCACGGATAGCAAGAAGTTCTACGACGCCTGGATGGAGCTGGACGAGCGCAACAAGTCTCTCTCCGTCGAGAAGAGCCTCGCGTGGTTCGGCAAGAAGATGACGGCGGAGGTCATCGACAACCTCTACACGTCCGCGATCAAGCCCTCGAAGACCGGGTTGGCAAATACGGGTACGGGGTATAATACGCGGACCTAAAATACGCGTATTATACGTGGGGGGTGTAAAATACGCGGCGGTAAAATACGCGACCGTTTTTGTGGTCCAATTGTCAGTCACCCAATTAGCACGCTCCTTGATGATGGTCATGCAGTTATTGCAACTGAAATTTGGTGCATATGCTTATTTATTAACATCTTCCATTAATTTATGCCCTGCAATCCTATCTGATTATGATTTGTTAAATGCTGGGGGGAGCAGACTGCAACGGGAACTGTAAGGAATCAATTAATTAGTTAATTGTAAGGAAAGCCATCCACTATATAATGCATGAGAGGACATAAGACACAACTAAGGACCATGCTCTCAAGGATCCCACAACAAGCTCCATACACATACACACATGTGCACACACATTCATCATTGACAAAACGCACAACAGCAGAGGATATAAGACACAAGGTCCAAGGACCTTGCTCTCAAGGATCCCACAACAAGCTCCATACACATACACACATGTGCACACACATTCATCATTGACAAAATGCACAACAGCACCCCCGCTGCCATGGAGATTACTCCACGTTGGTCCATGCAATTATTCAAGCCAGCACGGCCATGCTTTCCTAACGGCAGCGCATGCAGCCCTTGTTCTCACTATACTATTGCTAGTAACTTGTGAGTTATAACTTCATGTCCCATCCATCACATGGGTCCATGCAACCATCGGCCATCACCCACTAGCTGCCATCACATACTACACCGGCTCAAGATGGTATAAGTATTAAGACAAAAGGCTCCTTCATAGATCATGCTAAGCATGACCCTTTAGTTCTTGTCTGGCGGCTGCAGCGGCAAGAACCGCGGCTTCTTTGCCCGGGCTGTGCAGGCAGCGCGAACCTTGCGCCGCAGGCGCAGGTCCTCCTCCTCCGCCTCCTCCTCCCCCACCTCCTCCTCCAACCGGGAGGAGCCAGGCCTCCTTCCCACAGTGGTGCCGTGACCACGGTGCTTGCCCTGCACCTCCTCCTCCTCCTCCTCCTCCTCCTCCTCCTCCTCCTCCTCCTCCTCCTCCTCCTCCTCCTCCTCCTCCTCCTCCTCCTCCTCCTCCTCCTCCTCCTCCTCCTCCTCCTCCTCCTCCTCCATCTCCACCTCATCCCCGCTGGCCTCATCATCGGTGGCGTAGCCGTCGTGCCTGAGGAACGCCTCCACGTATTGCGCATCGCGGGCCTTGTAACACCCCTTCCCCTGCGATTCCGGCAAAGTGTGCACGGACTCGGAATACGCTTATTGGCCCCGCCTTGTAGGAGAAGTTCTTGTTGCAAAATGAGCAGAACATCCTCGACACATACTGCGTTGTGTTACTAACAGCATCCGTGACTGCTTCTTTCTTCTCGACAACGAAATCCCATTCAGGCCCTTTCTTCGGCATGGGGTGGTTTGTTTGGGTTAGGACAGATTTGGGAGGCTGCAGGTCTGTCCTAAATGAAAATTTGAAAAATGTGTTTTTTGGATGCTGTGGACTTCCCAAAATAGTTTGATAGAAGGTTTGGGCAAATTTTTGCATTGGTCGAGGAGTTTCAAGTCAATAATTGTGTTATATAATGACAAGTTGCCTTATATGCTGTAACCAAATGGGCATTCATGATTGTCAAGCTGGTATCTTATGATGAGTAGAGACAATTGCACTCACAGCTTGTAATTTTGCATACTTTAAAATTTAGTGACGTGATTGTAATTGCAAAGGCTGGAATGTATCTACTACATGAGACATTATCAAGGAGGATTCTGCATATGTTCCATGTGGTTTTTGCCAGTTTCTGTCAGGGATTATATCGCGGCGTGACGGAAAATGACTGACACTTGGGTCTCGTAAATCTCGGGCAAACCTTGAAATGCTCCATGACTGCGCAAATGGACATGGCAAAAAACTCACATGAGCACACTAGTAATGGTCATAGCAGCCGCAGCAGCGACAAACAACCCCAACAGACTCATGCAAGCCAGGAATATAATTAATCACATCAGAATCAGAACATGCATTGGTGTTGACAAGTTACATCATGACAATGGTGGCAGCACTATACTGGCATGCATGGCAGAGAGTGAATCAAAAGCACGGCATATCAGCGGAGAAGCAGCAAAGGAAGCAGCAATGTTGGCAGCCATGGTGCACACATAGCAATCATTGGTAGCAACAATGGTAGCAACCGCGACTTCATGTTTCCATAGCAGGCGAGTTGGCAGGTGCTGCCGCGCGCGCAGGCGCAAGCGAGTTGGCAGGTGCAGCCGCGCCGGTGGCCGCAGGCGCGGGCGTAGGCGAGTTGGCAGGTGCTGCCGCGCGCGCAGGCGCAGGCGAGTTGGCAGGTGCAGCCGCGCAGGTGGCCGCGCGCGCAGGCGCAGGCGAGTTGGCAGGTGCAGCCACGCCGGTGGCCGCGCGCGCAGGCGCAGGCGAGTTGGCAGGTGCTGCCGCGCGCGCAGGCGCAAGCGAGTTGGCAGGTGCAGCCGCGCAGGTGGCCGCGCGCGCAGGCGCAGGCGAGTTGGCAGGTGCAGCCACGCCGGTGGCCGCGCGCGCAGGCGCAGGCGAGTTGGCAGGTGCTGCCGCGCGCGCAGGCGCAAGCGAGTTGGCAGGTGCAGCCGCGCAGGTGGCCGCGCGCGCAGGCGCAGGCGAGTTGGCAGGTGCTGCCGCGCGCGCAGGCGCAAGCGAGTTGGCAGGTGCAGCCGCGCCGGTGGCCGCAGGCGCGGGCGTAGGCGAGTTGGCAGGTGCAGCCGCGCCGGGGGCCGCAGGCGCGGGCGTAGGCGAGTTGGCAGGTGCAGCCGCGCCGGCTGCCGCGCGCGCGGGCGCACGCAAGTCACTTGCAGCCTTATCATTCAGGGCGCGCACTGCTGCGCGCAAGTTGGTCGCCACCGCACGTGGGTTGCGCGTGGCTGGGCCGGTTGCTGCAGGCGCAGGCGGCTTGCGCTTAGTTGTGTCGTCCGTGCCGCGCGCTGCCTCAGGCGAGCTGCGCGCAGTTGCGCTCGTCAGCGCAGCGTGCACCTCCGCACGTAAGCGGGACTCGGCAACAGCGATCTCAGACGCTTGCAGAGGAGGGACGGACACACCGGGGCATCCACAGATTTTCTTCCCCAATTCTGGGAGGTCCACACACGTCACCGCCAGCTCTTCCCATTGAGCACCCCAAAACATAGCCACCTTGCCATGTTCCGTGTCCACAGCTGCCACTTGACCATGGAATCTTCTAGGACGGTTCACTGTGCGGCCGCCGACGGACTCGTGCACAATCTCATAGCTGCACACAAGTTGTCCTACCAGGCAGAGCTTGCCACCCATCACCTGCTCCAAGATCGTTTGCCAGCAACGTTCAGCCATGCGCACCACACCCTTGGGAGTTGAAGCTAGTTGCCAGTCAATCGTCGGGTGACCTGCGTCCCTTGGCACCTGCTTGAGCGCGGTCAGGCACGCAGCAGACAGCTTTTTCTTGGCATCCAAAGACACCAAGTGGCGCGAGGTGGGCTTCTTCGCCGGGATCCAATAGGTGAGGATGACCTCGGATGCTGCGATGGTGACTGTGTGGGAGTGTACGGACGACTTGCTCGGCAGAGGCCATGTGGCGCTGTTCGGGTCCCACTGATGCCAAGCATCGGTCATGCTCCTGGCACGGTATACAGAGAGGACCAGGTGAGGCTCGCTGCCCCCCTCATCGGCAGGCTGCTCTACCTTCTTCACCACCCCCACCAATATGGGGGGCCAGGGGACGTCGGTGTTGCAGAGCATTTGGCACGTGGGATGCCAGTATAGCACGACCGAGCCCTCCTTCAGCCCCTCCATACGCCGGTCATGCGCCACCTTGGCGGCATAGGCGGCATCTTCCTGCCGCCACTCATCAAGCGTGCGGCCTTCATGGCAGACAGGGTCCACGTGTGGCACCACTCGCAGTGCAGCCTCGTTGACGAGCGCCATGTTGTCCGGCGCCACGGCAGGCTGCGGCCCTGCAGGGGCGGCACGGTCAGCGGCTGCCGCCATTTCAATGGCATACCGCCACGGCAGTGGGCACCACTCTTCCGGCACGTCATCCACGGAGCGCGGGACCTTTGCAAAGAACTCCTCGTTGCGCTTCTGCATGTCCTCGCAGCCGGGCACGTCAGGTTTAAAAAAGATTCGCCCTTGGCCGCTGGGTAGGTCGAGAACCTTCTTCTTGATGCCCTTCATGAGCTTGGTGGTGATGAACTGCATGTCGATGGGAGCGGGAGGAGGAGCATCGGCCAGGCCATGCTTGGCCAGCAGGTCAGGGTCGACAGCACGCACCCCGTACAGAGGCCTCCCCTTAGCATCATGTTTGTATGGGGCGACCTTGACCTTGCCGCTGCGTGGCGCCTTCTCCTCTCGCATACCTTCTGGCAGCCACGGCGTCACCGTTGCCTCCGTGGTACGATAGACAAACCACTCTTCATCGCTGCCCTCCACCCTGAAAAATGCCACATGATGCGGCTTCATTGACTGACCGACCTTCTCAGGCACCTCCTCCCCCACCTTGGCGCACCAGTCGCGTGAGCTGCACCATCGCAGCAGCTTGAGGCTTTTTAGGATGAGGAGGAATGGGCGGCAGTCCCATGCCTTCCCGAGCACCTTGACCTCCGTGCCCATTGGCACTGTGACATTGCAGCTACCGGCGAGGCTGCTGGAGTGGAATGCGGCGCGGATTGCGTCCACCCAGCTCTCCAGGGTCCCATACGCGTGCGCCTGCCCGGATGCGCCATCGACACCATGTGACATGGACCCGAGTAGGACACCAAACTTCTGATCGGTGTCCGCGTGGGTGTGCCCCCGGCGCATCCGGTGCATCTCGACCACATCGAAGACACCGATGTGGACGAGGTACCACGCAAAGAGCAGGACGGTGTAATTCCTGTTCTCACTGCCACCGTCAGCCTGCAGCACCAAGCAGCGTGGCCTGGGCTTCCCGGACTTGCTCCAGGGACGGTCACGCATCACACATGCCAAGCAATGCATGAGCATCGTCACGGTCAGGCTTCCGGATAGGTTGTCGCACATCAGCACCCAGGGGAGGACCACAAACCAAAAGGCCTTGTAGCCATGCACGGGCGCGCAGAAGAGGGAGAACTGCACCATGTCTTTGCCATCCCAGTTCTTCGAGGCTTGGAGGAGCTTCGGCCAGAATGTCTTGGCGTGGTCCAGTTTGTCAATATTCATGGAGATGAACTCCCACACCAGCGCCAGATCCCGTCTCGTCCAGTAATTCTGGCGCGCAAAGCGCACCAGCGCGACGTGAAGCTGGATGAGATGCTTGATCAGCGCACGCTCACCTTCAGTCGCGGCGTACCTCAACAGCTGTCGCAGCTCGGCGCATGTCTCGCACTCGCCCGTGTTCCGGCTGTGTGGATTTACACACACCTTGGGCGATCCCTCGTAATAATTTCCCTCGCGGTAGCGATGCCACACGGCGTAGAAACCGTGGTAGCCCAGGATCATCGACCGCGCGGCCTTGTCATTCCCAGGGAAGTCGCGCTCCGCATCCTCCACGTACATGCTATGCATGTGAGTTATCGGCATGGCGTCCATGTACACCACGTCGGGCCGCGCAGGGTCACAGTCACCTAGATCCCTCACTAGGTTGCTGATCCACCTTGCTGCATACTCCGTGGCATCGGAGCGCCCCTTGACCCGCTCACGTCGCTCAGCATCCGCACGCGCACGCAGCAGCTGGTATTGGCCGACGTCATCACGGGCATCGAAAAACTGAGTCGAATGAGCGATGCACTTTACCACCTTGTTCCAGCCTGAAGAGTCAATGCCAAGGAGTTTGCGCATCGCAGTTGCGCACGCACTGAGGGTGACGGTTTGACGGCGAGGCCCGTCGCCGAGCTTGACGTCCACATGCACTTGACCCGTGATCGTGATGGTGCAGTGCCCACCCACCTCTGAGGGCTTCACCCGAATGTTGCCCACACCTACAGAGCGGATGATGCTGTTAAGTCGTTGAGTGCGTGCCTTGTCTGAGAGACTGTAAAAGTCCTCGCGCACGGCTGTCCACACGTCCGGGTTCGCGAGAAGACTGTCGTACGTCGTGAGGCAGTGGTTGTTGCACTTGCAGCTGCGGTCGTTGTGCCAATCAGCATTAACGGCAGCCACCTTCTTCTTTTTAAGCTCGCTTCCCGTCTGCTTGCCAGGACGCTTCGGCCGAGATGGCGCGTCTGCAGATGGGTGCATCGGGTCTCCGTCATGGTACGCAAAATCGTCATCGTCGTCCGAGTCGGAGACAATACCTCCGTCCCACTCGACATGTTCGGCCATTTTGCTATCCTAGCCTTTATCTCTAACATTTATAAAAGTTTCAACCTAAACCAAAAGCAGGACTCCCCCGGCGCTGAATGGATGCCGGACCTCATAAGAGTAAGCAGCTCAGCGCCTATTACTGTCCTGTGTAAACCTAATCCCATTTTTGTCATCAATGCTAACAACTCGTCTCCAAATCAACTACGTCGGCTATTTTTCGGCTCCGTGCCTATTCATTTCGGCGTCACTTGTTAAACCACAAAATAAAATCCTGTCAGCCTTGTCTGCCATAAATCCAACTATAAACTGCTAAGGTACCGAAAGCTTCACGGCTATTTACGTAATAATGATGTGCCGCCAGGGCACGCACTGAAGACTTGAACGCAGGCGCCCCTGTTGGCAGTCACGTTGCGAAGTCGTTGCAACAACTTGCCTAAGCAGCGAACAGCTGGGGAACTTGCCGCCAAAATGTACGCAGCCTGCTTCGGCAGCTGGGGAAGTAATTACTTGCGTCTTGCGGCCAAGATACGCAGCCTGCCTCGAGAGGGCTGCGTATCTTTGCCGCAGCCTGCCTCACCAGCTAAAAACCTTGCGGCCAAGATACGCAGCCTGCCTCCTCGAGGATATCCTCGAGGAGGCAGGCTGCGTATCTTGGCCGCAAGGTTTTTAGCTGGTGAGGCAGGCTGCGGCAAAGATACGCAGCCTGCCTCGGCAGCTGGGGAAGTAACTACTTGCGTCTTGCGGCCAAGATACGCAGCCTGCATCACCAGCTAAAAACCTTGCGGCCAAGATACGCAGCCTGCCTCCTCGAGGATATCCTCGAGGAGGCAGGCTGCGTATCTTGGCCGCAAGGTTTTTAGCTGGTGAGGCAGGCTGCGGCCAAGATACGCAGCCTGCCTCCTCGAGGATATCCTCGAGGAGGCAGGCTGCGTATCTTGGCCGCAAGGTTTTTAGCTGGTGATGCAGGCTGCGTATCTTGGCCGCAAGACGCAAGTAGTTACTTCCCCAGCTGCCGAGGCAGGCTGCGTATCTTGGCCGCAGCCTGCCTCACCAGCTAAAAACCTTGCGGCCAAGATACGCAGCCTGCCTCCTCGAGGATATCCTCGAGGAGGCAGGCTGCGTATCTTGGCCGCAAGGTTTTTAGCTGGTGAGGCAGGCTGCGGCAAAGATACGCAGCCCTCTCGAGGCATGCTGCGTATCTTGGCCGCAAGACGCAAGTACCTAATTCCCCAGCTGCCGAGGCCGGCTGCGAGCTTGGCTGCAGGTGGTAATTCTTGGCAGCCAAGGCTCTGCCATGCCGAAGCTGATAATCACGTTACTATACAGTAGAGCCTGAGTAGAGGTAAAAAGTTTTACGTGCGAAGTTTACCTTCACGCGCATGTCACGCGTGCTTATTCATGCATTTACCAAGTGGATGCTGTTGGACTTGGAAGAATGAACAACGCATTCCCTTGTTAACTTTCGTTTGATATGTAGGCCCTAAGGTAATGAACTTGAAATGCTTTTGGTTCCGCTGTTAACGGAATTATTGCGAAATGCAGAATGGAAATTAAATACTAGGTTATCATTGGATGTGGGCTTCAGCGCAAGGGGGGAGGGGGGGTGGGGTAGTTGACGCATGCTGCGACTCATAATGTATGAACTCGTTGGGATTCGGCACGGTCTTTTTGAACCCGGTCAGTCCGGCGAACGCGATGTGCGGGCGATGGGTGCTTAACATTTGAGGGAAAATTCTGCCTTCTGATCGTGGACTTCTTCGCGGATGCGCGATTTCTGGAACAGCTGTTTGACGCGACCGTACAACCCTGGAATAAGACCGTTGGTAAGGTATGTTTGGACATTTGTCCATGTAGTGCTTTTTCGTCCCTTATCCATGCACCGAGCTGCACGGAAAGACCGGCATTGCTGCAGTGCTGGTAGGCTTGCGTCGGGTATGTAGCCACTTCTAATGCGCATCCTAAAACACGGTTGTCCCCTGCCGCACTGCTTCTTCATTGCATTTAATGCAGCTGCAGCTGCAGCTGCATTAGATCTAAGATCTGCATCTGCCTCTGCCGCTGAATTCGTTAGCTGTCTCTGTCTCATTTGTTGAAGCGTAAGCACTTCTATTTGTATATTTTACGTTGGGCTCTGCTCCTGCTCACTGATCCAAATCTGCATCTGCGTTCGCATTATTTGTTTTGCGGGTTGCGTTTGTGGAACCACCCTGGCACCTGCAGCTTATACACGCTGGGCTATAAGCGGCCTTCTTCCGTTGCTCTTGCATTTGCATTTGAATTGCAGCTACGTTAGCATTTGCTTTTGCACTCGATTAAATGTGTGGCGACTGCTGTTGCTCTTATATTGTTGCTGCTGCGGCATCAGTGTGTGGTGGTGGCGGTGCCGATGCCGGTGCCGGTGCCGGTGCCGGTGCCGGTTCCCCTGCCGGTGCCGGTGCCGGTGCCGGTGCCGGTGCCGGTGCCGGTGCCGGTGCCGGTGCCGGTGCCGGTGCCGGTGCCGGTGCCGGTGCCGGTGCCGGTGCCGGTGCCGGTGCCGGTGCCGGTGCCGGTGCCGGTGCCGGTGCTGGTGCCGGTGCCGGAGGCGGTGCCGGAGGCGGTGGTGGAGGCGGAGGCGGTGGCGGTGGCGGTGGCGGTGGCGGTGGCGGTGGCGGTGGCGGTGGCGGTGGCGGTGGCGGTGGCGGTGGCGGTGGCGGTGGCGGTGGCGGTGGCGGTGGCGGTGGCGGTGGCGGTGGCGGTGGCGGTGGCGTAATTCGGTTTGGCAGTGGCGGTGATACCGGCTGTGTATAGGGCAGGGGCAGGGGCAGGGAATTCATCGCTTTGATTGCTATTGCAGTAGCACCTGCGCTTGCATGTCAATGTGCATGACTTCAGTGGCACCTTGCACTGTCGTACATCAATATTCCTCTGATATTCCTCTGAAGTTAGTGCGCCGGCAATTGCTCTGCTCCTCCTATTTGCCTTAGGTTAAATGGTAACCCCTTTTGGCGGTTTGCAAGTTTGTCGTTGTACCAGTATGCCCCACGGCCGACTGCAATATGCCCTTACATGTATGTTGTGCGTGCGCACACATTTGCTGATGACAGTGTTAATGTGCAGGCATGCCCGCATGTTGTGATGTGCAGGCATGCACTGAACAGCATGTGCTGATGTGCATGCATGCGCGCATGCATGTGCAGGCATGCGCTGAACAGCATGTGCACTGATGCTGCTGCGGAGGCATTCATGTACGCATGCATGTGTTGTTGTGCATGCAGGCACACATGTGCTGATGTGCATGCATGCATGTGCTGATGTGCAGGCATGCGCTAAACAGCATGTGCTGATGCTGCTGGGCAGGCACGCACGCATGTGCTGATGTGCATGCAGGCGTGCATGCATGTGCTGATGTGCAGGCATGCGCTGGACAGCATGTGCTGATGCTACTGGGCAGGCACGCACACATGTGCGATTGTGCATGGAGGCACGCATGTGCTGCATGATGTGCAGGCATTCATGCACGCATGTGCTGATATGCGGGCGTGCCCGCATGTGCTGGTGTGAAGGCGCGCACACATGTGCTGATGTGCAGGCATGCGCTGAACAGCATGTGCTGATGCTGCTGGGCAGGCATGCACGCATGTGCTGATGTGCATGCAGGCGTGCATGCATGTGCTGATGTGCAGGCATGCGCTGGACAGCATGTGCTGATGCTGCTGGGCAGGCGCGCACGCATGTGTTGCTGTGCATGCAGGTGCGCATGTATTGATGTGCAGGCATGCATGCACGCATGTGTTGTAGTGCAGGGGCACGCATGTGTTGACGTGCAGGCATGCACGCATGTGAGCTGATATGCGGGGGTGCCTGCATGTGCTGATGTGCAGGCATGCGCTGAACAGCATGTGCTGATGCTGCTGGGCAGGCATGCACGCATGTGTTGTTGTGCATGCAGGCGTGCATGCATGTGCTGATGTGCAGGCATGCGCTGGACAGCATGTGCTGATGCTACTGGGCAGGCACGCACACATGTGCTGTTGTGCATGGAGGCACGCATGTGCTGCATGATGTGCAGGCATTCATGCACGCATGTGCTGATATGCAGGCATTCATGCACGCATATGCGGATATGCGGGCGTGCCTGCATGTGCTGGTGTGGGCGTGCCTGCATGTGCTGGTGTGCAGGCGCGCACGCATGTGCTGATGTGCAGGCATTCATGCACGCATATGCGGATATGCGGGCGTGCCTGCATGTGCTGGTGTGGGCGTGCCTGCATGTGCTGGTGTGCAGGCGCGCACGCATGTGCTGATGTGCAGGCATGCGCTGAACAGCATGTGCTGATGCTGCTGGGCAGGCATGCACGCATGTGCTGATGTGCATGCAGGCACGCATGTGCTGATGTGCAGGCATGCGCTGGACAGCATGTGCTGATGCTGCTGGGCAGGCGCGCACGAATGTGTTGTTGTGCATGTGCACAGGTGCGCATGTGTTGTTGTGCAGGCATGCATGCACGCATGTGTTGTAGTGCAGGCGTGCACGCATGCGTGGATGTGCAGGCATGCACGCATGTGTTAATGTGCAGGTGTGAATGCATGTGTTGATGTGCAGGCATGCTCGCATGTGTTGCTGTGCAGGCATGCACGCATGTGTTGATGTGCAGGCGTGCACGCATGTGCCGCATGATGTGGAGGCATGCACTGAACAGCATGTGCTGATGCTGCTGTGCAGCCACGCACACATGTGTTGTTGTGCATGCAGGCGTGCACGCATGTGCTGATGTGCAGGCACGCACGCATGTGCTGATGCTGATGTGCATCCACACATGCATTCGTGTGGTTGATGGGCATTGGGCAGGCATGCACACATCCGTCGGTATTCCATGCATGAACGCATGTGCGGATGTGCAGCCACACATATGTGTGGTTGATGTGAAGAAGACGTGCACGCATGTGCTGACTTGCATGCATGCATGTGTTATAGTAGGATGCATGTGTGCACACATGTAGTGCTGATCAATGTGGACATGCATGCATGCATGTGGTGATGTGCAGGGAGCAACGCGTGTATATGTGCATGAGTGTGGATAGTAGGCATCCCTTGTGGAAATGCGCCTTGGCGGCAAAGTACGTGCACAGATCCTCAAAGTGCGAAAAAGATATGGCAATTATATCTGTGACAGTGCATGACTCCATTTCCATGGTTGGATGCTTTGTGCATGCAATGATGTGGATGTTGTTGGCAGAGTCAACGTACGTGTTTGCTTGCTTTGTGATACTAAGTTCAGGTGATATGTACTGCAATACTTGTGCAAGGTTTTAATCACTGGGGTGCATTAATAATTTATTAGGAACATAACTCCGTTGGGGTGCATGCTGGCATGTACTCATGGCATTTTGAGCATATCATTTATATTGGGTGCTATTTCATTGGCATGGGATACAAAATCGCGTATTTTTACTTCTATTTATACCCTGGAAAATGCGTGGGTTGTGAGATATTCATGTCCAGCACAGCAAGGCTCATCAAACTGGATCATGATATAGTGTTTTCCTTACTTTGCTGCAGATCTGTCCTAAATGGACAAATCTGTCCTAATCCAAACAAACCACCCATGGCTGCAAATCGAAAATGGCTGCACACTATCGCACAGTCGCACTGGCCTCGTCCTCGCTATATTGCATTACACCGTCAGTAGCACAGCTGGCATTTGCTGTCATTATGCGTGATGTACCTAGTCCTAGCTGTCTCCTACCGGCCAAAGATTTTGCAAGGCTTGCGCTTTATGGAAAGAACTGTACGCATCTACTTCTAGTAGTAAAAATCTCAAATGTGCAGTGAACACGCCGCGCCCAGAACCCGGGCACCGCGCCAGTGCCCGCTGCCCGCTGGTACCCCCGAAAAATTCTAAGTCCAAACCGCGTATTCTGAAGTAAAGTACGCGTACATACGGCGGAGGCCTTCAGTGTACGTTTTCCCGTACTTCTGCGGCTCCGTACGGCGTACTGACCAACCCGGCTCGAAGAAGGAGGAGTACCCTCCCACTTTCAAGTGCTCGATCCCGTTCCGCAACAACCGGTTCGAGTGCCAGTTCTTCGACCAGGACCAGAACCCCGCGTCGGGGTTCGACGTCGTCAAGGGCTGCGACGTGCAAGTCATCATCGACGTCCCGCGGCTCTGGTTCATGGACAAGCAGTTCGGATGCACCCCGATCGTGCGCTCCGTGCAGTTCTTCCCAAGCAACAAGCTCCCTCAGGAGTACTGTTTCTTGCAACGGGAGGACGAGGCGGTGGACGCGGAGGAGCACGCGGGCATCTAGTGGATTTTTTGTGAGGCTCTACTATAGACTATGGAGACCACGACGTCGTCGTTGACGATCGGTTCCTCGCTCCTGGGCGTGGCGCATCTATGGGCGTTCGTTCTGGCCGCGAAATACTCGTCCGAAAGGACCTTTCTGGCCCCCACGGAATGGTGGTTGTTGCTCTCCACGGCCGTCACGGCCGTCGGAAACCTCGCGGCCGTGAAGTGGTCCAGGTCCAAACAGAACAGGTTGAACACGTTGAATAAGTTCTTGATCACCGGATTTCTGGTAGGAGGGGCCGTAGGTGTCTTGGCCATGATGATACCTGACATGTTGTCATTCTCTCCCAGGATCCATCCCATGTTCTGGGTGATGTTGAACACGTTGCTGACGGGCCCCATTTTTGCCTTCTGGTTAAAGGAAATGAATTCACATTTCGACATCATTTGCTAAAATTATCTGCTAATACAATATATCCGAACTCGAAATGGGTGCCAAGTCTTCCAAGGGTGCAGTAGGGGGTGGTGGTGATCCGGGAAACGCGAATCCGCCACCAGCGTGCAAGGAGTCTAGTTTTTCGTTCGGAGGCATCATCGTGCACTCGATAGCCTTGTTAGGAGCGTTGTTCCTCCCGCTTTTCGCCGTCATGCCGGTTTACGCGATGATCGAGAGGAAGGAGGACGACGAAGATAAAAAGAAACTAAAACTCAATGTAACGAAGGCACTTTCCGGTTTTGCTTCCGGCCTCGTCTCGTTTTATATCGTCTTGCGCGGGATCATGGGGGGTAAAATGACAAACGCCGCTCTCCCCATCATCATGCTTATCGTGTTCTCCATCGCGCCACCGTTCGTATACGCTTTCGCTTATGACAAAATCATGCAACGGATGAGAAAGGGCATTTGTCAGCAATCGGACAAGGCCGCCGACGTCGCTCAGACAGCGTCGCCTGCACTAATAATCTAACGGCGGCGGAGGCCCCACGCCCGATCAGACGTCGAAGCAAGTGCGGGACATCCAGCAGGCCGTGAAGTAGATCAATTATTATCCCCGAGGATCGTATATGTCGTTTAAGACATGAGCCCAGTGGGAGGGTATTGCGGGTACGCGCTTCGTGATAGCCGGGCCGCGGCGTCCGAATCGACGTGCAAGTCAAAACGCCAATTGCGCATGTACGGTCACAAGCGAATCTCCCAGGGTCCCAGGCCTCCGCTCCCTGATCAGTCCGATTCGAACACGGCGTCCTACTGCGGGTACCTGTACGGAAGACCGGCCGGGAACGCCTCCAAGTGCAAGCGACAACTTCGCATCATTGTACGGATGGTACACGGTTCCCGAAATCGATGTGGAATTGAACGAACGTGCGGCCAGAGAAGAGGAGGAGCGCAGGTCGTCGAGGGCGAGGATCAACGATGGCGTCCTGGCGTCCCACACGGCCGCGCGAGAACGAAGACGGGTCGCGGAGGCCGAAAGGGCACGGGCAGCGAAGGAGGCCGAGAAGGCGGCGAAAGAGGCCGAAAGGGCACGGGCAGCGAAAGAGGCCGAGAAGGCGGCGAAAGAGGCCGAAAGGGCACGGGCAGCGAAAGAGGCCGAGAAGGCGGCGAAACAGGAGAGAGAGAGGAGGGTGAATGAGGGTTGTCCGGATGATCACGCTCTCGATATGCAGAGACCGGCGAAAATATCGGAAGAGATCCACGGACCCATCCCCGATATTCGAGTGGGGCTACGCCCGACAAGTGCCGTCCCCCTATGCTCTCCGCTCATAATGGGACCCTTGATGCAGGGCAATCTTCACCTGTCGATTGGCCGTGTTCGTAGCCATACCACATCGGTATGATGATATGTACATACCATCCTATGCATGATAGGTATCAGGTCCATCCTATATGGATCTATACCCATGTGCACCCATCATACCCGCTATATGGATCCTATGACCGCGGTGAGCATCATCATGTCGCGTATCGTATGAGGATGCGAGATCCGTCGTCGCCAAGCAATCGCAGGTGGCAGATTCAATCAAGGTTGTGCAGTGTGTCGTGGGCGCACGTTATAGCTCGATATTTATCTTACTGCTTTTCCCGCCTTTTTTGTCTTCCAGAACCCTTCCAGAACTTTCCCGCCTTTTGAACGCGCGTCCGCCGCCACCTAGGCTTGTGCAAAAAGGTTGAAAGGTACAAAAAAGGATGGAGGGCACCACGGAGCGTCCATAGCCAGAGGAACGCGAGGGAAGATGGGGAGGTCCTCGGCCGTCACGTGGTTGATAGACTACGAACTCATCGTGGGCAAGACAGACGCGTGTTCCCATCTAATGATGGATGGCATGCTCGGAGGAAAAGCGTTCGTGGACCGCGAGGACCTCAACGACTTTTACAAGAAGATTGTGGAGGATCGCGAGAATGATAGGGAGAACTATTTCGTCGAGCAAAAGGCGGACGTTTTCCCTTTCTTCCTGGACATCGACTGCGAGGACGAGCGAGATCTGTCGACGGACATCGAGACGAAGTGGATTCCTTGTATCCAAGACTCTCTTCGCCAAAGCCTGGCTTCGTGCGCGGGAGACGTTTTCATGTGCTGCATTTTCAAGGCGCCGGCGAAGGTGAAGGGCGACAAGATCAAGACGGGGTATCACGTCCATTGGCCCAACATGCCCGTGGATTGCGAAACCGCGTTGCGTAAGTTAACGCCAAGCGCATTGGCGTGATCCTGATTCGGCATATCTCTGCGATTCCAGCGGCACCGGAACGAGTTCATTCCGACAAGTATCAAGAAAGTTATGGCGTTCCGACTTCCCGGTCGCGCGCGAGCGCGAGCCGGCTGTTCTTCTAAGTCGGACGTGAATATTTGCCGACGACATATGGGGTCGACAGTAATTCCTGGGCTGACAGGAATTAGGTGCTGTACCTACGACGGTATTGGATTAATACGTCGTACGCAGGAAATAGGAACCTTAACCTGTGGTCTGTTGGTACCGCAGGCTTAGTCCTGGACTTCTAGGTGCAGATGCAATAATCACTGTGGTGACTGTACTCTGTGGTCACTGTGCCTGTATGGCAGACCTACTGTATAGGAACTGGGCGCTGTACAGGTAGTGAATACTGTACCGGGGTGTTATTACTGAGCAGGCCTCCTAGGCTGCTCAGGACTAGCAAGCACAGTGCACAAGTATATAAACAATAGGCCAGTGCCAAATGGGCATCTCTTGCGAGCCCGCCTCACGTGTTGTGCCTTGACTTGGCAAGCGCGTGTACAAGCCTCAAGTGTGTGAGCGCTGTAAACATTATCCGATTTTAACAAAGCTCCGTTTCCAACCATATTCACACATTGCTGCATTGCAACCATATCCTTCACATTGCGTGTGCTAAGAACGTTAACTCAAATTACAACCAGTCTCAGCGGAACGGCCAGGAGGGTCGTTGCCGGTTGCGGTGTGCAGCGTTGACGACGAGAGGAGCTCGTCCGGTGGTGAATGGTGCAGGAGGAACAACGGCAGCAGGATTTCCGGTTTCGGCAGTCTGCTGGGGGTTCGATTTCTCCTGAATTACGCCGTGTCGTTCGGGATCTATCTTTATTGCTTGCAGATCGTCCGCCTGTAATCGCAGCTTCGTGCAATTCGTCGACGACCAGGTCGAAGATTGGGAGCGAATTCTGCGACACGTACAAACCATCGTCATTCCGGAGCACCGGAGCATCGACGACCTTGAGCAGGAGCTTCACGGGTTGGTCGGCATCCAGACGGTGATTACTGCAGTAGCAGAGCGAGTGCGGACGGAGTTGGCAGCAAGGCGAGGCGAGGTTGCGGAGGCAGCTGGCGCAGGGCGACACGAGTTTGTACCGACAGTAGCGGGCGCGGGAGTACCACGTGCTTTCGCAGGCGGCATCGGCGACGAGGGTGTTGCAGCGGGGCCAGTTAGGCGTGAACGACGCGGAGCGGAGCATCACAGGCGGCTTGCAGAGGTCGGGGCGACAGCGGAAGCCATCACCGGAGGACAGCGCGCGACAAGAGTCGGCAGGTTTCCAGAGCGAGTAAGAGTTCCTTTTCAGGAACTGCCCCCGCCCCTTCGCGTTCGTGTGACGCGTTGGGAGAGTTTGCACCTCTTGGGTACGATAGTGACCTTGAGGTAGGAGCAGGGGGTGTCGCTGGGCTAGGCGACGAGGCACTTGGCGACCACGAGGTGCCAACGTACAATCCGCGAGGTGCCAACGACGGGTTGTCACCTGTCTACTTTACCAACGGTGACGATTCAGTCATCGCGGGCCGACAGCGGGTCGACGACGGCGCAGCAGGTAGCAGGGTACCAGAGCTGATTGTGGTGAGCGACAGCGACGACGACAGCGACAAGGAGAACCAGGACGCGCCTGGGGCCAGCCGTGGTGGTCTTGCCTGAGTGGTAACACTTGGCACTTTCCTTTCTTGTTCAGTAGCTTATATTGCTTTAATTGCTGCTTGGCCACTTGGCTGGCTGTAGCAGATCTGAACAGAGGCCATCATGGAGGATGGAGCTATCAACCAACAAGCGGGCTTTATGGGCTTCGGCGGCGCGGCGCTGGGCTGGATGGACGAGATGGACGCGATGGACGCGGTGGACGCGATGGACGCGGGGACGGCCAGGCGCTGGGAGACCAGGCTGAGGTGCCAGATAATCAGAGCCAAGGATCGCAGGGCGGGCAGCACGCGCCAGCCGCAGATCAAGCGGCGCCTAAGCGACCAACCGTTGCTGAGGGGTACGCGGTGCTAGGCCAGTTTCAGTCCATCAAGGACAATTGGCAGCCCCGGGATGCTGAGAGGATGTTAGAGGACATGAACTTGTACACGGAGATATACAACGGTGACAAGCTTCGCATCCTGGCGTCTAGTGCCTACATACGGCAGTCGGCGAGGCGGCTGTTCAAGTTTGTTCGGGAGCGACACGCGGCGGGGGACACCTGGACGGCGTTTATGACGCGACTCAGGTCGTTCCTGAGTGACAAGAGGACCATAGATGGGTCCCACCTGAAGCAAGAATACCTGGACTACAAGCCCATCAAGGGGCAACTAGTGGTCCACGCCTTTGAAGACTTCGTCAAGCTGAGGGAGGACGCCATGGCCAAGGGCTTCTTCGTCGCAGATCGGATGGCCATGGGCGACTTTCTCAAGTCGCTGCAGCTGGATCCGGTCACCATGGATAATGTGACCATCCACATGCGACAGGTCCATGGCTGGGCAGCCATGACGGACCAGTTGTATGAGTGTTTCAGCGGCAAGTACGTGGGTGGTAAGCGCCCTCGTCAGGGTGATGAGGAGGCCACTGAACCCACGGTTAAGTCCATGAGGGGATCGGGCCACGGGGGCCCAGCGCCCTCGAGAGGGCCTGAGACCTCTTCAAGGGGTCGAGGAAGGTCCAGGAGGGGGCGTGACAGAAGGGCTGGACGGGGGACCCCGCCGAAGTCGGGACATCCACAGTCCCAGTTTGACTTCAAGAGGGTGGGTGGTCCTCCCAAGGCTGGGCCCAGCAGTGGGACCTCACGGGACATCAGTCAGGTGGAATGTTATTTCTGCCAGGGGAAGGGTCACTTCAGGAATGAGTGTCCCTCGTACCTGAGGCAGGAAGGTCAGAGCAAGCCAGCTCAGGGTGGCAGCAAGGACAAGGCTGGTCCATCCCAGGACAAGGGCAAGGGCAAGGCTGCTGATCATTGACTTGAGCCTGCACACATCCCTGAACCCTGGAGGGTGCCCCCAGGGGTGTGTAATGAAGCTGCTAGTGACAGCAGTGAGGGGCAGCCCCATGCTCTAGTGAAAGAGCCTATTGGACACGATGGGGCAAGCTTGGTTACCACAGAGAGTATGCCAGCTGTAGCTGCAGTGGTTACTCGCCAACGTGCCCGCCATGGCGGTGCTGAGCCTGAGGTAGGACCTGGTGATGTGGACCCAGGTGGATCTCAGAAGCATTCTGACCGTGCAGGACTGGCACAGGATGGTCAGGATGAGGATAGGGCTGGAGACAGTCTGACAGGCACGACCCTGGTGCCTCCTGTACATAAGGGATCTGTACATACCTTGAGTGCTAATAATGACAATAAAAGGTTTTCTCTCTTGTATGACATTGCCTCAAGGTTGCATACCATGTTTGGCCATGCAGCTCAGTCTTTGCAAGTTGCTAGACGGCTGGGAGGAAGTGAGTTGTACTCCATCTGCCAACAGGTTGCTCAAGCTTGCAAGTGCAGGCTAGTTGCTAGAAAGCCCAAGCAGTCTCATGCCAGGACTCCTATTTTGCAGCCAGGCCATGTGCAGGTAGATATTCAGAGAATCAGGGGTTTGAAGCTGCTGGTGGCAGTGGACAGATATACCAAGTACAAGACCCTAGAGATCCTGCCTGACATGGAGAAGCCTACATTGATTGCTGCTCTGAAGTTGACAAGGAGCAGGTACCCTGGGTTGGAGTTGTTGCAGTGTGACATTCAGTTTGAGTGCTGTGAGAACCTGCCAGAGTTTCCAGAGTTGCTGATTACACCCAGGGAGAGCCACGGCCAGCAAGGGGTGGTGGAGAGAGCCATCCAAGAGATCAAGACTGTGCTGCTGGTGGAGAGGATTCCAAGGACGTCATCTGCCATTGTGACATCTGCATGGCTACGTTCTGTGGAGGACAGGCTGAACCTGAGGACTCCCATGTTCTTTGGTGACATTGCCATCAATCCTCTTATGCTGCATACCAGGATGCTGCCAGCTGATGCTGAGCAGGCATGGAAGGAGAAGCTAGAGGCCAAGTTCCTCAAGCTGAGGCAGAAAGACAAGGGCTGGAGTGTCCTAGAACCTAACGTTGGACAACAGGTTGTTGTGTGGAAGGAACCAAGCTTTCCAGGGAAACGTGGCAGCTGGCATGATGGGGTGGTGACCCGAGTAGAAGCCGCTGGCCATAAGTGCTGGGTGGCCATTGATGGCTCCCAAGCAGTGCACCGTCTGTCCTGGTCAAAGATCCGTCCCCGGGGAGGTAATCAAGGAGACCTCTTCCAGGTGCCCGCTGGTGTACAAGGCGGGGGTGACGTGGAGCTTCCTGATCAGGGTGCTACAGCTGTATCGAGCCCTCAGGGTGACCCTGGCCCGGCCCCTGGGGTACCTTCACATACGGTGGTTGGGCAAGCAGGCGGACAGGCTGCACCTCCGGAACGGCCCGACACCAGGCCTAGGGGTGTGCGTCTATCAGATATTGTACAGGCTTTGCAAAGAGCCAAGAAGGAGCCTAAGGTGTCCAAGCTTGTCCAGTTGGATGAACCTGAGGTAGCTGCCATGGAGATAGATACCAATGCACAGGTTTCTGTCATGGGACCTCAGCATACAGGAGAACTGCTGGTCGGAGAACCAAGTTGCCCCTGGGTGTCTGATTTCAGTGGTAGGACGCATCTAAGGGTGTTGGGAGAGGTTACTGCCCCTGTCATGGGTGTGGATGTGACCTTCCTTGTCCTAGAGGACTATGATGGCCCTGTGATTTTGGGTCAGAATTTTCTGGGCAATCCTGGGATTTCTATCAGAGCTACAGCTCTGAGAAGAGATGGCTGGGGGATGATTCCCCTAGAAAATTTCAGGACAACATTTCCAGTCAGGTGCAGGGCCAAGCCGGTCAAGGGTGTAAAATGGGATGAAGGGGAGGTGCCCCCAGCGGCCAGTTTGGTGATTCCAGCTGTGTTGCACCCCAGCAGTATTGGCATAACTCACAGGAGCCTTGCTGCACACTCTCCTTTGACATATGACCAGCTGGTCCAAGAGATGAGCTCGCCTACTTTGTTTGAGGCTTGGAAGCTCGCCTTCTCCAAGGCATTGGAGGAGTGGTTGCAGTTTGAGTGTGCTGCACCAACAGACAGACGTCCCCCAGCATCAAGGAAGCTTGCTTTGAGATTTGTGCTGAAGAGGAAGGTTGTGGATGAGGTATCAGTGCCCCATGTCAGGCCTGTCCTGAATGAGTATCACGGCACGGGGAGTCTGCCAGGAGAGGAGCTATACACGCCAGGGATGCTACACGACACATGGAGAATTTTGCTATGTCTCTACGTGGGGTTGCTGAACAGGGGAGCAGCTATGTCATCAGTGCTGCTGGACTTCAAGAGGGCATTTTTAAAATCTGATCCAGAAGTGGCCAGGAGGGTGTGGAAGCAGGATGAGCCTTACTGTGTTGAGGTGCCTGCCATCTGGAAGCTGGAGCTGCATCAACAATTCCTGGTTATTCTGAAGGGCCTGGAAGGACTCAGGTCGAGCCCAATCATCTGGAGACTCACGCTGCAGGAAGCTCTGATCAGTGAGTGTGGCTTGAGAGTGTCTTCAGTTGATCCCTGTTTGCTGCTGGCCCAATGGGAGGGTCTGCCAGTGTATGCTAGTTTGCATGGAGATGATCTGCATTTGCTAGCCCCCACGACCTGGCTGAAGAAGTTTATTCCTGTCATCAGTGGCAAGTTTTCACTGGGCAAGGAGCTGTGGCAGGAGCCCAACAAGCCTGTAGTGTTCTGTGGAATGCAGGCTACCCTGTTCAGGAGGGACGGGGAGTGGAGTATCAGGCTTCAGGCTGGAGGAGATTATAAACAGACCATTGTGAAGGCCTTGCCAGAGAAGATCACCCAGGCTGCAGGACCTGAGTTGAGAGGCATGTGGGCCTGGTTTGCCAGCATCTGTGGTCCGTCTTTGATGGTCCATAGCAGAATGCCTGATGAGGTGCTTGAGGATGAGAAGCCTCGAGTCATAGCCCGGTTGGTGGAGAGTACCCCTGATCTGATTTTGTCTGGGATTGACTTTGCCCAGCCTATCACCTTGGAGATCTTTGTTGACAGTTCCATGGATGCTCGCCAGGTTACCAAGGTCAGGGGGAGATCTGCTGCTCTGTTTGCTTTTTATCAGAGCAGGGCAAGTTTGTTCAGCTGGTACAGCAGACTGCAGAAGAGGGTCTGTATCAGTTCAGATGTGGCAGAATGCAGGGCCATATGCGAGGGGATCCAGTCCAGCCTGTACATAAAGGAGTTAATGCTGGAGCTGGCTTCAGTTACCCCTTGGACCTTGCAGATGGAGACGTTGTTGCTAACAGACAGCATGGGTATGGTCCAGTTTGTTCACAAGCAGCTGGCCAGGAGCCGGGACCTGGATTATTTGTTGCTGAAGGAGTTGGCCAGTTTGGTTGACTTGAAGCATATCCCTGGCGAGGAGAACCCTGCTGATGCATTGACAAAGCTGCCACACAAGGCCCCAGCCCAGTACAATGTACTGAGGAAGCTCATGAATGCTGACTGTCAAGTCGGTCTATCTGTCTAAAAGCTGAGAGCTGGGTGCTTAAGTCTCTGGATATCAGGCTGGGAGCTTGATTGTACATAATCCTGAGCACACCTTGAGGGGTGAGACATGTCTCTGGTGTGGGAATGTCTGACATTGTCTCTGATGGAGAGATGTCTATCTGGGGTTTTCATCTCAGTCTGAGGTTTCCCCAGATCTGTGGTTTGTGGGCGGGGTTCGATTCCCTGGTGCCGTCTTAAGGCGGAGTTTCACGGACTGGCTGACCCATCCACCATGCTGGTGAGGTGGCGACAGGTCCCCTGATTTTCCACGGTTGGAACGAGTATGGGAGCTTGTGTTTTGCATGTGCTTCGCGTAGATGTTGTGTCTGGTTCGATAAGGGGCAGCAGACCGGCGCCGACTCCCGTCTGGGGGTCAGCAATGTTTTCTGATGAGCTGTTGTGGGTGATCTGTGGGGTTTCGCCTAAGGTCCTGAAGGTTGTACATACTTCTCAAGTTCTTAACTGAACACCTATGGGCTGCCACAGTTGGCCAACCTCTTGTACATGGGTAACACAACGAGCCTCCCGTGAAGGGATAGGGACTCATTGTAATTTGTTTGTGCTCCTGAACCAGTATGGGTGCTATGTACATATAATAAGGAATCCAAGCTGACTGTCATGCCCAGTGGGTTGTGACTTGTAGTCGGGGAGGATGTCCAGGAATCCAAGCTGGCTGTCATGCCCAGTGGGTTGTGACTTGTAGTCGGGGAGGATGTCCAGTACCCATTGTGTGTGTTTGTATGTAGACTTGTGTGAGCTGCTACAGCTCAAGAAAAGAAAGGATTGGAGTTAACGCCAAGCGCATTGGCGTGATCCTGATTCGGCATATCTCTGCGATTCCAGCGGCACCGGAACGAGTTCATTCCGACAAGTATCAAGAAAGTTATGGCGTTCCGACTTCCCGGTCGCGCGCGAGCGCGAGCCGGCTGTTCTTCTAAGTCGGACGTGAATATTTGCCGACGACATATGGGGTCGACAGTAATTCCTGGGCTGACAGGAATTAGGTGCTGAACCTACGACGGTATTGGGTTAATACGTCGTACGCAGGAAATAGGAACCTTAACCTGTGGTCTGTGGTACCGCAGGCTTAGTCCTGGACTTCTAGGTGCAGATGCAATAATCACTGTGGTGACTGTACTCTGTGGTCACTGTGCCTGTATGGCAGGCCTACTGTATAGGAACTGGGCGCTGTACAGGTAGTGAATACTGTACCGGGAGTGTTATTACTGAGCATACCTCTTAGGTTGCTCAGGACTAGCAAGCACAGTGCACAAGTATATAAACAATAGGCCAGTGCCATTTGGGCAGATCTCTTGCGAGCCCGCCTCACGTGTTGTGCCTTGACTTGGCAAGCGCGTGTACAAGCCTCAAGTGTGTGAGCGCTGTAAACATTATCCGATTTTAACAAAGCTCCGTTTCCAACCATATTCACACATTGCTGCATTGCAACCATATCCTTCACATTGCGTGTGCTAAGAACGTTTAACTGCGTATGCGCGCGATCATCCTCGCGGGTCTGGTGCGCGCGTTCGGAGAGAGGGCGGAAGGCCAGAACCCTTGGACCGCGGTCATCGACTCGTCTGTCTTGCAGACGAACGGCATCCGGATGCTCTGGTCGTGGAAATCGACGCCCTGCTACGACTGCCCGAAGAAGATCCACGCGCTGGAGAAAACGTACCCGAAGTGCGATAAGTACTCCTGTCCGTGCGTGTACTGCACGGAACGAGCCAAGATTCGGAAACAGTGCCCTTTCCAGTGCAAATTCGGGAAGATTTCGGAGAAGAGGCCATACACCCACTCCTATGTCATCATGCCCGACGGCTCCAAACTCAGGGAAACCGACCCGCTCACCCAGATATGGATGACGTCCGTCCGGATGTACGAGTTCACGAACCCGGGAATGGTGACACTCGACCCCCCGACTGGTTCGACCCCTCTGATTTCGAGCTGTATCACCCCAAGAACAGAGGGGGGACCAAGAAGAAGCTGCCGAAGACCGAGGCGACGACGCATCTCCCCAAGATCATGCAGCCGCGGGACGACGAGATCGGCGAGTCGGACCCCGCGTATCCTCTCATCACATCCCTTATTCGAAAGTCGGCCGACGCGGCCGTCACGCACATATTCCGGAAGGGGGTTGGGATGCTGGCCTATTACTCGGCATGGACGAAATCGCACAAGTGTCAGAACGCGAAAGCGGAGAACAAGGAACACAGGAGCAACAACACGTGGTTCGAGATCACGAAGAACGGCGTCTTTCAGCGGTGCTTCGACGCGGAGTGCACGAACTATCGCTCCCCCGCCATGGCGGAAGGGGCCCCGGAGCTGCAGCAGCTGTTCAAGGAAAATGAGCAGAAGCGGTCATCGGACGCGACTGCATCGGCGTACCGATTCGCGTACATGAACGCCTATGACCCCAGGAGACCCAAGGTGTCCAGGGTGTCTCCGTACAAGAAGAAGTGACGCGGAAGGGGGCGAATTCCGTCACGGCCGGTTTCTTCTCGAGCAATATGCGGACGTCGCCTTTGTTGTATTCCGACGTCAGACCGATGTCGCAAGGGATGTATAGGATGTTGTCGCTTTTCAGGTCAACGTGAGGTTCGTTGCTGTGGAGAAACGGAGAGCATCTTATGCGGACATTCGTGTACGGTGATGTGAACGTGGGAAAGTTCATGGCAGCCACCTTTTGCGCATATTCTGAGCGCTCTTGAAATGGAAATAAACACAAAGATTTGCGTGCGAATGCGTAACAATCGTGAATGACGAATATACCGCCCGACGCGTCCCTCGTTAGCACACCCTGCATCACGGTGCCCTTGAACAGCTTCGTCTTGAAGGGCGGCATGTTCACCAAGTATACGGACTTGTCCCAATGCACGATGGCGCACACGGGCTTGCCGCCTTTGACGCGGACTAGCGCGAGCAGACATTGGATGCCGCGTGGGTATTCGCACATCACATAGTTTCTCCCAATGCCCATCTCTCGCACGAGGTGGTCTGTTTTCGCCACGTGATAGGTGAACGGATTAGGCAAGTGCGCGAGATGACACGTAGCCAGGACGGCCTTCAAAACATCGCGTTGTTCCCATAAAGAGGCCTTACGGATGCAAACACCTCCCCACTCCATTACGTCTTTCTCCTAAAAAAAAACGGTTCGTTCAAACGAGACCCTGTTTTTACCGCGCTCCTTACAGGCTTTGCGAAAGACAGAGGATACATGGACCTGTTGATGCGATCTCTGAGGCGGTTTTATGAGGATGAGAAGAACTTTAACATGCTGGCCTCGGTCTGTAATCACGAGAACACGAAGACGAAGACGGGGGTGTCCCTCCGCGTGATCGAGTGTCTCGTCACGAATTACGCGAGGAAGCGTTCCATAGAGTACTACCTCCCCGGCGAGCCGGCTCCCATCAACATGTACATGTCCTATCGGGAGCACCTCGACTTCTACTCCAAAAAGATGTTCGACCCCTTCGCGAGACGAGGAAAGACGACGATCTCTCTGAACGGAGTGACTCTGCAGACGACTCCGGGGCAGATGAACTTTTTCAAGTGGGCGATCACGAATCGCGTCATCGAGTATGCCGATCAGTACCAGCGGCTCATCCGCGAGGACCTCCCGTGCACCAAGAAGTCGCGGCGTGCGGGGTGCGACAAGGAGAAGAGGATGAGACAGCGGTACAAGACTTCGGACCTCGGGGTCCTCGTCCACCCGCGAGTGTGGCAAAAAGAAAACGGAACGCGCAAATTTATTATTCAGTTTAAATGATAGGTAAGTAAGTAGTTCGGAACCATGGCGACGTGGGTATACGATCTCGTCGTCAAAAAGCCGCTCATGCAACTGTTCCGACACGGGCCGAGGTTCGGGGCGTTCGGCTTCTGGATGAGCATGCCGGACGCGGACGTCTGCGCTTCCATGACGAAGACGAGCTCCGATTTGTGGGATCAAAATCCCGAGAGCTGCAGAGAAGTGATCGAAGGGAGATTCGAAAGCATCCACGTCCTCGTTCAGGTCTTTATGACGTGGGCCGTGTCCTTCATGATACTAAACTCTGCTTTAAAACAAGTTCTGAGAAGAGTTATCCATTAACAGAAAAGCCTTGGTTTCCGACTTTAGACTGTGCTTTTGAGGCGGCGTTCTTTAGAAAGCCGCACGGCCCTCTTAGGAAACCGAGGTCACTACGGCATAGATTCTGGAGGAACAACGCGGCTAACACACCAGTCGTGAGGAAGGGAATCCACGTGGTATAAAGTGCGAGTTTGATCGACGCTGTAACGCTGTCTTCGGTCACCGTCTTATTCGCCTTCCTAAGTGCGACGACGTTCTGGATGGACGAAAACAGAGACAGGGCGAGGACGAACAGGGTTACGCCGGTGACCATTCTGGAACTCGTTATAACTCCTGACATTGTATACCTACCATACAAGAAAAAAAAGTAAAGTGCAAGATTAACAATACCATGTCTCTGCAGTGGCACCAGGCCGACGTCCGATTGCAAACACTAGGCCTCGAGTCCGACACCGCCCATTGGCGTTTTCGTAACATCGACGGAGCCTTGAGAGTCGACCGCCTCATAAACAATCAATGGTACGAACACGTGAACTACTTCGGCGACATGGTCGACGACACGGTCGCCCCGTCGGGTGGCACGTTGACCTTTTACGAAGATATCCAAATCGACGGCACCCTCACGTTGGCGTCCGACGGCGTGTCGAGTCACGCTCACTTGCGGCTCCCCTCGCACAGTGATAACCCGACCGGCAATGATATCGATTACAACGCGGCGGACGGTTCGTCCCTGGTCCCGAAGAACTACGTCGACGTGTACGGAAAGCACTGGGTGGTTACGCCGACGTTAGACGATATGACCGATGTCACCATTTCGGGGGCGCCCGCGGACGGACAAGTACTGTCGTACTCGGGAGGCGCGTGGGTCCCCGTCACTTACCCCCCGATCCTGTACGCCTCCACTCCGTTCTGTCTCACTCTCACTCAAAGCGACGTGAACGGGGGCGTGTGGAAAGAGGCGTACGTCGGCGGAGTTCCCGAGGTGACCACCTACGCTCCTAGAAACACCTTCCCCCCGACCTCCGACCTCGACGTCACGAAAATCACCGTGACGGCGTACGATATCCCCATCACGGCCGCCGCCACGAACGAGTCGATCACCATATCCGTGGAAATCGGGGATCTGGCAGTGGAGCCCGTCGAATACGCGAGCGAGGTCGTCCGTGTGATCGAGACGTCCGGTCTCACCGTATCGAACGCCAGATGGAACGCCACCAGCTCGACATGGAGCCTCTCGACTTCGATCACCGGGTTCACGAAGGTCCAGTTGAAGTCCGGGAAAGGGTATCGAATCCGCGCAAAGGTGACGACGGCCGCCGTGACGGAGGCGGGGACCATGTCCCTCTCCGTCGTTCTCGAGGGAAGCGACTCCTCCTTCTCCGCCGACGTCGCCGCCCCCTCTAGCACTCCCGCGCCGTCGTACGCCCTGGTGGACACCACGGCGACCGTGACGCACAATTTCGTCGACGCCTCCTCCAATAACCTGGTCGTCGTGGCGAACGCGTACGACCGCGCCAAGAACACGGCGACTTCGCAGAATGTGTGGGATAACACGCTGGATGCGACCGGGTTCGTCAGTCGCAAGTTCGATTCGATGCAAGGAAACGCGGGGGCGTTGACGGGACAGGTGCAGTTCGCCAACTTGGACGAGAACAGCGTGTTTTACATCTATCTCGTCGCGGCCGATGCGGCGTCCAACAAAAGCGCGATGAGCACGTTCGTGGTGGACACTCTGGGTACGAACCTCGAGGGGTTGGTGACCCATAACGACAACCTGATCGCCTTCTGGAATTTCGACGAGAGCGGGCCGTACGACGTAGTCAACGGGACGGCCATGCATATGGACACGACCCTCTACGGGGAGATGAAGACGGGCGACAAGGTCGTGAGCTACTCGGCGAGCTCGGCCGGCGACGGGTTCGGAGCGCTGCTGTATCGCTCCCAGCCGGTGGGCACGCGTCCCTACCCTCCTAACGTCATCTTCCCCAGCGACTCCGCCGGCGCCTCGCAGGAATGGACCTTGTCGATGGACGTGTACGTGCCCAGTCCCGCCGCCGGATCGTACACGAAAATAGCGCTCTTCCGCTACGGCAGCCGCGCCACCACGGACTACGTCGGGATGGGCGTGGACGGCTCGGCGGACAAGATATTCCTGCGCGTGGGGTCCGCCGTGACAGATGCCAGCACGTTCGCGGCCACGAGTTACTTCCGTTACGACGCCTGGAACCGAGTGGCGCTGAAGAGGTATCTGTCGTCAGGGTCGAAATACCACGAGTGGTTCGTGAACGGCGTGCAGCTGCCGACGACCGTACCGGCGTCGGGGAGCGCGAGCGTGGAATGGACGTGCACGGATAACAGCGACTTTTACTTGATGTTGTACGCGGAGACGAACGACACGACCTACACGAGGGCGCAGGGGTTGGCGTACAAGAACGTCGCCGTCTACAACGCCGCGATCCCGACGTCGCTTCTTGTCAAGCAGCGGACGAACGTGGACTTCTTGTCGAGGCAGGCGGAACGTCCGAGGATCTACCCGGGCACCGCGAGGACGGGGGGTCAAGAATTGGTGTCGTACTTCGCGCCTAACGCGACGACGGCGTCTCCCGTGACGTACACGCTAGCGGGGACCGGATGGCCGGACGCGTACACGACTCTGATCGGAAAGAACAGCATCGGGGCCACGACGGTCAACAACGTGTTTTTCAGACAGACGGCGGACAACTACACGTCCGCGTTCCGTGAACTTTGGGAGGTCGACGTCGGCAACAACCTCGGGGCGGCGGTGGTGGGGTATATGGACAACAGCAAAACGGCGGCGTCGGGAGATATCGCAAAGTACACCAATTCGAAGGTCGCTCTCTCCCAATGGCTGGGCGATTGGCAATTCACGAACCTCACCAACTCGGGCAGCGGGACGAGCGGGTCGTACACCGTTTCCGGGACCGTGAGCGGGGGCGTGCTTTCCATCGGAGCGACGTCCGGTATCGGGACAAACACGAATTACGTCTTGGCCACGGACCTGTGCACGAATTGGAAAGGGAGCGCGTCGGACGACGGGTTCGGCAGCTTTGTGGTGCAAGTGAGGATGAGGACGAGTGCGACAGGGTCGACTAGTCCGTTTAATATTTTGACGATCGGACAAGATGTCTCCGGTCCTGGCAACGGAGAGCGCATTTCCATCCTTTGCACGGGGTCTTCTCTGATGTTGGCTACGGAATGCAACAAAACTCGTTTGACCCAGGCGACGGATAACAAGATCAGCACGCTGGTTTCCGGTCTCCCGTCGAGTCCCATCGACGGGAATTACCACACGTACAAACTGCAGAGATTCCACAGCTCGCTCATCAGCGACGTATCGGGCGTCAATTCCGGCATTCTCGACGGGAGCAAGATATTCCGATTCTGGTACGACGGAGTGGAGCAGAATCTGTCGACGTGGACGTTCTCCGGCGTATCGGCCAGCGGTCTGTTTAACGTGAAGATCGTGGCGGCCGACGCGTATCTCCGACTAGGAAGGACTCAGAGAGTGAACACGGACCAGGCGATCGTGATCGATTACGTGCAGTTCGCGAACGGGGCGGACGGCGAATGGCTGTTCGCGGCGAACAGTCCGAACAACACGGGCTTGATACAGACGACGGCCAACAACCCCGGCGCCACCCAGACGGGGACGTTGTGCACTATCACCGGCAACAAGGTGGTGTGCACCGCCACCGTGTCAGATCTCCACTACTACACAATGAGCCTCACGAACGCGGCATACAGCGACTACACGTTCTGCGTCGCCTTCACGTGGAAAGCGATGACATCATCAGAAGGGCTTTTGTTTTCTTACGGTACGATCGTGAACGGGCCGGAGTCGCTATCGTTGATGGTCACGGGCGGGAGTATGATGATCCAACTTCGCCAGGACACGAGCACGATCACATCATACGGCAGCCCCGCGGTCACCGTCGTGGCAGGGGAGACCTACCACATCGCCTTCGTGCGCAAGTATAACGTGTCCACTCGTCTGTACGTCAACGGAGTGGAGTACACGCCCAACACGCCCTCCGTCGGTCTCACGACGCCCATCACCGCGAAGAACCTGTATATCGGCGGATACTACAAGCCGAGCACGAACTCGGAATGGAGCAACGTGAGATTCTTCAACCACGCGCTCACGCTGGCCGAGGTGCAGCAGCTCATCCCCGCGGACAACCAGGCGATATCGACCTTGTACTTCGCGAATACGGGGTCCGGTCAATCCAACCAGGCGGGGGTCTACAACGGGTCGTTCACCAACGTGACCGGGTTGCAGCTGGGCGACCCGTTTCGTGACATGCGAAAGTTTTACGTGGCGTGGACGCGGGACATCTTCGGGTATTGGCGGACGTACCTGAGCGCGTCGTGCAAACGGCCGCGCAACCTGGGCCAGATGACGCGAGTTACGACCTCGTGTTTCGCGTCCGGGACGTGGACGGACCCCAACGAGACCGCGTCGGGGCCTAGCGCGGTACGAGCCCTGTTGGCGATCGCGGACGACGACAGCGGCACGGGTGTGAACGCACACAATAGGGACATGATCCAGGCGCACGGACACATCATGGGGGGGTTCGCGTGGGACGCGACCGGGACGTCCGTCTATTCGGCCGTTGGCGTGTCCGCCTCCACGATCGCCAACGTCGCGTTCACGAACTCGAACCTGACGGCGACCGAGAACGGGACGAACGCGTCGTCCGAAGTGTTCTTCGTCGACTATCTCCCTCGCGGCATGTGGTACTTCGAGTTCGACGTGACCAACGCCGGCACGTCGGGGTCCGTCAAGTTCGGGGTGAAGAGGTTCGACGGAGGGACGACGGCGGTGAGCATCACTCCGGCGACGACGCAGATGGCGACGTACGGTTTCGCGTTCGACACGGTGAACAACAAGATCTGGTTGAGCAACGCGGACGTGTGGGAATCCGGGAGCGACCCGAGCGCCTTGGGACTCGCTTCTCCCGTCGGCGGCGTGGCGATCACGGCGTCCAAAGTGTGGTGGCTGTTCGCCGGGCTGCCTCGAGGCGGCTCGGTCACCACGAGGACGAAACCAAAGTACGCGATCCCTCGCGGGTTCGCGTGGTACACGTATCCGGACACGGACCGCGCGGCGACGACGAGAGACACGTTTGGGATGGTGCATCCCACGTTCCATCAGTACGAAGACGGGACGCTCGTGAACGCCGCGTCCGTCTTGGAACTCTTGCCGCGACACATCGACCTCGACCCGTACGACACTTTCAACGGGTACTACACGTCGATCAAGGGGCGCGCGGCAAACCAGACCGCTCACGGCCGCATGACCGTCTTCACGGACATCGTGTTCGCGGCCTCGGAGAACTTCTCCGTGCTGTTCCGCTACCAAGAGCCCGGCGTGATCCCCGACGCGATCGACACGTGCGTCTCCTTCATCCAGGAAACCGCGAAGGCGTACTTCTACAACTCCACGCTCAACGTGGCCGACCAGGCGCTCAACTCGATCGCCTACTTCAGCAACGGGGCGGCGTCCAACGCCAAGTCCGTTCTCATGTTCCGCCCGCAGACCTCGTCCCGCTTCCTGGTGTCAAAAGGAGTCGGAGTGCTGGCGAACCAGGTGCAGGTGGGCAGTTCTCGCTCGGCGGGAAACCCGTGGTGGGTGGCGTTCCAGAGGACGGGGGGCGGCACCTTGCGGATGTACCTGTCGGACAGTCTAACGAAACCGACCAAGTTGTCCAATATGTCCGAGGCGTCCACCGTCGCAACCTCGGGGAGTGTTTCCGGGGCGTATTGGACGACCACCGCGTACACCCAGCCTCCGACGAACGCCAACTCCTTGCGCGTCGTTTTCAACGCCGTTTCGAGTGCGGGCAGAGTGTACTTCGAGGGGTCGATATCGGCTCTTGTACCCGCTCCTACCTCACTTCCGCGTGCACAAGCAGGATGTCTTAGTGCCCCACCACGTAGACATCGCGAGGATCCTATGATCATCATACGCGCCTATGCGTACCCATGGGTGGATCTATACCACGCGCACCATACCCTATGATACCATATGATACCATCGATACCGCGACATCGGATATGGCAGGTCACGACATCTTGCGGTTGGGAAATCGATCCGAGGTTGTGAGTGAATCTCGCGGTGTAGCTTGTATGGTTCTGCGCGGTCGTGAGAGACGTCGACACGGAAGACCTGGACAGGTGGATGAGGATCCAGAAGGCCCGATTCGACGCCGAGTTCGAGAGATACAAGCGACAGCTTTTGCTAGTGTCCTCCATGTTAAAGAGATCCGTGAGCGCCAAGATGGCGTGCGCGGCTTTCGAATTCGATAAAAAGCAGTGGTCGATGGATTACACGGGCGTGGTCGCGAGATTGGAACGATCCATCTTCCCCGCGGCTGATAACTGACAGACATTTTAGCGCCTCGCCGTGGACGGACGAGCCACTCCTTTGCCTTTATCGTTTCCCCCTACCGCACTCTGGGCCCTTGCCCGAGTGGCCTGATTATTCCTCCCCTGAACCGCACCCCGGCCACTGGTCCCATTGGCCTGCTCATTCAATGATTGAAGCTTGGTAGTGGCCTGGTCTGGGCTGATTTCGGGGTACTTCTCCGTAATGGCCTCCACTATCTCTTTTTTTATATCTTCCTTTTGATTTGCTAAATACAAGAATGCGTTACCGTCGATCTTCACGACGGTAACTGGGTTTCCACTCGCCAAACCTCTCGCTGATCTGATGCGGACGATATCCGATATCAACCTGATCTCTTGTCTAAACCGAGGACCGTCCCAGTTATTCCAATTATTTCTTCCGTACTCGAGGATAAAGTCCTTCAACGCCTCGTCCGATACGTGGCGCCTAGTAGTGCCGGAACTTGTAGACGCCTCCCCGTTCGACGGCCCCGCGACATCTTGTGGCATGACTGGTTCGGCCATTGGGGATGTTGGAGGCGCCGCTGTCGAAGATCCCGTTGGCGGATAGTTGGCGGATAGCTGTTGACGGCCGACCATGGAAGATTCACCAAGCAGGTCTGCGGGTGTATTGACATGGGGCGTTGGCGACGACCCGTTCGTTTCTTCATTACCAAGATGTAAAGATTCTCCGTTATCGACATACGTCCTCGCCGCTTCATTCAATCTCCTACTAAACAAATCGTTAATGTCGATAGCCTTCCCTGGTAATATGGTCCGTACACCGGGTTGATCGTAACGAATTGACTCAGATGGCGGGATAGATGGCGGACGTTCGAACACGAGGACGATGCTGGGGTCGCCCTGTACCAATCTGTTCCTCGCGTCATCGCTTAACGCGTCCCAATCCTCTGCATTTGTGGGGACGCGCAAGCTGGATAAATTTAAGGCGGGGTCGAGCGTCGACGCTGCAGCCTCACCCCGATTGATCTCCTCCCACTCGCCCGTTTGGGCATCGTCAGGTTCACTGTAAGTCTCAAATGGATCATTGTATCTTGTTTCATCCTCTTCCTCTGGGGCTAGAGGACGTTCGATCGGATTTTCATCGCCACCTCCACCCCCCTGGTCAACACGTGCCAAAGCCGACGCCGAAGTTTGCCGGTCTGTATCTACCGTCATCCCGTGGGCCGATCCATTCTCTGTGACGTCAACCCACGTACCATTAATAAACATCTGCGGTTTCCCTACCGTTGTGTCTTCCCCGTTGCCCGCGGTGTATAACGGTAGTGCGCTATCGGCACCTGGCGTTTCAATATTCCGATCGTATCTGGACTCTGTCGCGGGATGTACGACCGTTGACCAAAATTGACCAGGCATACCTCCTGCATCAAACTCATAAGGAAGATTATGCGTATTCGCATCACTCAGAAGACTTTCGATGCGTCCCGAAGGCGACTGCGGCGACGGCCGGCCTGGCCGATCTGAATATACGGTCTGAATCGTCCCGCCGTGCGTGACCGGATCTGTGCCCGTTGGGACTGGTGCGCCGAGCTGGCCGCCTTGTGATCCGGGTCGACCGAGGCCACCGTGAAGAAGATGCGGATTCGAATCACTCAGAAGACGTCCGACTTCAAGATCTCCGTCTGCGCCAGGTTGGCCTGCTGCCGATCCGGTCGTCCCGCCGTGCGTGACCAGACCTGTGCCAGTCTGTGATAAAGCAAATGCCTCGGGTTGGACGCCTTGTGATGCGCCACCCCCCTGTGCGCCACTGTGTGGGCGTGACGACTCGGCTTGTGATGGATCCGTGGATGGTTGGAGTAGTGGTCGACCGAGGCCACCGGGAAGAAGATGCGGATTCGAATCACTCGGAAGACGTCCGACTTCGGGATCTCCGTCTTCATTACCCGTATCGTTTTGACCACCGGCACCGTCATGCGAGAAATCCGCCCTATACGATGCGCCAGGTTGGCCTGCTGCCGATCCGGTAGTCCCGCCGTGCGTAACCAGACCTGTGCCAGTCTGTGATAAAGCAAATGCGCCGTTTTGGACGCCTTGTGATGCGCCACCCCCCTGTGCGCCACTGTGTGGGGGTGACGACCCGGCTTGTGATGGATCCATGGATGGTTGGAGTAGTGGTCGCCCTCCTGGCCCCGTCTCATGTGGCACTAACCCATAAACGTTTGTAGGGACCAGCTCGTTACCCTGCCACACAAAACCGCCAGGGTGTGAGGGTTCGCCGATCTCGTGGCCTTCTTCGTCAACTTCCACGACGCGTATTGGCCGACCTGGAAGGCCGCCCGCGTCCTGGCCAGGGTTCTGTCCCGCGTCCTGGCCAGGGTTCGGAGGAACCCGGGGTGGCGGCTGATCACCGTGTAACCCCTCAAACATCAGGTTGTCCGCAGTCATAGCCGCATAATATGCCAAATCGTTTATGCTGTATAAAAACGGTTCTGGATGGCCTCCGCCGTCTCCGCCGCCTACCCCGCCTCCACCCCCCGCAGCCGCGCCTGGGGGGAGCGGATCGATCTTGTTTAGCGGCATTTCCGTTTTCCAGTACGGGTTGGCGCGATTGAGCGCCATGATGTGCTCGTATCGAACTTCTTTCGGAAAAACCGTCAGGAATGACATGATACCATGATCCTACCATGAACGGCCATTTTATTTCGCGTAATTGCCGCCCAGCGGTTTCAAGTCCGCGGTGCTTCCGCCTCCGCCCGCCATCGGCGGTGACCCGAACCCGTGCTGAGGGTGCGCGACGGCCACGACTTGCGTGCCGTCCGTCTTCACGACGGATTTCAAAAGGAAGTATATCCCGGTCACCAACAACGATACGTCTACGCGCTCGACGGCCTTGTAGGCCGCCGAAAAGATGACGAAAGCCTTGAAAATGTCGACGTCTATGTTGTAATCGTCCAATAATGCAAAGGATACCAATGAAGCCAGGACGTGGGTTACCGATTTCAACAAGTCTTGGCCCAGCTTGATGTTCGAATCCATGTGTGGCGTATACAATTGGTTGATAGAAATTTACTTTTTACTATGTTTGAAATACAAGTCACTCCCTCGTTAAGTTAACTTTCCCGCCTTTTTTCCACGACAGTGGCCACGTAGGCGTTGGATGCGGTGCGCCGCCGTCCTGCTTTCCCGCCTTTTTGCACAGCGCGTGTCCGCGTGAAGAGAGCTATATTTTTTGCCTACCTACCATAGACAGACATGCGCCCCTCGAAACGCGTGAGAAAGATGGCGGAGTTCGTGGATATGGAGGCGGCCCACTCGGGAGACGAGACGAGCGAGGGGGACGACGACGACGGGGGGTCGAGCATGAGGAACTTTATCGACGACGCGCCATTAGACGACGACGAGGCGCAGTTTCCGCGCATGATGGAGGATAGCCAGAGTCAGAGCGCGCACGGAGCTGGACCGTCGAGAGCTCACGGCGAACCTTCCGGACCTTCTTCGTCTCACTCCTTCCCTGTGCGCGCGGCGTCGCCGGGAGCGATCCCCGACGGGCTGGGCGCGGAGTTCCGGAGGCGACTCGGGGACAGCAACGACCGCGTGAACTTCTTGTTCGAACTTCCCAGCAAGAGCGACAACGAGATCGTGGCCCTGCTGGATATGGTGAGCACGCACGTGGTGGAATGCTCGTATACCGACTTGCTCGCGGACCTGTTCGGCCTGGCCGTGCGCGGGCCCGGGGACATCGAGGCTTCGTTGCTCACGAACTCGTGGACGAGGTTGGTGACGGCGGTGCCCATCGACCTGCACGGGTCCGTGATCGATTGCAACACGTCCGCCATGACGAGACTGCACGGGCTGTTGGGGCAGGTGGAAGAGCGGATGTTGGTGAACTACCGCGACACTCTGAACACGGCCATCTCCCGCGTGTTTTCCATCCGCGAGGTCCTGTGCACTTTGCTGGAGTCGAGGATGGACGCGAGACAGATGGCGTCCATCCCCAACTCTGTCATCCGTCTCACCAGCGGGAACCTCGACGTGAACGACTTCCAGAGGTTGCTGATCCTCATCACGAACCTGTGGAAGCTGGAGGGTTTGCGCCGTGGGCCGGAGGGGGACGAGAACGTCTACAAGCAGCACGTGGACGCGAACGGGAACAAGACGCACTACTGGAAAAAGGTGTCCACGATTCTGCAGTGGATTTCGGACAGCACGGACATGGAGGCGTCGGTGGCGGCGTGGCGACTGGTAACGAGGAACGGAGGGGTGAAGAAGACGGTGGTGGATTACATCAAGGAGGCATCGGCGCGCGAGTTTCCCATCATCCCCCGAGACCGGCACCTGTTTTCGTTCCGCAACGGCGTGCTGAGTACCGACAAGGACAGGTTTTTTGAGTGGTCGTCGGACGATCTGGTGGAGGAGATAGGGTCGTGCAGGTACTTCGACGACATCGACATGGACGAGAGCCTGTTCGAGGAGGGGAAGTACAGGGGGGACTTCATGACGGGGGACTGGTTCGACATCCCGACGGAGGCGGTCGACAAGATTCTGAACGACCAGGGGTACACGGAGGCGATCAAACGCCCCTTCTGGGCCCTGGCTCTGGGTCGGATGTTGTACCTCGTGTATGCTCTCTTGGCATGTATGCCTAGCGATCGTGTTGCTAATAATGCTTGCGCTGGCAAGGTTGGCCATGCCGAGGGCAGGTGAGGGCAGATGAGGTGCCTAGCCGTTTGCTTATGGGTGTAGACACCTCCCCCGCTGCCCTTGCACAGCTGGATGAGCTGAGGAAAAAGAGGGAGCGCCAGCAGGTGGTGAAACGGACGCTAGAGTTCAAGGCCGGGGCTGCAAAGGCCAAGAGCACAAAGAGTGCATGTTGATGCTAAGAAGGACAAGCAGCGTGGCCAGCACCCATACAGCAAGGCGGTGTTCTATGGGGGGGTGGGGGCTGCCACTGGGGGGCAGGGTGATGAGGATGGGTGTTGACACTGCCCACATTCCTTGCTTGCGCTGCTCTAAGACTGACGCACCCGACGATGACCCCTTCCTGCTGTGCAGCTCATCAGGGTGCGAAGCACTAGGCCTCCATCTGAGCTGCACGATCCCCCTGCTGCCTAGCGACGTGCCTTAAGGGGCCTGGTTCTGCCCAGTTTGCTGTGGAGAGGACTGTGACAATGGCAGTGACAGTGACAGTGACTAGTACAGCGAGCGTCCAGGTAGCAACCTGCCTCAGTTAATTACTTGCAGACCGCTAATCAGCTTGACCTGTAAATTGGCGGGCGTATTGGTCGATCAATTTTTGAATTTTCTATATCTTTGTGGCCTCTTATTCCATGATTTCATGTCACTTTTATGCAATGTCAGGAAAAAATGTGCTTTCGGGGGGGGGGAATTAATTACTCTCACAATGCACCTCAGATGCTACTTGTGAGTAGCCCAATGTTTTGGCCATGAACGATTCTACATGGGTATATCTCGCTGTCCCAAACGGATGTGTGGATTGGCTGGGGCATTAAATAAAATTAAATTAAATTATAACATGTCTCCGTTGGGAGATCATGTAGCACATATTCCAGGTTGGATGGGTGGTGTGGAGGAAGCCGCGTAATCGAACTAACCTAACTCTAAGCTATATCTAGTCTAGAAAAGCCTATCTACGCTACTCATCAAAACGGCTCCTCCTCTTGGTATCAAGGCTTGGATATCAAGGCTGGGGCATACCTAGTCCTAATAAGCATCTTTTGCTATTTATAGCGAATTATTGGCGTGTATATGGGGGTAGCCACGAGCCACGAGGTAGCCATGGCTGACGGCGGAGCTCATAACTTTCACGTTTGAGCACAGAATTTAGCCGCGAATATCACAATCGATGCGTCTTTCTACGACGCACATGCTGATATAATTTTCCGAAGCTATAATTACGCAATATACGATGAGCAAACGCCTCTCGACGCAACGCAGCCTGGCGGCTGCGCTCGGCAATGAAAATATGCCTGCAGCCTCGGCTGCAGCTTCGCCCCCCGGCCCAGACGGCAACGGTGACACTAGTCGTGCACTAGTGCTCGACCAGCCCCCCGGGCTTGCCTCGCCATCTGCATCGATCGCCTGAACCTAAGCGCAGTCGCTCTGCTGAGCCGCACTGGGACGAGATCACCTTTGACATCAACACCTATGGCTTCTGGAAACGCAGCCCAGGAGCCTTCATGGAAGACGTGTTTTTCGGCACGCACACCTCGCTTCTAGCCCTGTGCGTGCACCTCACGTCCCACAACCGCGGCCGCTGGCCTGGTGATGGCCAGCTTGTCGACCCCGCCGAGGCTCTCCCAATCGTTCACCGCATGAATCGCCCCAAGCTCCAACGCTACGCCCTCTGCTCCCTCCTTGGACGCTCCGAAACCGCGATCTGGGCTTCCCCACCGCCCCCCCCCACCTTCCCCACCGAAGCCACCATCCGCACCCTCCGCTTTCGAGCAGCACGTGACCCGGCCCCTTGCCACAGATTAATTAATTAATTAATTAATTAATTAATTAATTAATTAATTAATTAATTAATTAATTAATTAATTAATTAAACTCGTGCTCCCGTTGGGGAGTCACGGAGCACCGAAGTGCTTTTAATCCCTGTGTGTGCACAACAGGAGAAAGGGCAGAGACCCCCAGTCTCCTTCATGCCAAAGGCATGCCACAGCTGCATTCGGGCGCGCTAGCTAAAAGACATGCTAACGATCCGGCAAACTGTGGGTGCAATAATCTTGACCCATGTGAGCACTAGTATCATAGCAAGGAGCGTGGGCAAGTAATCTGATCGAGGCCATGACGTAGCATGGCTGTACAAAGACTAAGCTAAGGCTGTGGCTGGTTGTGTACCGTGCGTGAGCGGTGCACGTGACTAGGTATGGTGGCACAGCTAGGCATGCAAACATTCTAAGCATGGCTGCCATGGCAACAGTGACTACCAATGAAGTCAAGCTAGGGCTATTCTAGTCTAGCCTGCTGGGGGCGTCCACATCTTGTGGTTGATCATCAGCTCCCCGCCCCGCCAGTACACCTTGGGCTTCTGGGGGTCCTGCTTGTGGCAAAGGTATTCAGGCCACAGGTCACGTCGCTGTTGCATGCTGCTGAGCGGGGGTCAGGTCGTCGTCCAGCGTCCAGGTGAGGTCGTGCATCCGCTTGCGACGAGAGAGGAATCGCTGCTTGTCCTCACGGGAGGGGAAGGTGAGAAGGACTGGTGGGGGAGCCGCCTTGTCCCGTGAGTGGGGAAGGCGGTGGCACCCACGCAGTTCTACCTCACCTACCAGGCCCATGAGGGTAAGGAGCTGGTCCTTAAGCTCGTCGGCAAGGGAGGTTGACGTCTCACCTGGCTTCTGGGGGAAGCGACGCAGCACCACCCGGCAGTCGCGGCGGGCGCGGTCGGTGGCCTCCCGTTGTTGAGCCTGGCGAAGGTCTTCAAGCTCCTGGAGCTTCGTAGCGATGGCGTCGGTGGTGGAGGCGGTCGCTGTCCGCAGCAGGTCCGCATAGGAGAGGGGCGGGAGGTCACCAGCATCCAGCCGGGGTGGCTGGGATGCGATGGTGGCCGTCTGCTCCGCTATCTTTGGGACCTGTGAGGCCAGGGCCTCGGTGTGGGCGGTGATGGCTTCAAGCTTCTTCATGAGCACGCCGCACTTGCCCTCCACCTGGTTAAGGCGAGAGACAAGTGCAGCGTGCGTTTCCGATGCCTGTGCCGCGGTGTGCAGCGTCGTGAACTGGGGCTGGAGCTTGTGGACGACCTTGGTTTCCACATTGGAGACCCGGGCCTCCACCGTGTTGAGCGTCGTGTTCGATCAGCGAGGTCGGTTCAGCCGCGCAGGCTGGGCTGGGGTGCGGATCTTGGCGGCGATGCTGGCGATAGGTAGCTGGAAGAAGCTGCACATGATGGCGAGGCGGTGGTCGTAATAATGCTGGCAGGGTGAGGAACCTCTCCACGTTCTCGGCGTGGATGGGCGCATAGGGCCCATGGAGCTTGCGTTCCTGTGCTAAGAAACGCACTAGTTCGACGCATTCTGCGTTGGACAGTTGCATCCATTTGCTGAAAGAAAAGCGGTCGTAATCTGGTAGGTACTCAAATAGCTGTCGCCATTTGTGTGCGTGGCAGGGTTTCTTGGGCTCTGGCGAGGCGCTTGGCGATGGGTTTGCTGGCGGTGGGTTGGCGGGCCCAGAAGGCTGGGCCACAGGGCCAGGACGATGGCGAGTGGGTTGGGTTCGGAGCCGGCAAGCTCCTTTTCCAAACCCCGTTTTGCTTTTGGGGCCGTCATAGCTGCTTGTCACGTGCGTAACTTCGGCATTACTGCGTTTCAGCCGTAACCGATTATACTGGCATGTGCGTCTCAAAAAAGCGCATCGAATGCAAGTGGTCTGACCGAATTTGGGGCTCAGACGCAAAAGATCTGAACTCCGCCGTCAGCCATGCCGCCGTCAGCCATTTTCGTGATCAGCATGCCAGGATCACAGATCAGCATGGATCACAGATGTGGCGGCAATGGGAGGCACGCTGGCTGCTGAGCTTGACCCACCATCCCCACCGCCACCCCCCTCGCCCCCCCCCCCCCCCCCTGCGCCTCCACTGACTCCATCACCGCCCAGCTCCGCGACATCGACCAGCGCCTCAAGGATAACGCAATCGCTATCGAGGTCCTGCAGACCACCGCAGGCCTCACCGCCCAGGCGGTGAAGGACATTGCCGCCAAGCCAGCCCCTGCTGGCCTGGCCGGCGATGCTCCTCCCATCACGACCTGGGCGGACATGCTTAAGCAACATACCACCTCCACCACCTCCGCCGTCGCAGCCCAGCTCCAGCGGCAGACGCTTGACCTCCGCGAGGAGGCCGAGCTCGCCAAGCACAGCCTCAACGCCATACTCAAGAACTTCGACATGGAAGAAGGTGAGAATTCCGAGAAGCTTGCACATGCGTTTGAGAGCAAAATCCTTGCACGCATGGGCCTTCTTGGTGAGATTATAAGCTGACCGCCCACCGCCTCCCCCGCGCGCGGGGTAAGGCAGGGGCGCCTCCGCTTCTTCTCATCTTTGAGAGCCCAGCGGACAAGATTTCGTTTCTCAGACGCCGCAAGCGGCTCGAGAAGACTCACTTCACCGTGGACGACGACTTGACCCTGGCGCAGCAACAACGGCGACGGGAGCTATGGCCGACCTACCTCCAGCTCCGGCAGACCAAGGCGGGCCAGCCGGTGTACTGGAAGGGGGCGGACATCTACGTCGGCCACAAGCCCTGGCACGCGACCCCCTCGACCACCGCGGCCCCAGCAACTCCAGCCCCAGCCTAGGAGAATACAGCACCAGTAGTGTAGAATATAGTTAGACAGTGGCCAGTTGTACATGCCCGCATATTACAGGCACTATACCAGCTGAGGCCTAGCATTTTTAGTCATGTACATGTGTGCCTATGATGAGCCACCCTCCAGATGACGCCCAGCCTTATTTTATCATGCAGTGCCCAATGATGCAGGGAGTCACTCTCTGCTGAGAAGCCATGCCCTAGCTCTTGTATAGCCATGATGATCTTCCCCCACATGACATGCTCCCCCTTAGCTGGGCATAGCGTGATAGATCATGAGGGTGCAGCTAGGTGCCTCGGTGCACCTAGTAGAGCAAGGGTAGCTTACATTCTCATCCTTGCATGAAGTAGCCCAGAATGTATTAAAAGCCATAAGCCCCTTCTCAGGGATATGTGCTACAGATACTCCCAACGGAGTTATGCATGTTTCTAATTAATTAATTAATTAATTAATTAATGGGGGTAGTACCATCAATAAGTGCATGGACAACTCACCAAACATGTTATTTCTTCCTTTCAGCTGTGTTGTTAGCCACATCCTGCCCCGTGGAGATGCATCATGGACCACCGCTATCGCGTAACGGGTGTTACGCAGTGAATATTGACTTTAATACCTCAATATGCTCCGCTCTGGTTCTGTTTGATGTCTTAGCTCTCAGTGCATCTGAATCAACATGAAACACCTTATGACTTTCTGGCATCATTGCTCTTACCCTCCACAGAATACGGCATTCAAGTGGCATTGATTACCGGAAGTACACTGCTATTTCTCGGCTGTTCCCCTCTCGTTTCTCCTCAAATTAAGGAATGGCGGAAGTGTCGTCGCATCAACACGCGCCATAACCATGCATCACTGCCAGGATGACCATACTCTACGTCGCCTCCGGCGCCCGGCCTGCAGCGCAAGCATTTGTCGCTTATGTACCAACTCCACTCGCCCACACCCCGAAAGCACCCGTCGCGTCATTTATGCCATTTACAACCGCAGGCCAGGTACCCTCAACGTATCTACGTCGGCCAGACGCAACGGGATGCCTGGACGCGTTTTCAGGAACATGTCCGGGCGGCACGCCGCCTTCATATTGGCCGCCCTGCCGCCGCCAACGACGACACCCCCCTACATGGCGCCATGGCCCAATACGGGTGGGGACTGGCGGGTCGTACCCTTGGAACATGTCCCCGGCATGCACCTTTACCGGCGCGCAGCTTTCTGCAAAGCCGCAGGGCATCGGGAAACTTTCTGGAAACGAATGTTACATGCATTTCTGCCCCGCGGTTTTTGCATTGAAGGCAAGACTCTTCAAATCTCGGTCTCGCCGCCGCCCGCCTCCCCCCTGTCCCCGCCCTCTTATGTTCATCCGTGCCTGGCATCTGAAGCATAATCTCCACCTATATCACCCCTATCCCCACACGGCTAGCGTCTGACACCCAGGGCTGCCCCTCCACCTTCCACACATGTGTCCCCCGCTCCTTCCCTTTACTCCACCAGTCTCCGCTGCCTATACGTCACATGTCTCGGCTTATGCAACGTGGCAACTTTCATGCATCCTATCTCGAAGCCTGCAGCTTGAAGAAGCTTACCATGCAGCTTACACGTTGCCGTTGGGTCGTGCTCGATCCCAGCTGATCTGCAAGTCCCCCGCTCCCATGCCACTAGTCTGCGAGGCCTCTATCATCCGGCACCGTGTCAATGGGAATGCAGATGCAAGTGCGTCCGCGTCGTTTACTGATCTCACCTTTCATTCATGCTGCGATGGAATCATGAGCTGTGTTTGCCCCACATTCCGCATTTGCCGCAAGTGCAGGCTGCGAATCATGCGCCGCCGCGTGGTGCACAACACTTTCGGCACTCCCATTGCCGCCTGGCATTACTCTCCCACCTTGGGACAAATGGTTTTCATGCAGCAACGGGAAGGTCAGCCGCGATACAATGCCCACCAAGCTGGCCACCATCTTGGCATGCAGGGCCCTGCCCCTGCCAACAAATTATTAACAACGGTATTTCAATATACCTTGATCCCACCTCACAACACAGTCATGACCGCTGACCTCAGCATCCTGCCGAGCCACACGCTTGTAGACCTTTTTGCCAAAGGCACCAAGTTTCGGCCGTGGGTCGATCCAGCGCACGTACACGTGCCATTTGAGAGGTGAATGCATTGCTCTCAACATCACTGCACAAATTCTGCAATGCCATTTGCACGGACCTACTGCAGCTTACTCCCCTTGCCATGGACCCGTGGTTTAGCGCCGTCATTCACGAATGCACTGCACGTCTCACAAGGCTTGATTATACCGTCTCCGCGGCGGGTCCACCGCATCACCTGGCTCAACACCACAGATAAATCACTTCTTGACCACTTCAAGCAGGACTTTATCATCACGTGTGTTGACAAGAGTGCCAACAACTTTGCTTTTATCTGCAAGAAGCACTACCTTGCTACTTTGCAACACGAGTTGGCGTCCAGCCCTACCTATGTTCAGCGTGCACAGTCCACAGCCAGTATCACTGCTGCTCATTGCCGGGGCTTTTCTGCACAGCCAAAACATTGTTGCTCGGGCATTCCTTAAGCGGCAGCGACGCGCCATGCACCGCCACTACGTTCCCATATCTGTATCTCACTCTTGAGCTGCACAAAACTCCTGTTGAGCACTTTGCGCACCATGCATGTTGCTGCGTCGCATTCCGCCCCGCTGATGCCTCTATCGAATTAACTCATCTGCCATGCTTTGAATGCTCTTCTCCCCGAAGCCAATGCATTATGGGTGGAGGTGCTGTCGAATGCCGGGTATGAATGCGCTGGTAGTTGGATCGTCATAGACTCAGCCCAAGTACGCGCCTACGCCTTGCCGCCCTTAGCCGTTCTAAGACAGCAGCAGAGAAGCGTATACCTACTATGCCCATAGCCACCTATGATTTCATCACCACTCTATATACCACACTAGAAATTGTACGATTTGAAAGCTCGTTTAGATAGCCTCCTTACTCGTCTGTATGCACGTAGGCCCGGCTCACGGGCGCAACCACCTGCACGTGCGTGTTTCTCAGACCAAGCCCACGGCAACGTGGCTCTCAGGGATTGCGGCAGGGGCTATCGTGCGGGATGCTTATAATTATATTATATACCACGAACTGCTGACCTTGTTCATTGGATCTCCTATCTTGTTGATAACACCTTCATTTGTTTTGCGGGCAATGTATACCAACAAGCTATCGGCATCCGGCCCATGGGCACTAACTGCGGTGCCGGGCTCCTTGCAAAGGCTCTATCTATACACTTGAACACGGGCCAAGGCTGGGCCTCCTCCAGTGGTCCTCACCTTCAGCGACATCACACGGCCCGAGTTCGGTTCCTCTCTCGCCGCAAGAAGCTGGTGGACACCTCCTGGTCGCTTGACGACGACCTGACGCCAGCCCAGCAGCAGCAACGCCGCGATCATTGGCCCGACTATGTACATCAGCCACAAGACCAACCCCGAGAAGCCCCAAGTGTACTAGCTGGCGGGGCGGGGACCTTTATGTCAACATGCAAGAATTAAACTGTGGAAGCCCCCCCGGGCTTCCCCGGGATAGAGCATTGAAGTTGTCTAGCTGGGGGCAATCAATTATGGGATAGCTTAGGCATTCCAGCACTTGAAACGATATTAGCGCACATCGTTATCGCGACGTACCTTCAATTAGCTAGATGGCACCTTGTGGTCATCAGCTTGCGCCTTAATTAACCGACGTCTTGAGCCCACCTCACATTTGCAGCATAAGCTATATGCGTCAGCCTACCTATGGTATATTGCACTGGTTGTATCGCACCCGACAGTGTTGCTCCCCGGTATGATGCACCATGCCGTGGAGAGAGCGCTCTGTGGCCTGCCCACTTGCGGCAGTGAGAGAAGCTAGGGCGCCCTCCCTCCTTCGATCTCGCTGTGTATATAGGGTTGAAGGTTCCTTTACTCTGTATTGGCACCCACGTGACGCAGTCACGTGCTTATTAATTAATTAACTAATTAATTATTAATCTACTAGTATACACTTATGAGCTTGCATTCATGGAGAATCGCATTGCCCCAAATGATGATGTTCTCATCAGGCGTTTTATCCACACATGTCGATACATTGATGATGCACGTCATTGCTTTCGACAACCCTGATTTCGCAACCCATTATTTGTATATCACAGCTGGTCTGCCTGGCATCTACCCGCAAGCGTCCCTCACCACGTTAAATCTCACGTCAGAGGATACTAGTTGCAATTACCTCGATCTTAACATTACCCATAACAAGAAGGGCTGGTGTACGGCTGTCTATGATAAGCGCACGGATCCTAAATATCAGCAAATTCCTTTTGTTCGCTACCCCGATATTCACAGTCTCCTTTCCCACACAGCAAAATATGATGTTGTTCTTAGTCAGTTGCATCGTTTTTCCCGTCTTTGTTCTTATCGTGTCGATTTCATCACGACTCTTGTTGAACTCTTGCATCGTTTGTTGGTCAAAGACTATCCCTACATATAAAAGACTATATGATATTAAAGACCTACATATTATCCCTACAGATTAAAGACTAAATGACTACATAATATCAAAGACTATATGACCGAGACATCATGCTCCGTCAAGTTCGGTGTTTTTTGCAACGTCACCCACATCTGTTCGGTGCTGCCCCTTGGCACAAGCTCTACAAACAGGTCGTGGACCGGCTGGATCGCGTAGTATCTCCGCACATTTGAACCCTGTGATGCCAGATCTCCTTTGCGGACGTTCCGAGCTTGGCACTGCCGGATTCGTTGTCCACATCGTCGCGTCGCTGCAGCAACACGATGTTCATGTTTTCTGGCATACGCGCGGGCTTTTGGTTACTGCCGCACATTTGAAAGTGCTGTCCTCCGGATTTTTGCCTTTGCACCGTGTGCAGTTCTTGGACGTTTGGAATCATGGCATTATAGGAATTAATAGACACGTGACTGCGTCACGTGAGCATAAGTCCTCAGTGGGAGGGGAACATGGCATGGCTAACGTAATGACTGACTAGACCTTTTCAGTGGTTTTCCATTTGCGGGTATTTCCTCGTAAATGGTGGGAGAGCGATCGCAGCAATGGTGCTCACCACTAGACACTCCCGGCCAGTTAGGCTCGAAACACACGCCCTGATCAAGCAAGCTGTTTCCGGCCCCACCGTCTAGGTCATCTAGTCGCTTTACACGTAAGCCAGCCATAATTTCAATGCACAACTAGGCTAGACATTTCCATATCCATTCATATTCATCATCCTGAACGACTCGAAAACGCGGACAAGATAACGGCAGGCTCGAGCTACCATGGTCCGGATTCTCCCGATTTCTGGCCTGCGCTGGTTGTCTCCTTGATGTTATTTCATGCCCCCAATCATTGCTGAGCATAATAGTGGAAATGAATATAGGTTTATATCAAGGAGATGCGGCGGGAACCAAAAGTTAGGTTTATATTAGCATGTGTCAGTTTTAGGGTGGTTTCAATGTGGCACACCTCCTGACATTTGATGCAGGCGATATTTGTAACTGTCGCGTAATTATTTTTCTAATGAGATTAGCATCTTACTCTGTGGCATGCCCATGCGCATGACATTAATTAATTAAACTCGTGCTCCCGTTGGGGAGTCACGGAGCACTGAAGTGCTTTTAATCCCTGTGTGTGCACAACAGGAGAAAGGGCAGAGACCCCCAGTCTCCTTCATGCCAAAGGCATGCCGCAGCTGCATTCGGGCGCGCTAGCTTAAAGGACATGCTACCAATCCGGCAAACTGTGGGTGCAATAAGACCCATGTGAGCATGGCATAACAAGTAGCGTGGGCAAGTAATATGAACATAGCCAGGGCGTAGCATGGCTGTACTAGGACTAGGCTTTAAGGCTATGGCTGGTTGTGTCCCGTGCGTTGGCGGCACGCGACTAGGTATGTTGGCACAGCTAGGCAAACATTCTAAGCATGGCTGCCTTAGCGGCAGTGACTCCAATGGATACAAGCTAGGGCTATTGCTTTTCTAGCCCGCTGGGGGCGTCCACATCTTGTGGTTGATCATGCGCATGACATGCAAGTACTTACTTACTTACTTACTTACTCAGTTTTGACACTAATCTCCAACCCCACAGCCAGTGCCTCCAACGTCACCCCGCGTATTTTCTGATCAGACACTCCGCAAAGGTGAAAACCGCGTATATTAATTTATTAATTAATTAAATAAACACAAGACTGCGTCACGCATGATCGCATAAGTCCTCAGTGGGAGGGGAACATGGGATGGAATGGATGGTGTAAGCTATCTAGGTCCTAGTTACAGGGGTGTGGGCACCACGGCCCGAATCGCTATGAATGCCATACGCGGTCACACGCGGAGCCCCCACGCGACTTGGGGGTGGACTCCTTCATCACGACTTGCCATCTATCCTTGCCTACCATCTGCCTCCAGATTACAGACAAACCAGGAGGGCTGGCTGCCCGGATGTGAGCCCGTCACGTCTAGTGTAGCACATGTCCATTGAATTGAATTGAATTGAATTGTAACATAAGTCCGTTGGGAGTATATGTAGCACACAGCCCTTGAGAGGGGGGCATATGGCCTATCATACATCCTAAGCTACTTCCTGCAAGGGTGGGGATGTAAAGGACATGTCCATGCCGAGTCTATATCACGAAAAGTCTGGACGGGTGGCGGCCCTGTCGCGCGCGGCCTAGGGGGCACGCCAGGTGAGGACATATCGCCCAGGCTGGGCGGGCTTGGTGCCAGCTAGTGTATCTGATGTGTCTACCTGATCTGTGCGGGCCAGGTGCCCGGCTAGGCCCAGGCGCCTGTGCCTAAGAATGTGGGAACATAGGGCAAATCAGCGTACAAATCCTCATTACTAACGTGCAAACCAAAGGGGATGTTAAGGGCCTTGCGCTGCATCTTGGTGACGGTGCCGTCGAGTCGTTGCTCCAGCGATCCTGCGTCAGTGTCCAGGTCTCGGCGCCGTAGGTCAGGATCGTCAGAATGACGACCTTGAAGAGGTCACGCTTGACGAGCCGGGGTAGAGCGGGGTTGCTCCACCAGTGGCGGTGGTCATGGAGTTGCGCCCACGCCATGCCGATCCGTGTCGTCAGGTCGTCCTCGCAGTCGGAAAGCCAACTGCCGAGCAGCTTGAAGCGGCCTGAAGAAGGGCTAGCTTAGTTCACCCCGCGTGTGTGCGAGGCATACGCTTATACAAAGACTCTAATGACCTATGTGTGGAAACCCCGTTCAGGACCTGTCGGAGCATCCTGTTACAAACCGTGCCGTTCGGCCGTGTGGCCATGCGTGTGGCCATGCTGGTGATAAGTGGCATTAATATTGCCGGCACAACATTGCATAGTTTCTAGAATTAAAAAATAGTACCAACTGCGATAAGTTAGAATACAACTTATGCAGGCCTGCTAAGGTGACGCTAACATTGCCTGCTACAAAATAACCGCTAGAAGAAAGACTTCTACATATTGCACTATAGCTCACACTTACCCTGGGCCACCCTGGGGATGCCGGCTATTCCAGGGACCCAAGATAACATTAAAATATACACTGGCTGTCTCATTGATACTGTCACTAGCAGACAGAACACTGACTCCCTGTGGCAATTCACCTCATGCAGGCCGGCAAGTCGCCGAGAGATAGATTAGCAGCCTCAGGTGCAACGCAAGGAGTGGCGATTGCCTCGCCGCCGCCCAGGCGCACACGTGAAAAATTCCCATATCTTTCGGCCCTTCCCTCCCTCCCAAACTACAGTAATTATGATGCTGCCACTGGTAATTTTGGGCTGTGAGCTGACACCCAGGCTGTTCTTGTCAAGACTCAAGAAACTGCATGCTGTTGTTGCCTGTGGTTGTCCCTACTGGCCCGGGATCGCGAGTGGTGCGCACCCACAGACAATCCGCCAGCTGGCAAGAAGGGTGGTGACCGCCACTCAACACCTGTCAAAATGTCCCTCTCGCTGCACGCCTCCTCTCCGGTTGCGCATTTCCCTTGGCGCAAATACGCAAACCGGCGCGTCCACCACGGGCCGAATGATGAAGGGAGTGCGTCCAAGAGAGCAAGTCTTCAAGAAACATGGCCTTAGGCAGCATGGTTCCATGGGGCACAGGTCTCACGGGTTGCGTTTTTCCGCCCCGTGTGTGCGCCTGCAACACCACCCCCTTGCGCTAATAAAACTCTCCTTCCATGCATGGAATTCCCCTTCTCCTTCTCCAGTGCAGCATTCCCCATTGCCCCCCTTTCAGCCCATTATACCCCCCTCACCCTTCCCCCCCCATTTCCAGCGCGGAGACCCTTGCTTCCCTCCCCCCTTTGGCCTCCGTGCAGAACCCCCCTGTTTTCACCCGCACGACAGCTCCGTTACGCCGCATCCTGGCAGGGTCGCTCCAAGGCATAGCAACAAAAAAGAGGTTGCTCGGGACAAGGCATGGGAGCGTGCGCATCAAACTCCCGAGGCGGGTTGGGCGCAGGTGCGGTATCTATGTAGGAGGAACTGTATGCAGGTCCTTGGATGCAGCCCGCTCGCATGGGTTGCTCCCACCACGCGCCACCACGCGCCTCCCCCCCTCCGAGCACCCATGGGCACAAATGGTACCGCGTGGGAATGACTCAAGTCGTGAAGTGTGGGCCCTTCCCAAACGATCGGTTGGACGCCAACGGTCGGTCGGACCCCAACGATATGATGCTCGAGAGCTGGCACTCGGGATGAGGTTGCTTGACGCATGGGCGACTCCCCCACATGAGGTAGCACTCCCACGAAGCGCCCGCTGGAGGTCCTACTCACATCAAGTACTCACACGAGTTGCTCGCATGACATTTGTTCCCTCGCGGGGCTGCCCCATGTGACGTTCTCTCTCTCTCTCTCTCTCTCTCTCTCTCTCTCACACACACACACACACACACACAATAATATACTACAGTGAGCACACGCGCGCACACACACACACACGCACACGGTGGAACACTAACACACATGTGAGGCACACTCCCACGGGATGCACGCTACCCCTGGCCCTGGCCCGCTCACGTGCGGTACGCATGCCGCATCCGCCATGCAGCGTTTCCAAAGTGCGCGCGACCCGTGAGCCATGCCCATACGTGCCGGCTGCCCTGAGGTCTACTCCCCATCGCGGGAGGTGCACACCCCCAGCAACACTCCCCCAGCAACATGTCCTCAGGAGGGCTCGTACTCCCTCAGGAGGTACGTGGGGCACTGGCCGAACAGCATCTCCCCGTCGTAGTGGCGCGGGCAGAACATGAGGATGATGTTGCGCGAGACGATCACCTGGCACAGGAAGAAGACGAGCAGCAGCTTGAGGCCGAGGATCACGCTTTCCCGCCGCTGCCCCTTGGCAAAGAACCGGAAGAAGGTGCCCATGTGGTTGATGCCGTGGTACTTGGACTCCACGCCGAGCGCAAACAGGTCGATCGCCCCGTTGGTCACGAGCTGGATGAAAATAGACTTCACGACGTGGGACTTGATGGGGGCGACCCCGGGGGCGCCCGAGATCCCGGCGAATAGAATCAGGGCCCCCGCGAACACCGTGGCGCTGTACTCTGTGACCATGGACATGAACACGGTCATGCTGCGCATCTGGCGGGATGAGGAGGAGGCGGCCATGAGCTCTGCGCGCTTGAACCCGTAGAAGAGCTTGATGAAGACAAGGTCCGGGTCGCGCGCGTTGAGCCGCGCCGCGCCCTCCCAGAGCGCGAGCAGTGTGTTGATGAGCAGGATGTTGCCCAGGTCGTCCATGTTCACGAGCAAGAAGCGGCCCACGAGCGCCGCGTTCATCTGCAGGTAGGCCATCGCGAACAGCTGGTAGCCCGGCCGGATGGTCGGGCCGAGCGTGCGGATGGCCATGCGGAGGCACATGAGGCCGCCGCCCCAGATCGCCGGGTGGAGGACCAGGCGGTAGACGGTGCGGTAGACCTCCGGCGTGGTCCCCGCGAACAGGTAGGGGAGGCGGGAGCGCTGCAGGACCTCCATCGCGACCTTGGCGCCGATGAAGATGAGCAGGAAGCCGACGAAGTGCTTCTTCTCGCGCACGCGGTCGATGCGGAGGATGCGGTAGGTGATCATGATCATGCACACGAGGAGGGTCATGTACACCGGTGGCCAGAAGAAGTAGCCCATGCGGGACACGCCGTGCACGGCCGCCCAGATGAAGATCGCTGCCATGAACGTGTGCTGAAGGAAGAAGATGAACTTGTCGGAGCGGGTGAGCAAGGTGCGGAGGCCGTACAGCTCGCCGAACGCGTACGCGATCGGGAGCAGCACGGCGCACATCTCGGTGATGAGCTTGGAGAAGCCGGTGTACCAGAGGCGGCGCCACACGGTGGCGTCCATCTTGGACGCCGTGTCCCACCCCATGATGCACTGGTTGAACATGCGGTACCATTTCAGCTCCCACATGGCGTCCACGACGTACTCGCACCCGCGCACGTTGACGCGAATGTAGTAGAAGACGATGGGCAGGCTCAGCGCGGTGATGCACATGGTCGCGACCACGGTGCCGATGAAGACCTTGATAACCCGGATGGCGTTTGCTTGCTGCCGGGTCACGCCGAGGGCATCCACGGACTGCTTTTTCAGCTGGATCATGCTGTTCTTGCCCTTGTAATGCGTGGAAGAGGACGGACTGTCGAGGCTCATGCTCATGTCCATGTTCATCGACGGCGTGCGCAGCAGGGTCTTCACGTCCGGGGACTTCACAGAATCACCATCTTTACCCCACGTCAAGTCCATTGCGGGCACGGCCAGCCCTTTGGTATACGCCGTGGTGGCTGCTATTGTGAAACAATGCTACGTTGAAATTCCTTGGTGCCGTAGCGCTTGCAAAGGCAGCCGCAATGGCGTCCCCCCCCGTCGCAAACGCAAGACCATGCATTGTTTACAAACGTCGACCCGTTAGTAAGGGAAATCCCAACGTGGAATCAGAGGCCACGACCACGCACACAGCTACGCTGCCCACGCGAACTCCTTGCAGCGCTCGAGCACCGAAGAGTTGCGATACTGCCATGGTGGTCCGCTGCATCTGGGTTTGCATTCCCTACGGTAACGCGAAGAGGCGTCAGGCGAGCGAGGTTGGCCGTGACAAGTGGCCGCGGAGAATCCCTGCCAAGGTCCGCTCCCGCAGACCCGCGCATCTTTTTGCGAAACGCCTCAACTCCGAGAACTCCGAGCATGGCAGTGTAAGGCACTTTAAAATGCGTACTACAGGCTGGAACTCGCCACACAGTGGCCCGGTAAAAAACATCTTCCTGCCACGTGTAAGCCAGGCGAACCCTGTCATTAATTCTAGTCATTGAAGTCGTAACTCGAACCTAGAAAAACGCATAACTCGTCAGTCGTATCGTTGTGGCAGGCTCACAGGGGGTGGACTGTGGAGGTATGGCCGACTTCACGATCTCCATGATCATATTGCTTAAAGATTAGCACGACAGTAAGCCAGTAAACTGATAGAGCGAGTATCACAATCACTGGGAACTGGCAAGGCAAGGTGTTCTTGACTTGTTGTTCTTTGCCAATTCGATGGCTAGCCAACGTTGTTATCCCAAGGTATAACGCTAGGAATCAGAATATCAGTACCTGCACTCAAATCACAGCTTGTATGCGTACGCATGGAGAGAAGTTCACGTGTTCCCCGACATCAATCCATTTATGCATCAGCGTTTAGTGATCCCGATGCAGGCGTAGTAGTTAGTAAGCTTCCAATAACATGTAGGGGACCAAAAGTCGCCAAAGCACGTACCCACCCAGGCACAGTGAGAACTTGATCACCTCTTCTTAATTTCCAATGGCGCGCCAAATTGGCAAGGCGCGCCCGGCAGCTCTACTCCTGCCCAGCTTCAGCCGGCTACTATTCCCCGCCGCAGCACGTAATGGCTGTCTCAGTTTCAAGAAATAGCGAGTGTGTTTCTTCTTTGTCATGATATGTGTAATTGCGGAGCCTGCTGCGGCCCGACGTACTGTTCCCATAAAGCTAGTTAGAGATGTCTCCACAGTCATATTGATTCGTGGATGACGGTTAGATACTGCCGACTATGTGGCACTTTTGCGGGCTTGTGGCGTAGCTCTGACAGGCATTCACTTTGAGGGTACCGGTTAAAAACTGTTTGTTAGGAACCACCAAGTGTTGCCGGCTATGAGATTCGGGAAGGATCCTTTTTTTGTGATACTGGCCCCTGCTCTAGGTAATTTCGGACTTATCTGTGATTCCTACGGCTTCGCAAGGGGGTTGGATTAGGAAAAAGTTGTCTGTGTTGACTTTGTTGCATCTCTGGGATAAGGCGGTTGTGTGCGTACAAGCTGGGCATGTCTGCAGCATTTCATTCACTAAAGGTCCACTGTGCTGTGGCTTTAATCCCGTCATCATAAGCGCTACACTTAATGAAGCTGCGCACTTATGTGGGCACTTTCCATGTTGTCATTGTCGACTTCGTCTGAATGTGACGAAGCATCCGGTATTGTACCGGCCCAGCGTCAGGCTACTGGGCAGCCTGCTCCCCAGTAGCGCGGCTGATGTCGAGCAGCGCATCTCCCTCGCCTGGCTCTCCGCCAATACCGGGCCCTGTGGCGCCGGCCCTTGGGCAGGCATGAGAAGCAGGACCTGTTCAAGGTCCTGGTTCTCCCAGTGCTCACTGACGGCGCCGAGACGTGGACCCTCACGGACGCCCTCGAGAAGAAGCTGGACGGCGCTGTCACCAGCATGTTGAGATCCATTTTCAGAGTAGGATATGCAGTGCACATCCGTAGAGAAGATTTGTATTTGGGCATGCCACTTATCACTAGCACCATCAAGCAGCGTAGATTGGCCGGGCACTTCCTCGATCAGGCCGGCGGCGCGCGGTAATTATGACCATAACACAGTGGCGGCGCCAACACGGAAGCCCATCTGGGACTCGCCTACTAGCTCTGGGAGAGGAGGCTGGCACGCATTCGGTTCAGCAGGAGACGCATGAAGACTTTCAGCACGCAGCTTTGGAGGCATGTGCCGCGTGCGGTAGTTGCCGGTATCTGTGGTGAACCCCTTCAGTCGCCCCTGTACATAGAGCATGACCCAGACAGCGGTCTTCCAATACACAGGCGGGGGGGGGCCATCTCGTAGAATCCGGTTGCAAACACCCCGCAGGAAAGGTTCGATCAAGCACATGCATCTTAACCAGCTCCGGTCAAATACTGTCCACTCCCACGGCAGCCTTTCTTGCCGGCGGAGCGTGGAGATGGCATGCAGCAGCCAGGCATTGACCTTGATTGGCCGGAGTCCACTCGTCGTGGGGGCCGTCCACCAGGGGGGCCGGAGAGCGGTGGGACCAGGTAGTCCGTCTCACTGGTGGGCGCCCGTAGGCCGGGCTCAATGGGGCCGCCTTGGCTAGCTGCAGCGGGGTAGAGCGGGGGGGGGGGGCGGGCCAGGCCGGGCCCCCCGATAATTTGGTCTGGGAGCTAAACCAAAGCTCAAGGCGCTCACTGGGGGGGCCCGGGATGTCAGCCCGTTGTGTTTCCCGCTGTCTGGTGAGACGGTACGTCGAGAGAGCGCCCTGCCGCCTTGTGCTGGCTGGCCGCCGTGTTGCTATTGATTTCTGCGGCAATTGTCTTGCCACCTCCTCCGCGTGTGCGGCAGTATAAGCTTGAGTAAGCCGCTCCTGGTACGGGTATACCGGTCCTCCCCGCGGCGGTGGGCCTGCGCTAGCGCCAGGCGGGCGGCGACCACCTGGATGTCGCAACACGTCAAGTAGTATCATGTTCCGATACATTTGTTGGGAGGTGGTGGAGGCTCAAATTAGTGAAAAATGTGCTTTCCTTTCCTATTTCTTGATGGTGTCCTCCTTGTACTGTTGTACACTCCGCTACCTCTTCCACCCACCCACCCACCCACCCACCCACGGTCCACCCATGCACCCACCCACCCACCCACCCACCCACCCACCCACCCACCCACCCACCCACCCACCCACCCACCCACCCACCCACCCACACCCCCACCCACCCACCCACCCACCCACCCACCCACCCACCCACCCACCCACCCACCCACCCACCCACCCACCCACCCACCCACCCACCCACCCACCCACCCACCCACCCACCCACCCACCCACCCACCCACCCACGTGCATGGGCGTCATTTTCGACATCATCCATGCCCGGCCAGTGCTCCTAGACGCACAGCCTCCACGTGGCCTTCACACCTTCAGTAAGTAAGTAAGTAAGTAAGTAAGTACTTGCCCTTCATGCGCATGGGCATGCCACGGAGTACTATGCTAATCTCATTTGAAAATAATTGCACAAAAGTAAAAAATATCGTCTGCATCATGCCCCAACCATAAAACGCAGTCATGTGTACGTTAATTAATTTGCCCTGGGCAACCATATAGACACTCCCGGCCAGTTAGGCTCGAAACACACGCCCTGATAAAGCAAGGTGTTTCCGGCCCCACCGTCTAGGTCATCTAGTCGCTCTACACGTAAGCCAGCCATAATTTCAATGAACAAGGCTATACATTTCCATCTCCATTCATATTCATCATCCTGAATGACTCAAAAACGCGGACGAGGTAACGGCGGAGAGAACTCGAGCTACCCTGGTACGCCCAAATTTCGCGGAGTTGTATGATGGGATGCCCCGTGTGTCTGATATTATTAGGCAGCGTAGACTACAGTTTGCTGGCCATCTAGCCCGTACGTACTAATCAGGTCCAGGAAGAACATTTAAACGTAGCACAATTGACATCCAGGCACCATGGCTAGCGACGGGCCACGAGCCACGAGGTAGTAGAGAGGTAAAGACCCACGAGCCACGAGCCACGAGGTAGCCATGGCTGTCGGAGCTCATAACTTTCACGTTTGAGCCCCGAATTCAGCTGTGAACATCACAATCGCTTCGTCTTTCTTAGATGCACATGCTGATATAATTTTCCGAAGCTATTACGCAATATATGACGAGCAAACGCCCCTTGACGCAACGCAGCCTGGCGGCTGCGCTCGGCAATGAAAGTCCGTCTGCAGCTTCGGCTGCAGCTTCGCCCTCAAGCCCGGAAGGCAGCGGTGACACTACTAAGTCGTGCACTGGTGGTTGCCCAGCCCCCTCACGGGCTTGCCTCGCCCTCTGCATCGATCGCCTGAGCCTAAACGCAGCCGCCCTGAGGATCCGCCCCCTGCCGAGCCGGGCTGGAAAGAAATCGACTTTGACGCCACATCAGCCGCATGGTGGACACAATGCCACGCAGCTCCCACCCAGTTTATGAGCGCCGTGTTCTACGGGTCGCGCACCTCGCTTCTTGCACATGCCCTGTGCAAGCACCTTTACGTCCAAGGTCGCATCGTTCCGCGCCTCCCCGCAGTGATTACTCGCCGGATCTGTCCAGCTACCCCCGCCCCTGCCTTCATTCAGCTTCTCGCCCTCTGCTCCCTCCTCGGGCGCTCTGTCGCCGAGTGAGATCTGGGCTCCCACCTCCACCTCCGAAATCCGCTCCATCATCAACAAGGCCATCGAACAGCACGTGACACCCCTTGCCGCAGATGTGGCGGCCATGGGCGGCACGCTGGCTGCCGAGCTTCCCCTCCTCTCCTCCACCACCACCGCCACCTCCAAGCTCCTCGCCTCCACCTCCACGTACCACCACCGACGCCCTCACCGCCCAGCTCCTCGCCATCGACAAGCGCCTGCAGGACAATGCCATAGCCAATGATCGAATGCTTGCAAAACACCGCAGGCATCACTGCCCACTGCCCAGGCGGTGAAGGACCTCACGCCGCCCGGCCAGCCCCTGCTGGGCCTGCCGGCGATGCCCCTCCCACCCAGACCTGGGCAGCCATGCATGCTGATGAACCACACCACCACCACCACCTCCGCCATCGCTGCCCAGCTTAAGCAGCAGACGCTGGACCTTCGCGAGGAGGCCGAGCTCGCCAAGCGCAGCCTCAACGTCATAGTCAAGCACTTCGACCCGCTGCAGGACGAGACCTCCGAGACGCTTGCCCTGGCGTTTGAGAACAAAATCCTTGTCCCCATGGCTCTCACTGGTAAGGGCAAGCCGCGGGGGGTGACCCGCCTTCCCCGCTCGCGGGGTAAGGCCGGCCCCTCCCCCTTGCTCCTCACCTTTGACACCATGGCGGATAAGATGGAGTTCCTCAAGCGTCGCAAGCGGCTTGGGGGGACCTCCTACACGCTGGACGACGACTTGACCTTGACAGCAACAACGGCGACGAGAGCTATGGCCGATCGACCTACCTCCAGCTCCGGCAGACGGAGGGGCAGAAGCCGGTCTACTGGAAGGGGGCGGACATCTACGTCGCCCACAAGCCCTGGGCCCCTGGCAAGTGGCAGGCGACCCCTGCCGCCTCAGCCACCCCAGCCACCCCAGCCTAGGGAATGTAGCAGTGTAGACTAGAAAGCTTAGTTATGTGGCCATGTATGCCTACGTGATGGGCCCACACCAGCCCTTGCAATAGCCGTAGCAATTTCGAGTCATGCTTTGCCCATGCAGGGCGTTACTCTCTGCTGAGATGCCATGTGTACACCGGCCAGCTATAGCCTAGCCACATACCTTCCACCCCATATGTCATGCACATGCAGGCCTTCTAGGCCCTCTCCTCTTGAAAGCCGCCCTGTGCATGTGCTTAATTGTGCTTGTTTAGGAGGCATGAACCATCATGGCGGTGCAGGTGCACCTTGTGCACCCAGAGCAGGTGATAGTTGTACATCCTATACACCTGCAGGTTGTCGCCCTGATTGTATTACAAACCCATAGATGCCCCTTTCTCAGGGCTACGTGTTACATATGCTCCCCACGGAGCTATGATTTTAATTAATTAATTAATTAATCAGGTTGATACAGATGAGGGCCCTGCTGGTCCCTTGCGGACTGGCCAGCCCGGGAGATATCTTCTTACATGAAGTGAGACAACTATGCCTGGACGCATGGCGATCCAACGCCGTGGAAGGACTTAAGGGTATATAGTTGTCTGAGAGGGAAGACGCTAAGGCCGAGGCCGGGAGCCGCGTGGCTATATCTAGCCGGAAGACCTGCACGGTCAGGCCTGCCAGGGTTAGGCGACGCGGTGGCCAACATTGGACATACTTCGACATGATTTTAGCTGATCGACTGAATGCCATACGCGGTCACACGCGGAGCCCCCACAGACTTGGGGGTGGTCTCCTTCATTGATCACTACTTGCCATCCATCCTTGCGTACCATCTGCCTCCATAATTAATTAATTAATTAACAAACACGTGACTGCGTCACGTGAGCATAAGTTCTCAGTGGGATCGAGGGCCGAACATGGGATGGAATGGATGGTGTAAGCTATCAAGGTCCTAGTTACAGGGGTGTGGGCACTGACCTCGGCCTGAATCGCTATGAATGCCATACGCGGTCACACGCGGAGCCCCCACGCGACTTGGGGGTGGACTCCTTCATCACTACTTGCCATCTATCCTTGCGTACCATCTGCCTCCATATTACAGACAAACCAGGAGGCTGCCCGGGTGTGAGCCCGTCACGTCTAGCGTAGCACATGTCGAGTCCATCACGAAAAGTCCACGGGTGGCGGCCCTGCCGCGCGCAGCCTAGGGGGCACGCCAGGTGAGGACATATATCGCCCAGGCTGGGCGGGCTTGGTGCCAGCTAACTAGTCTATCTGATGAATCTACCTGATCTGTGCGGGCCAGGTGCCCGGCTAGGCCCAGGCGCCTGTGCCTAAGAATGTGGCAAATTAATCAGCGTACAAATTATCCTCATTACTAATGTGCAAACCAAAGGGGATGTTAAGGGGAGGTGGCACCCCAAAAACCTTAAAACTTGACCCATGCTAATATCACTTGAATTTCAGTTGCACCATGCTAAATTATGATTGGGGGCACTAAATAACATCTCTAGTGAGTTGTCCATGCACTTGTTGGGGGTACTACCCCCACATATACGCCAATATAGCGCTATAAATAGAAAAAGACGCTAATTAGGGCTATGTATGCCCCAGCCCATGCACTCATTTGTTGGCCAAAAAAAATGTAGCGTCTATAGTTCCCTGAGTTTGTAGCTTGCTGAGCTATTTACATCATGAAAATGACAAAACCTTGAACAGTTATTAATTTCCCCGCAAAAGTACCCTTTTTTTACCGGACATTGGGAATAAACATGTCATAAACACTTCAGATTAGGCAACAAAATGTAGCGAAAATCCGGCTAACAGGGGGACAGCAGTGGTCCAAGTCCCAGGTCATTCCGACAAGTCTAGCTCAAGTTATTGCGTTTGGCGTGCTAAAACCTGAACATACGCTAAATGAGGTTTTTCTGTGTATAAGGCCACCTAGGCATCATGTTTTCCATCCAAGAAGCCAAAAAACATGCCCAACTCGATCACACACATAAGAAAAGGCTAGGCACCTCATCTGCCCTCCCCTGCCCTCAGCATGGCCAGCCTTGCCAGCGTGCGCATAGCAACACCATCGCTAGGCATACACGCACCAAGAGAGCATACACTAAGCTCAGCCCAAGGTTACCATGTAAATTTATGCCAAGAACTCAGCAAGTATACGTGTAAAAACCTTAGAAAGACTGCCCAAGCAATAGAGGCAACTGCAGCCTGCAAACTTGGCAGCAAATCATACATGTTGTATGCCAAGCATTCACATCCTATCCAGCTTGCCTTGCTGCACACATAGCAGGGAAGTCTTAATGGTTATAGCTCAAGGAAAGCAATGGAAACACCTATCTAATGCAATGCCACTCATGCAGTATGGCCAGCAAAAGAACCACTCTCACCTTCCTTTCCAATAGGGCAATTTGCTAAGAAGCTGATGCCAGCTTGTTAGCCTCTAGGCACATGCCGGATGTCGTTCTAAAACAGGCGTGTCAGATCCGGCACATAACAAAGCGTCTGAGCAAGGTCACGTCCAAAGGATTATGGAAAACAAATGTCAACACATTACCAACAACTTGACCTCGGCGCATTTAGCATGCCAGCCACAAACTACACGAAATTGTACGAAATAGCTAGGAATCTGACGATGCAACCGAAAGAAATGGAGCGCTTCCTGCAGGGAAACTGCCCGAAAAAAAGGCGAAAGGCCGACGTTAATGCACCTGCCTGCGTGGAAATGTTTCATGCATAAACTGGCACGCAAGCTCGAACAATAAAAGACATCATCCATTGATCAGGCGAACAAGGAAGGTGCGCCTTCCGTGAATACGTCGAAGGCGACATGCGCAGGCCTGCGTAGGTTCTTACCTTGAATGCCGGAAATGTAAAAGAAACCGGGAAGCTTCGGCACAAACTCGACAACACCATTAAGTTAGCTTCATAATCGCTCTTTAGAGCCTACGTTGCCTCACAATAGCTGCCGTAAACCTGCATTAAATTTCATGATCCGCAAGAGAAATTATATCCTGGACCCCCGCGCCCGTAGCCGTTCGAGAAATTAGCGATATTGCAAACCGTAAACTTTCCGCCACGCAATGAGGTCATCAACTAATCTTCTGCGAAATTCAAGCATTTTTTCTAGCTGTTTACGTGCCATATCGATTAATATTGCATAAAGGCATGCCGCCATGGCCACTTCCGCGAGGGTTGAGCGGTCCGGGCACACATTATACACCGTACGGACGGTACCGCGAATTTTTTGGCGCGGAAAATATTCGGCGCGCCACGTCCCCTTAAGGGCCTTGCGCAGCATCTTGGTTACGTTGCCGTCGAGTCGTTGCTCCAGCTCCAGCGTCAGTGTCCAGGTCTCGGCGCCGTAGAGTCAGGATCGTCAGAATGACGACCTTGAAGAGGACACGCTTGACGATCCGGGGTAGGGCGGGGTTGCTCCACCAGCGGCGGTGGTCATGGAGTTGCGCCCACGCCATGCCGATCCGTGTCGTCAGGTCGTCCTCGCAGTCTGGAAGCCAACTGCCGAGCAGCTTGAAGCGGCCTGAAGGAGGGTAGTTGACCTCGGTGTCGTCTACTAAGAGGCCGGCGGAGTGTGGGTGGGGGCCCCGCCATGCCGAGGGCCAGGGCCTCCGTTTTGGGGCTGATTTCTAGACCAACCGCCCGAGCCTCGAGCGCCAGGCAGTCCAGCCAAAGTTGGGCAGACTCCGGCTTCTCGATGAGCGTGATGTCGTCGGCATAAATGAGGTCAGCTAGCAAATTCTGCTTGTTAGTCGGCCCCCCTTCTCCAAGCTCGTTCGTGATTGCTAGGCCAGGGACACGGCCTGCAATGCTAGTGCTCAAAGCGAGCACGTGCCTGGTGCATAACATAATCTACTACAATAATAAACAGGTACGGCGACACTGACGGCTGACGCAACCCTGCCCGGACGCCGGTCTGCAGTGGGCATGGCGGGGTAATGCCGTCTGATGGCTCGCCGTCGTGTTGACGAATACCTGGCAGCTTTAGCTTGTTTTCGTTGATTAATTAATTAATTAATTAGGAACATAAAGTTCTCCGTTGGGAGTATCTGTAGCATGCACATGTATAGCCCAGAGAAGGGGCATATGGCCTATAATACATTCTAAGCTACTTCCTGCATGCAAGGGTGGGAATGTAAACAACACTTGCTCTAGGTGCTCTAGGGCACCTGCACCACCCAGAGTCTCGGGCAACACCCAGCTAAGGGGCGCCCGTCATAGGTGGGGAAGATCAGCATGGCTATACAACAAGGGCTAGGGCATGGCTTCTCAGCAGAGAGTGACTCCCCGCATGGGCACTGCATAATGAAATAAAGCTAGGCATCATCTGGAGGGTGGCTCATCATAGGCACACATGTACATGACTAAAAATGCTAGGCCTCAGCTGGTATAGTGCCTGTAGTATAGGCGGGCATGTACAAGGCCACGGTCTAACTATTCTACACTACTGCTGCTGTATTCCCCTAGGCTGGGGCTGCTGGAGTCGCTGGGGCCGCGGTGGTCGCGAGGGGGTCGCGTGCCAGGGCTTGTGGCCGACGTAGATTAATTAGGAACATAACTCCGTTGGGAGTATATGTAGCACATAGCCCTGAGAAGGGGCAGATGAGCCTATAATACATTCTAAGCTACTTCCTGCAAGGGTGGGAATGTAAGCAACACTTGCTCTAGGTGCACCAGGGCACCCGCACCCTCATGGTCTATCACGCTATGCCCGGGTAAGGGGGGAGCATGCCTGTGAGGGGGAAGATCATCATGGCTATACAAGAGCTATGGCATGGCGTCTCAGCAGGGAGTGACTCCCTGCATGGGCACTGCATAATTAAATAAAGCTAGGCATCATCTGGAGGGTGGCTCATCATAGGCACACATGTACATGACTAAAAAGGCTAGGCTTAAGCTGGTATAGTGCCTGTAGTAGGCGGGCATGTACAAGGCCACTGTCTAACTATTCTACACTACTGATGTATTCCCCTAGGCTGGGGCTGGAGTTGTCGGGGCCGCGGTGGTCGAGGGGGTCGCTTGCCAGGGCTTGTGGCCGACGTAGATGGCCGCCCCCTTCCAGTACACCGGCTGGCCCGCCTTGGTCTGCCGGAGCTGGGTGTAGGTCGGCCATAGCTCCCGTCGCCGTTGTTGCTGTGCCAGGGTCAAGTCGTCGTCCACGGTGAAGGGAGTATTCGCGAGCCGCTTGCGGCGTCTGAGAAACGAAATCTTGTCCGCTGGGCTATCAAAGATGAGAAGGAGCGGAGGCGCCCCTGCCTTACCCCGCGCGCGGGGGAGGCGGTGGGCGGTCAGCTTGATCTCACCAAGAAGGCCCATGCGTGCAAGGATTTTGCTCTCAAACGCACGTGCAAGCTTCTCGGAATTCTCACCTTCTTCCATGTCCAAGTTCTTGAGTATGGCGTTGAGGCTGCGCTTGGCGAGCTCGGCCTCCTCGCGGAGGTCAAGCGTCTGCCGCTGGAGCTGGGCTGCGACGGCGGAGGTGGTGGAGGTGGTATGTTGCTTAAGCATGTCCGCCCAGGTCGTGATGGGAGGAGCATCGCCGGCCAGGCCAGCCGAGGCTGGCTTGGCGGCAATGTCCTTCACTGCCTGGGCGGTGAGGCCTGCTGTGTTCTGCAAGACCTCGATAGCGATTGCATTATCCTTGAGGCGCTGGTCGATGTCGCGGAGCTGGGCGGTGATGGAGTCGGAGGAGGGGATGGCGGCGGTGGAGGAGGCGAGGAGGGTGGAGGTGGCGGTGGAAATGGTGGAGAGGAGGGGGAGCTCGGCAGCCAACGTGCTGCCCATGGCCGCCACATCTGCAGCGATGGGGGCCACGTGCTGCTCGAGGGCCTCCTTGAGGAGTGTATTCTCCTAGGCTGGGGCTGGAGTTGCTGGGGCCGCGGTGGTCGAGGGGGTCGCGTGCCAGGGCTTGTGGCCGACGTAGATGGCCGCCCCCTTCCAGTACACCGGCTGGCCCGCCTTGGTCTGCCGGAGCTGGAGGTAGGTCGGCCATAGCTCCCGTCGCCGTTGTTGCTGCGCCATGCAGGGTCAAGTCGTCGTCCACGGTGAAGTGAGTCTTCTCGAGCCGCTTGCGGCGTCTGAGAAACGAAATCTTGTCCGCTGGGCTCTCAAAGATGAGAAGAAGCGGAGGCGCCCCTGCCTTACCCCGCGCGCGGGGGAGGCGGTGGGCGGTCAGCTTAATCTCACCAAGAAGGCCCATGCGTGCAAGGATTTTGCTCTCAAACGCACGTACAAGCTTCTCGGAATTCTCACCTTCCTCCATGCATGTCGAAGTTCTTGAGTATGGCGTTGAGGCTGCGCTTGGCGAGCTCGGCCTCCTCGCGGAGGTCAAGCGTCTGCCGCTGGAGCTGGGCTGCGACGGCCGGCGGAGGTGGTGGAGGTGGTATGTTGCTTAAGCATGTCTGCCCAGGTCGTGATGGGAGGACCATCGCCGGCCAGGCCAGCAGGGGCTGGCTTGGCGGCAATGTCCTTCACCGCCTGGGCGGTGAGGCCTGCGGTGTTCTGCAGGACCTCGATAGCGATTGCATTGTCCTTGAGGCGCTGGTCGATAGTCGCGGAGCTGGGCGGTGATGGCGGCGGAGGAGGGGATGGTGGCGGTGGAGGAGGCGAGGAGGGTGGAGGTGGCGGTGGAAATGGTGGAGAGGAGGGGGAGCTCGGCAGTCAGCGTGCTGCCCATGGCCGCCACATCTGCAGCGATGGGGGCCACGTGCTGCTCGAGGGCCTCCTTACGGAGTGAGCGGATGGAGGATTCGGTTAAGGTGGTGGTGAGGGGCTTGGGGGGCCAAAGCTCCCCGATGGAGCGTCCAAGGAGGGAAAAGAGAGCGAATCGCTGGAGGTGGGGGCGGCGGAGGCTGGGGAAGGGGTCGAAAGTGGAGGCACGCCTCTGGCGAGGATCAAAGAGGCGACCTGGGATGAAGAGCTGCTTGCACAGTTCAAGAAGCGAGGCGTGCGATCCAAAAAACACGCGGGCCAGGATGCGTTCCTCGGTAAACCTGCCAAAGAAGCCGGGCTGGCTGGCTTCGGCGACAAAGTCGAGCTCTACCCAGCTCGGCTCGGCAGGGCGACTGCGCTTGGGTTCAGGCGACGCTGCTGGCAAGGCGGGCTCAGCGGGGGCCTGGACGACCACTAGAGCTTGGCTAGTGGCGCTGCTGCCTTCTGGGCCGGTGGGCGAAGCTGCAGCCGGAGCTGCAGACGTATTTTCATTGCCTTGCTTGGTATTTTCATTGCCGAGCGCAGCCACCAGGCTGCGTTGCGTCGAGGGGCGTTTGCTCATCGAATATTGCGTAATAGCTTCGGAAAATTATATCAGCATGTGCGTTGTAGAAAGACGCGTCGATTGTGATATTCACGGCTAAATTCGGTGCTCAAACGTGAAAGTTATGAGCTCCGCCGTCAGCCATGGCTACCTCGTGGCTCGTGGCTTTTTAGCAGTGGGCATGGCGGGGTATATTAAAGCCGTGTTGAGTGCGCATGCACCGAAGTGGTCGACCACACACATGATCAGTGCTCTAGTATTGCTGTGGATATGTCTTCCAAGTGATAGTCTAGGACATAATGGCACGCGTGTGCAAACCCGCGGGAGGCACGCCAGACAGCTCCCTTAGGGTAGCGTGCTGTTGCTTAGATAGATGTTGTAGCTAGTGATGTTGTTTAGATAGATGTTGTAGGTAGCTGATATAGATAGATTAGACCGGTAGGACTGTTTGCACCCACCCATCCATCCATCGGGGTTAATGCTCCGTGACTCCCCAACGGGAGCAGGAGTCTCATTAATTAATTAATTAATTAAAAATGGCACGCAGTCACGTGTCTATTAATTAATTTAAAATTAATTAATAATGGCACGCAAGCTCAACCAACTCTCGGACATGCAACATACGTCTGACTCGTTGACTCCTCTAGTTCTTACACCACCACGTTGGTGGGCCATCCATCCATGAATACAATTGTTCAAAGTATGCCGTAAACTAAAATATTTGGGATATTTGAAGTTTATTGAAATTTATTTAACCAAATTTGAAGTGTAGTTAGTACAGCTAGCAGGCCCATAGTCCATGAGTTACTAGCTGGTTTAGAATCTCCTTCTACGCTTATAAGATTGTTTTGTTTCACAGTTGATGCACTTGATTACTGGCTAGGCCATGCAGGTTCATTCACGTACTGCGTCGCCCATTACTGTACATTCCATCATTCACGTACTGAATGCACGTACGTATCAAAGAGACAACGGCAGGGTAGCATAGCACCCTTCGTACAGCGTGAGCGAAACATTTAGGCGGTGGATGTGTCAAGCTAGTGTGTGTGTGTGTATGTGTGTGTGTGTGTGTGTATGTGTGACAGGGTGCATGTGCCGAGGTAGGTGCATGGACCAAGACATTGATATTGCAAGGCCCCTCTAGCTCCTGAGCATGCTGTGACCGTATGTTGTGTGGATTGCAACGACAGTACAGACAGCCAGCTGCCATTCGCGCCATTTCAGGATTCCTTTTTCTAATCAGGATGTGTTGTTTCTCACAACAGGCATATCAGCTTCACGATATCAGCATGAGCGAGAGGTACAATCCAGAGATCGCCGACAAAAACATGGCGATAGGGATTTATGAGGTAACTGCATCATCATGCGCCAACAGTGATTGATGCCACTCAAGCGTCTAGGATGACTTGACACGCTGCAGAAGCGTGGCCGAGCACAGCTGCACAATGCCCGTGCATACTCATTGCAAGCTGCATGATGAAACAACAGGATGGCAGCGCTTCATGGCATGGCACAGTGATTAGCAAGATGTATGCATCTTGCTAATCCCACCTGCATAGCCCATACACCAGTGCCGGCTGGCAGCTCTTGGTTTTGCAGCAGGCGAGAGCACATTCATTGGTAGGCCAACATCTGCTTGATCATGAGCAGATCTCAGGCCCCACTAGCCATCGTCACCACCGGCTCATCCTCATCCTTTGCCCGCCAAATAAATTTTTACAACGCCTGCCAAAAGTATAGAATACACTGCCCACCATCACGCCGCTCCATGCCCAGGCTCATCCATCTGTGGCACCAGTTTGCACCCTGGCACATCTCGTCGATAACGCCTGTCGGCATGTATCAATTGATGAATGAGTGAGACAACCAGAGGATGTATGTCCATGGACCACGGTGCCGCATAGCTCACAAAGGCAAGAGTGGGACAGTCATCGGTAACGGCAGGCCAAATGACCCCCATCATTACACGGATTCCTCCCGTGTTGGGAACTTGGGAAGCACGACGTCGTGAAAGAAGGGGTGGCGCAGTGCGTCCTGGGGACATGTCAGGGAAGAGGGCACACACAGAGTAGAAAATACAGCCATGTAGGTCAGGTTAGGAAGACGGAAACATAACGAGCGCACAACAATGCCGCGCTGTGTAAGCAGGACGAACCCAAGAACAATGCAAACCAAAGTTCCATTCGTCCAAACCAAGGGGGCACGTATCAGGCAACAAAGTCATTTGTGCTACTTTCAGGGAAAAAATGTGTTACTTTAAGAACACGTCACTATGGACATGGAAAAAAAAGGAGGACACACACATGTAGATGATAGCAATAGGGAGCTCTTGGAGCTTTCGGGTGCAGGTTGCACCTACGAAGAAACACGAACACGTGGACAGCCAAAGTGCCCAACTGTGCACCAACCGCATGTCCAGCCACATGCCCTGAGCCCAAGCCTGTTTCATTCTTCCAAACTAAATCATTTTTTCCTCACTTGTGCTCGGACCCATGTGCTCTTTGCACTTTGGGGTTTCCACACATGCGTGCTCGCCTCTCTCGCTCGCCTCACCTGTCACGTCCGAAATGGTTTGTTATTCCAAGTGTATTAAAGCCCACACTCATGCTCACCTCACTAAGAACTCCCAACGCACATCCTGACCTCTTGCACTCACCAGGCACCAACGTGCTATCCTGCCCACGGCCTCATCGCATAGGGCCCATGTCAACCTCACTGGTTTCCTCAAACCAATTTCCTTTTGCACACTTGCGTGCCCTCATCTTGCACTGCCTGACCCACGTATTTTTTCACCCCTGCTTTCTCAACCGAAGCATGTTTGCTATCCCACACTCGCGCTCACCTCAGCGGCGATGTGGGCTCTTAAGCTATGCCTGGGTCGTCACGCAATCCTGTCCCCAGATGCGGCCTTGCCTTGCGCTCATCTCGATGTGACGATTCTTCCATATGCTTGCCATTACCTGTGCGGTCATGCAATTCATACACACGTGCCCTCACCTCTGCTGTGATGCGCTCCTTTGGGTTATACGTGAGCAGCTTGGACAGCAGGTCCAGCCCCGCCGCGTCCAGGCTCGGGAAGAGTGGTGCTAATTCCTTTCGCCGCCACTGGGGGAAGCTCGTCTGGTAGTCGGGCAGGTTGGACACGCCCGGCCACATGTCCTCATTTGGCGTGCCCAGCGTCCTGCGGATGCCAGCAGTGCGGTAGATCTTCTTGATGGTAAGTTATTTCAAAATTATTATAAATAATATCCATTCCAGGGGCTGGCGAATGGATCGCTGAAGGGGTCACCCGAGCGCAAATAGTTGAGGGAGAACTGCCCAAACAACCATGTCCATTGTGGAACTGACCACCGCTCACACACACGCACTGCCCAGCGTGCAAAGAGAAGCGTAGGAAAGGGCAGGCTCAGGGCTGTAAGTTAAACTTGTTTGGGTCAGTGCTGTGAACCAGGTGGCAATCTGATCTAATATATGCACGGGGTTGACCCAATTTCAGAGATGCCAGTTCAGGAAAGAATCTCCCAGGGCAGGCATGAATAATGTAATTAAAATTGATCATGAAACCACAGATAAGATCCACATGCGCCAGGAAGCAACATTGGGGCCGCAATACATGGCGGTGCCCACAATGGTAAGGCTTCCACCATCTATGCCGCTCAGGCTGTCCCTATGCAAGCAGGCACACGCAGCGGGCAGATGAGACAAAGAAACAAGGCAGCCAGTAGATGCAACACGCCACATTGGCAGCGCGCTTCCCAACCAACAGCACTACCAGGAGGGAAGCACAGCAACCACAGGATGGCATTCAAGGGAAGGCCGGGGAAAAAACGGGAAAGCGGCCACCATCCTCCTACCAAACAAGTGCTGAGAGGCAGTAGTGGAGTGTGCTGAGGGAATAAAATAAGGCAGAGCCTGCGCACGTTGAGTCCATAACCCCATTCAAGAAGCATGCAAGCATGAAAGGCGACTCGCAATCACACAACGTCATGACCTTCCTCCCCCATTTCTGGAAGAAGTTACTGCTACACCATGTACTGTTCCGTGCTATATATGTTACAGCTACGCACTGAAACATGACATAGATCTGACTAATACATGCTACATGTTATAAATATGCGGGATCATGTTGAGCACTCACTGGAACATGAAGTAGAGCTGACGGATCTGCGACTCGCCCATGAAAAGTGGCTCCTTGCGCAGCATCTCCGCAAAGATGCAGCCGACGGACCAGAGATCTACAGCGGTGCCGTACGTGGAAGAGCCCAGCAGGATCTCGGGCGCGCGGTACCACAGGGTGACCACCTGACGAGAGAGGGAAACCAGCCGGAGGCAGCAGCCAGAGGTGCGGGCAGTGGGGGGCGGTAAAGGGAAGAAAAGACATGTGAGTACCAGGGAAAAGAAATTAGTAGGAGAGGGGGCCGGACGACAGGAAACAAAATTAGGACCCAGGCGGAAGCCATACCGAGATGGTTTTTTGGGTCGGCGAGTGTGGTGGGTAGGTGTGGGCGAGGCCAGGGGGAAAGGGGAAGGTGGGAGGGGAGCAGGGCCAGGGGGGGGGGGGGGGGGGGGACAGAGATGCCACAGGTATCTCCACCGCCGTAAAACCCTGCGCCTCTGTTGCAACACGTGCCACGGCTAGGTATGGTAACATGTGGGTGCAAGTGGTTCTTGGTCCAACGTTGTGGTATTTGGGAGAAGAGACAAAATCTTGATGCGAATGCAGTAAGTGCCAAGAAGAATGGAATAAGGAAAAAGTTCTCTGCGAACAGCATGCACGTGGTTGAAACAGGCGGTTTGTACCTCCTCGACACTTATTGCATTTAAACGAGCTCTATTGAGATGTGATGGCAGCTTAGAATAGTAAACATAGTACTGCGGTGGTTGTCTCATTGATAGTACATCCACCATCCACCCAGAGCAGCACTCACGTTGTTGGTGTACTGCCGCGTCGTGATTGCGAACGTGCGCGCGAGGCCAAAGTCGGCCAGCTTCAGCACGCCCGTCGTCTCATCCACCAGCAGGTTCTGCGGCTTAAGGTCGCGGTGGATCACGCGCTGCCGGTGGCAGTAGCGGATGCCCTCCAGGATCTGAAACAGGTACGACTGGGGTTGGCGGCAACCATGTGGGGGGGGGGGAGAAGGGGGGAACATAGGGAGGGGGGGAGGGGGATTACAAGAGAGAGGGGGTGGAGAAGAAGGGTTAGGGAAGCATGGGGTGGGGTGGGGTGTATCAGACGGCCGGCATATTTGCACAACAAGGAGTACACGTTTCACTGCGCATTATGCCTCCACTCCAGCATAGGAAGCAAACGGAAGCCAGCGCACGGTATCCACATGATCTACGATGGGTAGAACTGGTGGTGCTGAAGCCCACATGCACGGTTGGGTGGAATGAAAACAGCACCAATACTTCACAACCAAGACGCACAGTCAAACCAATGCGCGCAGCCACAAACATACAGGAAAGGGAAACTATCACTTGGGAACTGACCCCTCGTTGAGGATCGCCCTCGCGAAGCCTAGAAAGCATCCCAACAAATTACAGACCGGTGGTACGGCAGCCAGCCGCCAGAACATGGAACAGAGAAAAAATGAATTGGAATGCAAAAAAGAGGTTCTAGTCAGACAACAAAAAGCTGTTCGAAGGAGGCTACTTTAAAGCTGTTGCCCTACCTTGACCATGGGCATCGGCAGCGGCTCCTTGAATTGGTCGATGCGTCGCTTGAGGTCCACCTCCATGTACTCAAACACCAGGTACAGCTTGGCATCCGAGTATTTGACCTCATATAGCCTGCGGGTAACCAGATAATGCATGTGGGTGGCGAAGAGTGCCTCAAATAGTGAGCGCCGACTGAGGTGTTTGCATGGGGGTTTGGTGATGGTTGATAACCAGTAATGTTTGCATCTTGCACAGACAGTGCCAGAAACGACGGGAAGCCAGTGAGATGTGCACGGGGAGATGGTGATAGATGAGAGATCGTGCTGTTACAGTAGTTGCAAACGCGATGCCAGCGCAAACAAGAGGGGAGCGAGATATTTCGGCGACATAATGTTGGGGTATAATGACAAACAAAGGATACCTTGGCATCTAATGTCAAACGATATTTTAATCCTGTATAAAACAAGAAAAACAATTGCGTAGAGTGAGAAGCTGGCACTTCATGAAGCATTTCTAACTTATTCTCCATTGAGCATGTTACACAGCAAATGCGAGAATTATTTGCTTATAGGGCATACTTATTATTGGCTTTGTAGGGCATACAGCGTTTTTGAAGACAAACATCCAACCCTAAAGAACAGGTCAAGGCAAAGTAAAAGCTACATTTAGCTACCGTGCACTCTCGTGGGAAACTTACAGGATTTTACCAAAAGAATATCGGAGGGAACAAACAAAAAGGCTTCACGGCAAAACGCAAAAGACGTGGCGCTCAGCGATTTGGCGGGAGGGATTTCTTTTAAGCAAGGCTTCACTATGCATCAGGTCATGTTGCCGAACAACTCGTGACTGCCCAAAAACACAGTGCCAAAACAAGCTTGCTTACTTGACGACATTTGGATGGTCCAGGCCTTTTAGCAGCGATGTTTCTCGGATGGTTGTGCTGGGCACGCCTTCCACGTCGTCAGGAATCAGTCGAATTTTCTTTAAAGCTACGGTGCGGTTGTCAACCTTATCAAGGCCACGGTAAACCACGCCAAACGTTCCCTCGCCAAGCTTCTCGAGTTTGACATACTGCACAAAAATGTCAATAGCGAGGGGAGCGATGCCAACCGCACATAGGTTATATATGGCATGCCCGTGTGAAAAAAACTATAATGTGAACTGGCATCACAACGACAACGATGCGCGGAATGGTATATATATCCCCTGTTCAGGTACTTACCCTTGATTCCAAACTTCGATCCATCGTAAAGTGTTCTTAGAACATGCCAGGGTCACGGGCATGGAAAGTCATGGCAAAAGAGCTGTCACTTTCTGGTAGCAAACACACATCGGGAAACCGGGCCGCCATTCAATGCCGACATGACTTCGCATAAACAATCATCGATTGCGAACTGCTCACATTTCTGCAGCCAAACGGCACTCCTTACGTTTCCATCCATGCTCAAGGCCGGTGGCTACCTGGCGTGCGCTGGTTGCGGCCATCCGCTGGTGGCCGACTCCGCAAGTCATGGCTATTTGGCTGGATGGCAAATAAACAACCTGCGCACGCTGTCCACAATAGCCCCGTGGCACGATATTGATGGCCCTTGCGTGGCACACGAGGAGCGGTCAGGCCGCTGGTTTGAGGCGCTGAGCTAGTGGGTAATCACAGCACATCACTCGGACAGTCGGACCCCGGGGTTCGCTGGAATGCTCAAATCTTGAGGGTGGCAGGTCCCCAGCCACGCGCACGTGGCAAGACAGGTGCGACGAGATTCGCGAATTACGTACGGTATATGCTCAGCTGCTTGTCACGGCTCGTCGCCGCGCGGTCGCCGGTGCTCCTTCCCGTACCGCTATCTTCTTGGATAATAACCCTGGTGCTCACAGGTACAGGTCCATTCGTACATCCGGATCCTGCCTGGCGTCCTCTCAAGCCACATATCGAACCTAGGCTCCACAAACACTGGCAGCTTTTTGCCAGCTCCGTCGACTGTCGAGGCTCCGTGCTCGCAGCTGTACTGTACAGTACAGATCAGCAGGAATCTTGGACCATATTGTGGGATAACCCTTGGGATTACTGGGGTTGATTAATGCGAGCATCCCCAACCGCTTGTCCTGTGCTACAGTACAGTAGTGCGCAACAGAACAGTAGAGTGCGGACAATATAGTCTAAAAAATAAAGAAGCATAGTTGGATATGCATGGAATCGTGTCGCACTGTATAATGCAGGGGCAGGACCTGTGAACTGCCTCATGTGCGCGAGCTGTAATTTACGTGTAGGGAAAAAGACACGGCGAAATGCGAATGGTTGTATCTCTTATGTAGGAAATCACAGTATGGCTGCCATGAAAGCCTCTGTTTGCGTCGCGTGCGGAACCATACCGCACAAGTATTGGAAGCTTTCACAATTGCTTCCCTGTTTGCTATGGTGAATAGCGAAATGAAGGGTACGGGGAAAGCATTTTAGAGTGGCGATGGGAAAATTTTTGTTGGCCACCATTGGAATCTCTCGACACGCTTAGTGTCCGCAGGAATAATGTTGCTACGCCGAGTCGGATATGAGCGTTTCTGAATTCTCCTAGCTTGGTTTTGCAACTAGGAAGGATTCAGCTATGGACACAGCCCGTGAGGCACAGATAGTCAGACTGTTAGATCGATGCAGGGGGTCTCGTTCGATGGACACCAACAGAACTGTTTTTGAGGCGAGTTCTTGTTTTGACAGCGATTTGCCTCAATTGAGACGGCACGCCTAGGCTGCATGCTTAGGCTGCGTTTACCGGCGGTCGTTCTGAATACGCCCTTGTGCATGCATTCAAATCAGTGCCGAAATTGTCGCCACTCTCAAGTCGCTTACATTTTCCCTGGTATGGTTTGCTGCACCTGCCTGCCCATGCCAGGTACCAATTGCTCTAGTAGATGGCACACCTGCCGCTCTCATAGTCGCCGTTCCCTACAGTTTCCCGAATTCCCCGCCAACCATCGAGCTGGCAGGGCGCGGCGGCTCCGCGCTGTCGCTCGGCAGCTTCCCCGGGAGGAGCGAGGCCATGGCCGCGATTGCCTCCCGGCTCCGCCCCTGGGGCCCAACCAGTGACCTCTCGGAAATTGTCCGTGAGGCCGCGGAGATCTTACAGCGAGGCTCTGCGCCGGTTCATCACCGCCGCACATCCAGTGGGGGGCGGCCACCTGCCACGGAAACAGGGGTGGCCAGCCCCCGTGTCCAGGTGGCTCCACTCCCGGCTCGATTTCCTGAGCTCGAGAGCATGAGCGCGGAGGGTTTGGCGGACCTGCTGTCGACTGACAAGCTCGCAAACTTCCTGCGGACAACCGACATGGCACGCGCAGTAGTCCAGGTGCGTGTAGCGGCGGAAACCAACCCCTCAGCAGTAGGCCACCAAGGGGGTAGCTTCCTTACGCCCCGAGGCATTCTCGTTTCTTTTTTTCTTTCCCCCCCCTCTTTTGTCTTCACTGGCATGACCGTCGCATGGCAGCGATGCCGTACTCGCAAGGCACTGGGTGTCATGAAGGCAGCGGCGTGAAGGCGAGGGGCCATGGGTAGAAGCGGCATGTAGGCGAGGGGCAGCTGGTGGCGACATCCAGTATCTATATATACATCAGGGCTGAGGCTGTGTGGGATATTCCTCATCGCTTATGGCTGGGGGAAACACACCTGAGCAAAAGGGCCCCACTCTCCGTCTGTCCCCAGGCCAAGCACCATGTCCCCCCTCCCCCCCCCCCCCCCGTCTTGTATTCAACCTGTCCTGTCCCCGTTCGGTGCACAGGCCAAGGACCACTCGACCAACCCACCCCCTTCTGTCTTGTATTCAACCTGTCGTGTCCCCGTTCGGAGCGCAGGCCAAGAACCATGTGACCAACCTCGCGATGGATGTGCTGGCGGCGGAGGACGACCTGCGCGGCTACCAGGAGGCGGTGAGGAGCGCTGGCCGCAGGCACGAGGGGCATTTAGGCGCTTGGGCAGCTGGCTACTTAGGCGCTTGGGGCAGGTGGGCACTTTGGCGCGTGGGGCAGGTGAGTACTTTGGCGCTTGGGGCTGGTGGGAAATTGGGAACTGGAGCAGTTGGGGCACGCGGGCAGGTGGGCATTCGGGCACTTGGTGCGCGCGTACGATTGGGCACTTTGCACGGGGGGCAGTCGGGCTGGTGGGCTGGTGGGCATGAGGGCACTTGCGTGCGGCGTGTGGTATGTGATGAAGATCCTTCCGTCGCCGCCCCTTTGCATCTGTCTAGTGGCCATTGCCATGTTGGCACGCCCACACAGTGACGGTTCCCTTCCTCTTTCCACAGTGATGATAGTAATAGTCGTGTTATAATTTACCACAGTGATGAGTCCAGAGTATCAGTGACGCCCCAACCGACATCACCCCTTCCACCCGCCAGCACTTAAAATCAGCGGCTTCTAGGTTATTTGTAATGCAAGTTGTGTCTACTAGCCCCCCGGGTGCGCTCTGAATGGCCTGCATCAAAGTGCATGTGCACGTGGCATTATCTGCATGGCCTGCAACCCTCGTCCCTACGGCCTTTCTTCAGCGTCTGATAGAGTCGGCCTGCCCAGGACGGTCCCATCGGATGTCATGGGTTGGCTCGCTGCATTCGTTGCCGCATGACGACACAGACGCGCGTGTGGCGCTGATGACAACACGGGCACCAGCGCTCATGCAGCCTTCCTAAGGCTTCAGAAGGCAACTGCTCAGGTGGTTTGTTTTTTGTTTGGTATGCAACGGGTGTCTCGTTGCCTTTGCTATTGTGCGACGGTACCAACACGGACGCGTTGATGAGTGCTGACGCGAAGGCATAGTCAACCCCTGCCCCTGTGTGACGAGGTGAACCCAAACGCGGGGGTTACATGATGGGGCCACCGTGGGCATGTTGCTTGCATCGATGCATGACGCTTGCCACCTGTGCGTGCCACCGTGGGCGGCTAACGATGCCGCCTTGTGGCATGACGACACGGACACGATGCCTTGTGGCATGACGACGCGGACACGGACGTGGACACGGACACGGACACGGACACGGACACGGACACGGACACGGACACGGACACGGACACGGACACAGACACGGACACGGACACGGACACGGACACGGACACGGACACGGACACGGACACGGACACGGACACGGACACGGACACGGACACGGACACGGACACGGACACGGACACGGACACGGACACGGACACGGACACGGACACGGACACGGACACGGACACGGACACGGACACGGACACGGACACGGACACGGACACGGACACGGACACGGACACGGACACGGACACGGACACGGACATGAACATGTGTGTTATTGCATGATGGCAATGACATTGGGAGCAGACCGTCCTGCTGCACAGCCAGTACGAGATTGCGCGCAGGGGCTACCAGGTGGCGGCCACCCGCAAGGTCGAGGTGACGTCGCGGGGGACCCTGGCGTCGCTCTGCAGGAAGGTGGAAGGTGGGGCCCTTTGCGAGGTTTGGCGATGACAAGGTTCTAGCGAGCTGCAACAAGCTTTTAGGAGCTTTGCCCGTCCAAATAGACACTTTCAATGTGGATTAGACTTAAGCCAAATGGACTCCGTGGAAGATGATCGCGTTTTGTATGGATGGGTTTGCTCGATGCCTTGTAAGAGTCACTGTACTGCAGGTTCCACGTGTGCAATCTACAGTACAGTTGCTGCATGCCTTGTAAGAATCACTGCGCTTTGTACTGTAGGTTGTACGTGTACAATCTAAAGTTGCAGATTGTGTATCCGAGTTGTTATGTGAATGTACCCATGATGATTAATTAATAGACACATGACTGCACGTGACTTGTGGATGAGTTGTTATGTGCATACCCATGATGATAGAAGCCGTGAAATCCGGTAAGTATTGACCTATCAATTTAAATAGGTCCCTTTACGTTAGGATAGCTTGTTTTTGATAGTGTTCAGGTTATGGGTTTTCTCTTAAGTTTATGTTTACAGGTTTTGTTTAGGCTTGTATCAAAGTTTTTTTTGCCATCCCGAGGCATGGCCCAAGCAACCTGACCTGGATTGTTTTAGCGGGTTTTCGGTTGGTCTCCTGGATTGTTTTAGCGGGTTTTCGGTCGGTCTCCTGGATTGTTTTAGCGGGTTTTCGGTTGGTCCTGCTGTGAATGTTTCCGAGAAGCAGGGACGCGCTGGGATGAAAATTGCCTGAGGACGCGTGTGCCCTTGGCCGCGCTCTCTGCACTTCCTTGTCTGAATGCACATCCCTCGTTTTAATAAGTCTATATCCCAACGGCACCGGCTAGCCGGCCATCTCGCTGTAAGATACTCGGGTTTAAGAACCGTGATTGCTTATCTCGCATCGGTGCGTGTGCGTAGCCCGCAGACCCATTTCCCATCGACCTGTGTGTGTGCGTGCATGCATGGATGGCGTGCGCGCGTGCTCATCCGTTCGTCTGTGTGTGTTCTTTCTACTCTTGGTTGCACCCCCCGTTGGTGTGCGTGCTTGCACCCCTTTGCCCCCCTGCAGATGAGAAAAGGGCTGTGGAGACAGAGGCCCGGCAGCTGCAGGAGTAAGCGTGCCGCTGGGGAACGGGTCTTGTCTCCGGCGACATGGTTTGGGTGCCGGGGAAAGGTTTTGGAGCATGGCTTGGTGGCTGGGAAGTGGGCTTGTTGCTGGGAACTGGGTTGATGGCTGGGCTGTGACCTATGGCAGGACAGGCTGGGTTGGGCCACAGTGAGGTTGGAAGGGAGGGGAGGGGAGGGGAGGGGAGGGAGGGGGGGGGTGGAGGGGAGGGGAGGGGAGGGGAGGGAGGGGAGGGGAGGGGAGGGGAGGGAGGGGAGGGAGGGGAGGGAGGGGAGGGAGGGGAGGGGAGGGGAGGGGAGGGGAGGGGAGGGGGTGGGGGGTGGGGGTGGGTGGGGGGGGGGGGAGGGGGAGGGGGAGGGGAGGGGGAGGGGGAGGGGGAGGGGAGGGGAGGGAGGGGGAGGGGAGGGGGAGGGGGAGGGGAGGGGAGGGGGAGGGGAGGGGGAGGGGAGGGGGAGGGGAGGGGGAGGGGAGGGGAGGGGGGAAGGGAGGGAGGCTGGCAATGCGGGCTGGGGGGCTGGAGTAAATTAGGTTTGGGCCTATGTTTTCCTGTTGCACACTCTGCATTCACTGGCATCTATGCAACAGCAGCAGGCAAATGTGGGCGCTGGCAGTGGCGTCTGCGCCAGCAGCAGCTGTGCGTGCATGGGCAGAGGGTTGGCTCTTGTTTAGCATATAGTAGTTTATTTTTTATTCCGTCTGCTGTAAATCTAATCCCCACCGGTGAGCCGACTAATCCTCGTGACATGTTTAGACCTCGCCAGGTTCATGACTGGCTGCAATGTGGCGAGGGAGCAGCCTGAACAGCGGTGTCATGCTGATCCACATGTGTACCTGTGCACGATGAACTGTCATGGTGCTCTCGAGGGGGATCACTATAATACCTCAAGTGACTACGAATGCATGGCACCGTTGGCCATTGTCTGTGTTTCATGATCAGCACACCAGAGACGTCGGCTTTCTGGTCGACCAGCTGTACACGAGGTTGGACCGCTATGCGTTCAGGAATAGTTGTCTCACTTGATACACGTTTGCCTGGGTTTGAAGGAGAGCCATTGACATCATCATATCATGGGACAAAGCGGGACAAGTACTTAAATAATATATAAAGTAGTTGCATGTAATGTGGTGTACATCCTGCGTGGTGGATTTCCTCCGCTCATCCTTTGTGACATGGGCTGTGCGTTTCTTCTTTTGCGACTGATTGGCAACAGGTTTGGCTTGAAGGACAAGAGTGACATCGACAGGTTTCTGGCTTTGAAGAAACGCAGTCACAAATACGAACTCATGTTGCAAGCAGCAGGGATTCATTAGGGCGGCACGCTCCTTGCTTTGCGACCAGAATGGCCGCTTGCGCTGCAGACACAATATTTTTGCATGAGGTACATTGCTGATGCCCTGTGCACACATTACAGGGTAAATGGCCGCCCACCTTCCTATGCAATATTAGCGTTGCAAGTTATTCTGCTTCAAATGGTTGCCTTCCAAAGATATGAGCCTTTATGTGCCTACCTGGCATTCCCAGCCAACTGCAATGGCGAGCCAAAAGTGCTTTCTACTGGCTGGCTAGTATGAGCTACATTACAGGCCGGATGGCTAAAAAGTGTGGAAGTTGCTACCGTGTAGGATGATGCACCCATCCACCAACCAGTACCCGAGAAGGGACTATTAAACATGGAGACCTGGCCTTTGATTAACCTGTTGCCACCATGATCGAGCGGCTCGCTCAGTAGCTAGATATTAGGATAAGATCGATGTCATAGATAAGTGCTCTATCACCCCTCGATTTGGGGGCACATGTATGTAATAATCAATTGTGTTACATAACGGATTGTACTGCATATGATGGCGCTGCATACACAGAAAAACGCATGCATGCATGGACACTCCCATAGGTTGGCGTGGATAAAGAGCTAGGGATCGACACCTGTATCAATATTGGAGTATAGGATAGCACAGCATATGAATACCGCATCCACTCTCTCTCCCTTCTTTGGACTGCCATGCAGAACAAGACGCGGTGGAAGAGGATTGTCAAGGCTCACACGCCCGACCCTGTGGGCAAACCACCTCCCCCCAAGCGGAGGAGGCGTTTTGATGAGTAGGGTAGTTAGGATTTTTCTAGACTAGCTAGATTAGAGTTAGGTTAGTTCGATTACGCGGCTCCTTCCACCCCACCCAACCATCAAGGAATATGTGCTACATGATCTCCCAACGGAGGCATGTTATAATTTAATTTAATTTAATTTAATAGCACAGCACTTAGGTATATGTTACATGACATTAAATAATTAATTAATTACATGACATGCCTCGATCAAAGCTGGACTTACAACACACACGCACTGTAGGAATTGCCTAATTGACAACACGCACGAGGTCGGCGCATGCATGCATGCATGGGCAGGCCCCTGCGCGTACGATTACAGGCAGGACTCAACATGGAATTCCAAGTTGTTTTTTAGCCCCAGTCTATAGTAGCTCGGTCTCCCGGCAACTGTTTTAGATGCTGCGCTCCGTGCAAATGAATTCTGCCAGGTCCCGAGTGGTAAGGCCCCCATGCCTTGGCTGTGGCATCACGAGCAATTTTTTCAACTCTACTATTTGTATACAGTCGAGCACTGCCAGCCAGCGGCGAATTCTGGGTGGGCCAGCAGCATACCAACTGAGCTAGGTAAGGTCCACAAACGCGCGCTGCTGGCCTGGCAGAGCAGCTTTAGCGCCGCTTTGCCCCGGGAAAGTTACATGCCCTTGATTCTGATTGCTCGACCAGGTGGACACTGGCTGCCACTGGTGACCAATTTGTTTTGGCTCCTGTTTCGGCTCCTGGTTTGGCTCTTGCTTTGGCTCCTGGTTTGGCTCCTGTTTTGGCTCAACTGCCATGGGCCCGCCGCCCACACCAAACGGCCGTTTGACACCCGCGTCGCCCCTCGAGAAGCCTCCATTCACGGAACCTCCACTCGTGTACCCATTGGTCGCGGAGGATTCTCTGGGCCGCTTCCTCGCCATGGGCTGTAGAAGGTCCAAGTACGTGTCGGCTCCCATAGATTGGCCTCCCCCGTTGGCTCCCATAGAGTGACCTCCCCCGTTAACTCCCATAGAGTAGCCGGTCCCCTTAAAGTAAACGCCCGCATTGCAATAGCTTCCCACGTTGGAGTAGGCCCCGGGCTGGTGATAGGGATTGATCCCAGCCGCCAAGGGCAGGGGCCCTTTTGCATCTGGCTTGGCAGGCGTGGGGCGGTGCAGCACCGGCCCCAGCTGGTCGTCGCCCTCGTGCGGAACGTATTCGCCTGAGAGGATGAGATCCATCAGCACGAGGCAGGGCTGCTTGGCGCTGGCCGCGTTGTCGTCGCTCACGCTCTTGTAGCGCCACTGCAAGTGCAAATTGGTGCACGAGTGTTATCCCGACGTACATGTAAGTGCAAGCAAGTAAGGTGGTGCACAACTGCTATACCCACGTAGGTATGCAAGCACGGAAGGTGATGCGACATCATTAGAACATGTATCTTGCTCTAGCCCAAGGCGACGAGTGACACCCCCGAACACACCCAGTGGCATCCAGGTACAAGTGGCGCCCGTGTATGCTGGCATGCAAGCAAGCGAGCCGTTGTAAGCAAGCATGCAGGCGTTCTATAGAAACAAGCATCCTCTGTACGCGGGCAAGCAAGCAGGTTCGTTGAGTGGTGCCTGCGGGTCTGCCCTGAATGTCTGCAGCGCCAATGCATGGGCCTGCCGACAACACACTTCTTCTATATATAAGTCTGTGCACTTGTCAGAGGGACATTGACCTGCTGTCGGCGATGCCTACACAAGCGGGAGCGAGCGCATACGCTTTTGTCCTACCTCTTGTAAGCACTACTCTCTCTCTCTCTCTCTCTCTCTCTCTCTCTCTCTCTCTCTCTCTCTCTCTCTCTCTCTCTCTCTCTCTCTCTCTCTCTCTCTCTCTCTCCCTCTCCCTCTCCCTCTCTCTCTCTCTCTCTCTCTCTCTCTCTCTCTCTCTCTCTCTCTCTCTCTCCCTCTCCCTCTCCCTCTCTCTCTCTCTCTCTCTCTCTCTTCTCTCTCTCTCTCTCTCTCTCTCTCTCTCTCTCTCTCTCTCTCTCTCTCTCTCTCTCTCTCTCTCTCTCTCTCTCTCTCTCTCTCTCCCCCTCCCTCTGTCGTGTGATCACTTACCCCACAAAGCTTTCTACGTTTCCACGGAACGACACTAACATGCTTTCCTTGCTACTTCATGGTTGTCATTCCCAGTTTGATTGCCAACCAATGTCCATTCCACTTCCATTTACCGGAAACCTGCCATCAAAGACACTTCCAGACGCAGAAACCATCCTTAATCCATCCAGACGCAAAAACTCCTTGATGCCCTGACCAAAAGGCAAAGTACCATATGCCTGGGAGTAGCATGCCGCCGGTCTCTGCTGAACGGACCTGGTGCAAACACAGTGCGCCTTACATATCCGTCATACTAGAAAGCTGGCAGTAGTCCGAGAGCCTTCCAGTTGGCTTAGTATGACTGCCAAGAAAGCTTCAGGCGGTTGCATGCAAGGTAGCACCGTGGCTGCCCAAGCACGTACCCTGGACCGCTAGGCATCTCATGATTGCTCTCACAAAAGCACCTACCAGGACGCAGGAAGGGCACCCGCTCTCGCAGGGACATTCCCGCACCGTCTCCAGCACCTGCCTCCACAGCTTCTCCACCTCGTCGTAGACCTGCGGTGACCACAATAGACCAGGGGGTGGAACCACGGTAAACAGGAAACTTTTAGGCCTCGGGAGATTACCTCAGGACCTTGGCAGCCGCACAGAGTCCCTGGCCCTGTGTTTCGTCTCAGCAGAGCATGGTAATCTTAATATATCCAGGTAGGTTTCCATAGACTTTATCTACAGGCGGTATCGCCCAACAGCAAAACCTACTTGAAGGCAAGTTGCAAGTTGCCAGTGGATGGGCATGAACTAATCATGCGCTTCCTGCATTCCCAGCAAAGCACGCAAACAATGGAGAGATGGACCCCTGCGTTTGCTTGTTTGCTCTCCCCACAGTATCGTGCTGTCTCAGCCATGTTTCTACTACCAAGCCAGTCCAGACCCAGAACAGCCTGCGCTGTCTACTATGTACTGCGTTAGGCAACTTCTCTGGTCCGCATTTAACAGCGTAGCTAATAGACTGTCTCAGCCCTTGCTTTTTGCCTCAAGATCACCAACGCCAACCCCCCAGGAACCAACTCCTCAACAAGACCCTCTCAACTCTTACTTATCAAGACTTAATCCTTGCTTTAAATAAGACTTACTTCAGCCATTAGGAAGCAAATGACCCACCTTATGGCTGACGCCAACGCCCCCAGGGTGCGCGTCAAAGACAAAGTTCTGCGTGTGGGTGCATGCAGGACGAAAGGGCAGCCGATGTGTTCCCAAAGGCACGTGCATGCAACGCAGAGGAACAATACAAGGGGAAGTACAGTCCAACAAGGGTACGAATGTGTCAACAGAGCAAAGAATCAGCAGCCGCTTTGGTGTCAAGAAGGGGCATCTTATGCTCGCACATCTGCTGCCACCTACGACTACTCTCACCATGTCTTAACTACGCCTTGACTAGAATGTCTTGGCCCAATTGAGCAACCATTGGGCCGTCATGAGAGTGCCTTGACTCACTTGGGCAACCACTAGGACGTCATTAGAGTGCATTGAACCACTGATACGACACCATGGCGGCGCGTCCTGCCTGCTCTTTGGGGGACAGGAGGGCTGTGTCCCAGACTTGGACGCGAGCAACACAAACCGGGGCACAGAGTGTGCACGGCTGGATTTACAACACAGTGGCACGTGGGGAGGGATGTAGGGCACAGCGGCCGGCGGGGTGGTAGTGTAGGGCACAGTAGTGTAGGGCATCGTGATAGGATCCCTACAGCAGTTGGTAAGGGTGGAGCTGGGAAAGGCAACGCAGGGATGGCCTGTGCGTGCAGCACCCTGGCCTAAGCACCGATGGCAGCGTGGCACACTGACACACATCCAATGACCTTTTAGCTCAACAAATCCGACGTTGCCAGCGAATTGCTGGCATCAGGTTGCGAAGCTGCAAAGAGACCTCCCGAGTCACCGACACCGCTATAAGAACACTGGTCACACCGCCGACAGGCGCGCCGTGCCTGTAGGTGCATGCACAAACAGGTACGGGTCGCTGCAAACGTTTGACACTACAGCACTACCATGAGTAAACTCGGGTGACGGATGCAAGAGCTACAAGTCGGTACAACATTCCGGCATCACATGAGGTCGGTGCAGTCCCCAGGTAACGGGTGACAGAGTTAGCTATGCTACCTACGGCAGGTTGGTCCCGTATCGCATGTAGCTATAAAATGAGCAGAAGCTTATCAATTTCTAGGTCGACTCCAGCGCCTTTCATTTCTTGAGCTGTTGTATTTTTTCCGTACTGCAATAATATACTACTAAATAAGCAAGTTACAAAGGCCAGGTTTGCGAGTGTGGGGACTTGATTCTTGTAGCTATAACGGGACATGTTGCTTACACTGTGACGGGCTTACGCTCAATGACCAATCAATGGTGTACTCCGCTCGATGTGATGGCAAAGGCTTTGCTAGGCGGGCCCATATATCTACACCGTAAGCAAAACGTCTCTCTGGTCGGGTTGCACTCGAATGGTCCCCATGCGTGTCAGGTCTCTAAATAATCTTACATAGTCAAATCATCCATGGCTATATCACTTCGCGCAAATGGGGTCAGTTTAACTCCCCATAAACTAGCCACTATCGCAACAAGCCACTTTGGGCTCATCTGTGGCACACCAAATCAAAGTTTTCGATGTGATGTTGTTGAGTCGACACGAGACAACCAGGAGGCCTGAGGGAGAGACAGCCTGCGTGAAAAGTGGGTTGCCTTGCCGACACAGATTATAGTTACTTGCCGACACAGATTACAGTTACTTGCCAACACAGATTATAGTTACTTGCCAACACAGATTATAGTTACTTATAGTTATACTGTAATAGTGCAGTAGCTATTAACGGATTTTTATAGTAGTTAGTTACTGGCACACATCATCCGCTGCCTGTTCAGGTACGGATCCTACGAACAGGGTATTCATCCGCCACCTACCTGCGGCCTACTGGTCTCAGGCTGAAACTGTACGGCCAGACTGCCATAGTCGCCCACATCGCCTGCACAGGGGCGGCAAGCAGGGGCACGAGGCAGCAGGGGACGCATGTCGCCACCCGCACGTGATGCCACGAGAACAGCAGACGCGCAGGCAAGTCAGCGCACGTGTGTGCCAGGATAATGATGTGTCATGGCTGCCTGCGTGGGTGAGGCCACGCATGCACGGTCCTAAAGGATGCGCGGTCCTGTCACACATCACAGGACGACATGTGAAACCACCGACTTGAAGCCTTCGCCCCCACACAAACAGCCTCCACAAACAGCGAAACTACCGCTTGAAGCCTTCGCCCCGACACAAACAGCCTTTCCCCTGAGCGACGGCCCTCCCCTCTCAACCTGGTCCCTCCCTGGGCACGTGGTACACACATAGGCTACCTGCATGGTGAGCTTGGCTACTGACACATGGCGAAGAGTGCAGCGGATGGACACTGTACGACCGCACTGGAGTACTCCACCACTCACACATGGTGAAGAGTGCAGCGGATGGACACTGTACGACCACACTGATGTACTCCACCACTCACACATGGCGAAGAGCGGCACCAGACCCGCGGTTGCGTTGTTGACAGCCGACATCGCACAGCCCAGCAGCATGCCTGCCGATTCAAGGTGCTTCTCCGCCGCAGGGGGGATGTCCCACCACTGGTGGGTGGCGGCCGTTGGATGCCAGCATGTGACGGATACCAGCATAGAATGAATGCCAGCGAAGATCGAGACCACCGCATGGATGGGTTGTAAATGTCATGTGGTGGAAAGAGCATCGATCCATCCATCATAATCGCTCGGGCACCAAGTCAAGGTTATCACATACAGATATGTCACGGATATTTATATATATCTTCTTCTTGCTGCGTAGGTCGCTAGTTTCGTTTATATTGCTGTTTGGTGGCCTTGGGATTTTTTTTAAAACGTAAATTCTCAATGAATATATACATATATAATGTCACAGATATGCCGAGGCGACCGCAAACAGGGCAGTGGGCAGCCAGCCACATGACACAGCAAGCAGTGAGTCGCAAGCAGGCCAGCAAGGTTTAAGGCCAGGGAGGGTTTAAAAAGGACCCCCCCACACACACCACCACCACCACCAATAACTAATATTTGCTGGTGGCATCATGAGCTCGAGCATCCAAGCGCTGCCCTGCAGGATGTGCCCAAGACCCTTTTAGACAGTATGCTCTACAGCTTCACAATGAAGATGCTCCATACCCCTCTGACCAAGGGTTGCGGCTCATGAGATAATGTATGGAAGCAACGGAAGGGGAGCGGTCGGGCACATTGTCCACAAACGACCCATGGCCAGCAAGAAAGCAGGTTGCGAGGGGGATAAGCCACGCCCCATCCTTCCCAACGCACAATGCAATGAGATGTGCCCAAGCTCGTCTATAAACCCAATGGAGCCAGCGCTTTGGGAAAAGGAGGAAGGACACACCGGACACCCCATGATGATCATGGGTTCAGCAAGAGGGAAGAACATGGAAGGCGATGTACCCAATTTACTAACCAAAAGCACGTACCCCCCCGTAAGTACCCGCGTACGCACACTCTTGGGGCTTAGCAGCTATTCTGAATTTCTGATGGAACAAGCAATAGCCATATTCCATTGTTATGGCTGGAACAAGAACAGCCATTCCATGCCAAGGCCCATCCGCATATCCTAACTTTGACGCCAGCGCAGCCACTAGGAAAAGCCCTACCATCCTAACAGTAATGGGTGGCCCACCTGCACGCATGGCAACGTGCACCTGCAACAATGCCGGTGTCTGCAGGTCCACGGACAACACGCCCACTCCTGCCCATGATACATTACCAGCTCATGACTCAGGGCTCCCCCTTCCCATGTCACGGCGGACCTTAGGGTGACCTGCGTGATCCAGGCGGGCTGTCACTTATAACGGCACGCCATCCCCTAGTCCTGGCGTGGCAGTCACCGGTCCAGACTCAGGCTAACTAGGTCCTAGACCAGGCACACCCTATTCTAGTCTTGGTTCACCATTCACAAAGCATGGCATGCCCATGGGCAGCGTGGAACGGCCCACCATGGCTGGAGAGGCAAGCCCCCTTGATCTCACCATGGCGGGCGCGTTGTACGTGATGGGCGGCAGGTTGAGCGGCTGATCAGAGACCACCTTGTCCTGGAAGATGTGCTTCTTGCAGTAGCTCAGCACGCGCTGCTCCACTTGCACCTGCCACGACAGTAACGTTGGTGAATCGTCGGGTGGGATGAATGGGTTGAATACTTAATCTTAGCCACTGCTCCACGTGCACCTGCCATAATGGTGGAGGTTGGGTTTGCTGGTGGTGATGTTGGGTGGGAAGAGGAGGAGGAGGAGGAGGAGGAGGAGGAGGAGGAGGAGGAGGAGGAGGAGGAGGAGGAGGAGGAGGAGGAGGAGGAGGAGGAGGAGGAGGAGGAGGAGGAGGAGGAGGAGGAGGAGGAGGAGGAGGAGGAGGAGGAGGAGGAGGAGGAGGAGGAGGAGGAGGAGTTGGAGTTGGAGAAGGAGGAGGAGGAGGAGGAGGAGGAGGAGGAGGAGGAGGAGGAGGAGGAGGAGGAGGAGGAGGAGGAGGAGGAGGAGGAGGAGGAGGAGGAGGAGGAGGAGGAGGAGGAGGAGGAGGAGGAGGAGGAGGAGGAGGAGTTGGAGTTGGAGTTGGAGGAGGAGGAGGAGGAGGAGGAGGAGGAGGAGGAGGAGGAGGAGGAGGAGTTGGAGTTGGAGTTGGAGGAGGAGGAGGAGGAGGAGGAGGAGGAGGAGGAGGAGGAGGAGGAGGAGGAGGAGGAGGAGGAGGAGGAGGAGGAGGAGGAGGAGGAGGAGGAGGAGGAGGAGGAGGAGGAGGAGGAGGAGGAGGAGGAGGAGCAGCAGCAGGAGGAGGAGGAGCAGCAGGAGGAGGAGGAGGAGGAGCAGCAGCAGGAGGAGGAGGAGCAGCAGCAGGAGGAGGAGGAGGAGCAGCAGCAGGAGGAGGAGGAGCAGCAGGAGGAGGAGGTGGTGGTGCTGGTGGAATGCGGTGGTGGGCGGCCTTGTTGGTGGGGTGCTCCGGGTGGGGACAGGAGCTTAGCTCTAGCGCTGCTCCAATTGCACTTGCCACAGCAGAAATTTTAATTGTGAACATTTAAATGGGATGAGTTTTGATTGATTTATCACTTTTCTCCACTGCTCCACTTTCACCTGCCATGGTCATGGCGGTGAGTGGGTGGGTGGGTGTTTGTTTGTTTGTTTGTTTGTTTGCTTGTTTGTTTGTTTGTTTGTTTGTTTGTTTGTTTGTTTGTTTGTTTGTTTGTTTGTTTGTTTGTTTGTTTGTTTGTTTGTTTGTTTGTTTGTTTGTTTGTTTGTTTGTTTGTTTGTTTGTTGTTTGTTTGTTTGTTTGTTTGTTTGTTTGTTTGTTTGTTTGTTTGTTTGTTTGTTTGTTTGTTTGTTTGTTTGTTTGTTTGTTTGTTTGTTTGTTTGTTTGGGTGGTTGGTTGGTTGGTTGGTTGGTTGGTTGGTTGGTGGTGGGGTGTGGGGGGTGTGGTGGTGGTGGTGGGGAACGAATCAAATAATTGATTTCATACGCGCCCCATGTTCTGGAGCCACTGAACACGTGCTGGAAAGAGAGGAGAGCCTGGCCAATCTGACAGTAAATCGATCACGGGCCGGGGCGGGGGTGAGTGGAGACGACTCCCCGGTGCAGGAGAATGAAGGTAACTGACCAGGTCATACGAAGGGAGATGAAGGGGGCTATGAGCCCACTTCAAGAAAGCCGATGGGATGCGCCGCATGATGGGCGGGGTGTCGATCCACTATGCGTGCATAGGGTGGGGCGGCGCAGGAGCAGCGACGATTTTTACCGCACAATCTACAGCGCCTAATCGCACGCCACATCGAGCGTGACTTGACTAGCTACTTGACTCGCACACACATCAAATAGTCACGTGCCACACAACAGGATCGCAAGACAACCTCCTTTCCATGCCAGTTTACGAGACAGGTGACATAAAGAGCATGCGCCTCATTCACCTCTCCTCGGTACACGCGCGTCCCGCAGACGACCTTGGACTCGGCCACCTCTAGCAGGTTGATGCTCAGCTTCTCCTTCACCTCTGGTTGCGCCACATAAGGGTTTTGCCATTCGCACAGGCCACCAGTAAAGTTGCCATCAGCATAGGGGGGTGTCATCAGCGCAGGGACATGCGATTGGCATAACGGGGTGCCAACAGCACAGAACGTGACAATTAGGAATGGAGGATATCATCCGCACAGGGGGCTTGGTTGGCAGCGAAAATGGAGGAGAATACAAGTCAAGAACAGGTAGACGACAGCGGCAACGACGGCAACATGACGGACACAGGTCATAAGATGTGTGCGACAAAGACATAAGACATTCGTGTGGACTTGTAAACTTCAACATCAGTATTCCGTGGCGGCGAGTCTACATTCCCGCATGGGCAGGGTATGGGGGATTAGGGACTAGGAGTGAGGGGGAGAGGGGCGAAGATTAGAAAGGCTGCATCATGCATGTGCATGACATACCAGTGACGTAGGGCGCTGTTGTCTTCTGGACGTGCGCAATCTTGTTGTGCATGTCCAGGTGCATCACCTGCTCGGCCGTGCAGTGAATTAGACCCAAACCAAAGGGACATGAAAAAGAAAGCAAGGAAAGAGAAACTCAGGAAGAGTAGCGGAGAGAAGAATGTGTGTGGGGGGCGTTGGGTTGTGTGGGGAGGGAAAGCAGATGAAAATGATAGGAAAGGGCATGAATCAATCCACAACTCAAGAAAAAGGTTGCAACCTGTCTTTACATCACCAGAAGCAGCAAGCCACTGCCACACGAACGATTGACACAATAAATTAGTTATGCGCCTGACTGTTCGGAATTTTATTTATGCCTGGCGGTGGCCCATCGTGGCAATGCCGAGGGAATGAAAAGCACTCCTTTGATACCAAAAGGGAGCAGCGTGACTGGCATATTGGGTAGACCCCATGGATTGAAGGCAAAAAACAGCGACATCTTGAGATGTAACCAACTGAAGAAAGGCGTGTTGACTATTCTCAGTGTTAGGCTCCGCATACACCCAAGAGGCCAAGACCCAGAAAATGAGCGGCACAGACATTTTCCACGCCTTGAAACGCACCATCTACCAATGCTTCAAAAAACTAACTTCTTTGGAGTCCACTTCCAGGGCAGAACTCGCACTTTTAAATGCCAGCTGTAAACATGTAATAGTGCAGTAGTTGAAATGATAAGTATTTCATGCACCACAATAGAACTTTGACCTCGTATGTGTCCCGCATGTGCAGCAGAAAGGCGCCCTGGTGCACCCTGGAGAAGGCCTGCGCCGAGTCCACCTCCTCGATCACGTTGTCCTGCTCATCCATGACCTGATGGTTGGATCCCATTGGTTGGAGAGAAAGAAAGAAAGAAAGAAAGAAAGAAAGAAAGAAAGAAAGAAAGAAAGAAAGGAGGGAGGAGGGAGGGAGGGAGGGAGGGAGGGAGGGAGGGAGGGAGGGAGGGAGGGAGGGAGGGAGGGAGGGTGGGTGGGTGGGTGGGTGGGTGGGTGGGTGGGTGGGTGGGTGGGTGGGTGGGTGGGTGGGTGGGTGGGTGGGTGGGTGGGTGGGTGGGTGGGTGGGTGGGTGGGTGGGTGGGTGGATGTATAGATAGATAGATAGATAGATAGATAGATAGATAGATAGATAGATAGATAGATAGATAGATAGATAGATAGATAGATAGATAGATAGATAGATAGATAGATAGATAGATAGATAGATAGATGAATAGATAGATAGATAGAAAGATAGACCAGTTAGTTGCATGAAGCGAAACAAGCACAAACAGACGCGGGGCCCTTTTAATTTTTTAATTTTAAGTAAGCAGATGCAACATGCTGCATAAGCAACATGATGGAAAATAGACACGCGTGCAAACAAACGGCTCCGTTAATTTGTCTGGCAACCGTTCATGGTTCGGGACCAAGAGGGAAGGCAGCAGTAGGGGCCACAGTGGAGAACCCAGGTTGCCACGGTTTGCAGCCTGGGTCAGTCACACCCCTTGCATGTTTTCGGTTCATATACACCCCTTCCAGATTTGTGGCCTGCGCTGGTTGTCGTTTTGATACTTCATGCGTCATGTTATTACGTCCCAGCATGATCTGCCAGCCAAGAAGCGGTGCAGTGAAGCCATCTTTTCTGCACCACGCAGCTGCCGGGTCGGCGTGCACAGGGCGATAGGCATTGCGGGGATACACCGCATCCCTAGAGGTGCTGCTCACGCGGGAAAAGTCAACCAACGGCTAATCCTCCATGCCACAGAATCATCTTCCACAGATACAGGCACTCTTCCCACCATTTGCCAGGGCTCTTGTGGCCTGCTGCACAGGTGGGTGGCCCGCTGGAGCGTGGGTCCTCAGGCGGATCGCGGGGAGAGGATGTTCTAAAGGCCAGAGGCGTGGGTGCTCGGTTATGCCGGTGCCATCATAGGCACGCCGCCCTCCCAGGCATTCCCCAGCCAACTGGGCAGATATGCAGGACACCGGACTAATTTCACCCCCCCTACCCGGTAGTGCTCACGCTGTAATAATGAATATAATCCAATGATGACAGTACTCATAAGTACAAGGAAGCGCTACCAGGATCTCCAAAGAGACATCTCACCGCTTCGGTATCTTCATAGAGACATCTAACAGCTTCGGCAGGCAGCTTAGTCCCGTCCATTTTCGGCGCAGGAGCGCTTGACCAGTGAGCTAGTACGCACCCTTTTCAGGGTGGCTGCTTCTAGGCAAACCTCCTGGTTGTCTCTGCACTCTCACATCCTTTGCAACTGAGGGGCCATCTAGGGGCCCCCATTTACTGTGTGAGCATCGGTGGACATCCATGCTCCATACATGCATGCCTCCATGCGTGCATGCAACATACAGGCCTCTGAAGCAGTCAGCAGAGATTGAATTGCTCACTCTGTAAAAGTTGGGTTTCACGGAAAGTCTCACTCTATGGAAGGCGCGTTTCACAACCAGTGATGCCAATACGGGCTACTGGACGGCAAGCACACCTTGGGTTTTACATCAAGCACTAACCCTGCAAAGGTCGTTTCACGTCCAATGCTCACTCTGCAAGCATCGGTGGACACGTCGAATGCTTACCCTGTAAAAGTCGGCGGACAGGCGGCCGCGCAGCGAGCTGCACTCCTCGGAGGGGCTGATGACCAGGCCATAGTGGTAGCTGGGGATGAAGGGAAGGAGGCATGCCATGGAGGACGGTATAACAACGGGGGGGAGCCATCACATGGGGGGCGGCGGTATGATGAAGGGGGGGATCCCACCAAGAGGGTGGCAGCACAAGGGGGGGGGGGCACAGCAAGAGGACGGCAATGAAAGGGGATTTCAGCAAAAGGGGTCAGGCACCACCACGGGGAGGCTTCAAGAGGGGGATCTCCGCGAGGGGAAGTGACTTGAGGGAAAGCATGGCTTGACCGCTTGAGCACCGTGCCACCGTGGACGATGGAGACATCCACCCGGGGGAAACAGACGGGAAATAGGATGAAGAAGCATGCGTGTTGGGATAGACGAGAATGAGATTGACCGTTCAAGTCAGGATACTGGCAGTCTCCTTGTCTTGTCATCGTGTTCCAGTGGTGGCCGTGTTGAGTGGTTGCCATGCAGAATAACTGCCTTGAAGTCATGGCCTTGCATGCGGTTGCCATGCAGACTGGAGATGCAGCCCTCCGGAGATGCAGCAGGCAGAATAGGCTTCAAGGCGCATCTTCTCTGAGTTCTAGACGCCTTGCCCTTCTTGCCCCTCTAAACCTCCCTCCTTACCTTTCCATGCATGCCCCAATGGCTACCTAGCTTTCCATGCCGTAGCGGCTGCCGCCTAATAAGCCCTACGGCTTCATGGCTACCTGTTTGTGAAGCGGTCGAAGATAAGCGTGGCCTGCTGCGTGAGCTCCTCTCGCAAGCGCAGGAAGCCGTCCCCGAAATAGATTTTGTCCTCGTCTGTGCACAAGAAAGGCATCACACAGAGGTAGCGGGGACCGCATCCGAAGAAACTGTGAACGTGGTAGAATTAGCGCAGGGAATGTAGCAACATCAACATGTACCCCTGGATTCCAGTTCTGGGCATTAGGATTTGTAAGAAACGTACATTCTTCTGCATCCTATGGAATGGGCATGGGGAGGGCTGGAAGGGTTCCCCCTGGTTGTGTCTGGCGTGCCAGCCCTCCTGGGGACCATCCCTGTGGGTGAGGTGAACCTTCTTCCGCTTCAGGATGTGCCGAGTTGACATTGAGGTGCCTAACGACTCCGTCGATGGGAACTCTTGGGAGACATCAGCCTGTCGTCCCCGGCGTACCTTTGATACGTTGAGCGGGGTCCCATCCACAAGGAAACCCCGGATCACTAGGACCGACTTTCGTCTCTGCTTGAGCTGTTTTTCTTGCAGTCAGGCAAGCTTCTGCCATTGCGCAGGCATGGTCGGGAGGCACACGGCAAATGCCTGACTACCTCAATCCAAACCCTGAAATGGGCTGAGCATCCACGCCCGCATTGAAAATCAATGCAGGAATGCGCGCTGGTTCGACTCCCTTTCTAACGACATCTTGTACATACACTGGGGAAAATCCCCTCATCCACGTAAGGGCATCCGCATGTAAGAAACTGGAAGCTAGCCGCTTGATAGGGTTGCCTGGCGCCGTGGTAGTGGCACATGACTGCAATCACCGGCTACTCAGGTATCGTCTCCTCGGCTCCTTCACAAGTTCAACCTCAACATTCTCGTAAGAAGACGAGCCGCGCGCACGAGCTAGGAAGCCAACCAGCTAACACAGGTTGCGTCGTGCACTGGCCAGCGTACCAGTGAGGGGCACCTCCTTGGCGGCGCACGGCAGGTGCATGCGCAGCAGGTACTCGTTGCAGGGATCCACCAGCGCCTGCTCCACGGGCTTGGAGAAGAGCGCGGCCGGGTGCCGCATGTAGTGCTGGTCCAGCGGCCGGTCTGACGCCACCACCACCGCGAGGGACGCGGAGTCGCGGCGGCCTGCGCGGCCCATCTGGGTAGGTGGTGGGGACAGGAAAAAGGGCATCAGCATAGGGAAGGGGAGTTATGGGAAATAGTCGGTTCTGGGAACCCACAGCCTGAGAGTGGAAGAGTGAGCGGGGCTGGCATGGTCGAAACTCGAAGAACAGGGTTAATTGCAGCCAAATTCTGCTGGTGCAGGCTGGCATTGCCTACAAGGGTTGATGTTGGTCCCAAACGTGCATCATACAATGCATGATCCCTGGTCCAGCATCACTTGCTCAAGTGATTGGGACTGGGGTCATTGACGGCCATGCACGACATGCTGCTGGCGTATAATCCCGCATGCGTCGCGACCTGTGCGCAACCCCCCTGACTTGTAGAGCCTTTCCTGGCGGCCGTACCTGTTGGTGGAGGCTGGCACAACTTGCCAAGGTCGAACTAACCCTTGAAAAGGTATTGCTGGCATCCGTACCTTTCATTATGAACCTAAGAATGATACTTATAAACAGGTAGTTCCTACCTGTTGGCGCAGGCTGGCCACCGTCTCGGGAATGCCCACGTGCACCGTCGCGTCCAATGCGCCGATCTAACGGGTGGCAGGCGCAAGTAGCAAGTATGGCAGACGCAAGCACTAAGATCAGAGTAATAAGGTGGCGGGAACGTGGGGAAGAAGCGGGGGCCAGACGAGTGCCGTGAAGGCAGTGAGGACGCAAGTACTGATAGTGGGGCAGTGATCAGTGCGCCATGAGGGGGTGAGGACTCGAGCGAAAAGCCCAACATAGTTACGCGCCATGGACTATTGCGATGTGCGCATGTGACTAGTGGGGGCAAGACATGTGCCGTGAAATGGAGTGAATGCAAACAACGAGTGGGGGCCATGGTGTGCGCTGCCTCCCGAGCAATTTAAGGTCAGCCATATCAGTGCCCATCCATGCCTCCTGTTCAACCCAGAATGGTTACTTTGGCCCGCATCCGTGCCAAAGCAAATTTTCTTTTATCGATGTCCCCTGTGCTTCTGCCCACCCACACTAACGCCCAGCGGAATTCATTCTTTGATCATGCTTATGCCACCCACATGAACGCCTGGAAATTGCACCGATCAAACTTATCAATTCGTACTTTTGCCCACATCGATGCCCAGCAGCCGTGTTCCCTGTACGTTCTCCCACGTGCGTACGCCTGGAGTATGCCCTCCCCACACCAACGCCCAGCAATGCCTCCCTTAAAGTTGCGTTCAAGATTCGTGTTGTGGATCTTGGGCATATGCCCACCACTGATACCAATGCCCCAGCGATCAAGCTAAGAAGCACTACCTTCACCCACATCGGAGCCCAGCTAAAGCGTGTTGGCGGCCACCAGCACCTGCAGCGGGCCACACGCCGCGCTCCCCTCCCAACACTAGTCAATTGAGATTCCATGCGCCCACCCACATCGATGCCCAGCTCGAGTGCGTTGGTGGCCACCAGCACCAGCAGCTGCCCCATGGAGAAGCGCTGCTCAAGCTGCTGGCGCTCCGCTGGCGTGTAGCCCGCGCGGTAGCTCTCCACCTTGTCGTGGAGCTGGGGGGGACGAGGAAGGGGGAAGGGGGGAGGGAAGAAAGGGGGAGGGGGAGGGGAGAGGGGAGAGGGAGAGGGGAGAGGGGAGAGGGGAGAGGGGAGAGGGGAGAGGGGAGAGGGGAGAGGGGAGAGGGGAGAGGGGAGAGGGGAGAGGGAGAGGGGAGAGGGGAGAGGGGAGAGGGGAGAGGGGAGAGGGAGAGGGGAGAGGGGAGAGGAGAGGGGAGAGGGGAGAGGGGAGAGGGGAGAGGGGAGAGGGGAGAGGGGAGAGGGGAGAGGGGAGAGGGGAGAGGGGAGAGGGGAGAGGGGAGAGGGGAGAGGGGAGAGGGGAGAGGGGAGAGGGGACAGATTAAATGTATGGTGGGGTGCGCTTGAGAAAGAAAGAGCACGCCAAAAATCAATCGCGAACATGTGGAATACATCATGGTAAGTAAACTTGTTTTCAGTTAGTGTACGATCTCGCCTTGACTTGTATGACCTCGTCTGGCCTTGGTGGACTACCGCTGCATTGATGTAGGCGTCAATGGGCCTTTGTGACACATGACAGGGCATGGCACAAGCGAAGAGATGAAAATAAATTATGGGATCCTCCAGCATCCTCCAGTATCCAGACGGATGCCGCTGGAAACAACACAGTCATGGATCATCACGGCCTCGCAAGAACCCACATGTGGCAGCTGCAAAGGGGGCCAGTGCGCACAGGGCAGAAAATTTGCATCATCAGCAGCAGGACAAGCACGGTGCCACAGAGCTCATTGCGATAACCACTGGTCCTATTCGAGGACTCCCAGCCACTGTGGCACACGCACATTCCCACGTACACCCACCTCGCTGTCCTGTTTGTTGCACACCAGAATGCGCATGAGAGAGGAGAGAGAGCAGTGCCCAACCTCGACATTGCAAGCACATGCAAGCACAAGAAGCAACCCCCCCGGGTTCAGGGTTTAGAACAGTTGGGCTGAAAACCCTACACCCCACCCACCGCGTTGTCGAGCTTCTTGCGCAGCATGCTACACACGACCTCCGTGAGCTTGCGTGCCGGCACAAAGCATAACGTCTGCAATCCGCTCGTCGCCAATGTGGCCTGTGCAGCGCGCCGTGCACACGGATGGGTAAACAAGGGTGAGCACATGGGTGAGCCAACCACAATATGTGGCAGCATTGTGGCATTTGAGGCATGGCAGCATGGTTGCATGGCATTGAGGCGTTGAGGCATGGTGGCATGGTGGCATGGTGGCGTTGTTGCGGCCCGTGGGGGCATGGGCAGATGAGTGTGACTTGTTAGCAGCACGCGGCAATGAGATTGTGACACACGTCTATCCCTTGCAGGTCGTCTTTGATTTGGATGTCATAGTCATGGGCAGCATGACGGCAAAGAATGATGGCAAAGCAGGACGGCAAAGAATGATGGCAAAGCAGGACGGCAAAGCATGACGGCAAAGCATGATGGCAACGCCTTGCAAAGGCAAGCAAGGACCGGAGCGTTCCGCAGACCTGGGAAGGGCAAACTCTTGAAACTAGGAGCCCAGTCTAGGAGCAAACTACCCCTACCTGGGAACAAGCTTGTGCGGTGCCGTTGATGGCAGAAGTGAAAGTTATCCCCCTACAAGGATATCCACCTCCTCCTGTCTAAGTCTGGAATTGCAGCAGGCTACCGCCCTTCCTTGTCAGTATAGAGAACACATTACTACCTACATTCATACCTCCACGACCTCCAATCTACATGTAGGGGACTATAATAGGCTACCAGCCTGCAGTGATCCTCTAGGAAACTTCTATGTGTGGGCAAATGCAAAACATATTTTCCCTACAGATATTACATTTCCTTACCAAAATATCCACAGCCTCCAGATAGGCCGGTCGCATGTAGATCTTGCCGTTGTCGTTGCCGTCGTCGTCGTCTTTGTTGTTGCTGTTGCTGCCACCGGTGACCATCGGTGGCTGCCAGCATACAATCATCTTGGGTCCAACGGGTGCACCTGAGCCCTCGACCAGCTTCATGTCCACACTGGTCAGCCGTGACGTGTGCACCTGCGGGGAGGGAGCAGGACATGGGGGCAAGGAGAGCATGCAAGGTAACACGTAATCGAGGATGGGCAGGCGCAAGCATGCGGGTGGGCACCTCCAGCAAGGAATCAGAAGCGGAGCAGCAACGGATACAACTCAACGGGGCCATCCTCAATGAACGTCACATGTCAAACTTGCAGCGTTAGCTAGGCAAATAATGGAAGCACCTTGCCGTGCGTACTACACTTACAGAGAAGTCTCCAAATATGATGAGCAGAATACAAGATCATAGAATCTAAGAATGGCCAAAAGGCAGCCTTCCCCTACTAAGTCCTTTTTGCGCCACTGCTGCTAGAGTGCAAGATAAATGATTACTGGCACACAGCCCACACCCCGACGGCCCCCTTGACCCGCATGTGCACAAAACATGGCTCTACAAATGGCTACTCAAATAAGGGTCCTAGAGGGAGAAGGCGGCTGTCTTGCGCAAGAATCAAGTTCTTGGGGTGGGCTATGGATTTGCCGGGCAAGCACTGCAAGTTGCTGGATTTCGCTTTCTAGGGCCACAGGCAGCAACCGTGCTTAACAGCTCAGGCATAGTTATATTGTGCTTGCCAAGGATGAATGGGTACCCACCCACAGAAGGATGCGCCCACCTGTGGGTTTTTTATCGTGGCAGAGCAGCATATGAACTGCGGCTGCGACTTGTACAGGCGGCAGATGCGCAGCAGCCGGCGCAGGATGCACGCCTGCAGGCATCACCCACAAGAGACCGTGCAACTGTGTTAGCCCACATGCAATTGCACCTGGGGTGAAATGGGCCATGGCACAGGCATGACGACGCCTTTGTATTAGGCACCTAAACGTGTACAAGGATGGCACAGGCATGAAGAGACCTATGTATAACGCACTTAATGTGTGCGCATGGCACAGGCATGAAGACATCCGTGAAACATGTGAAGCACTGCACGAGATCGCTGTATGCTATACTCCAACAAGGGCAGAGCTCGCAACCAGGGCTCGCTATTGTGATCAGGTCAGAGGGTGAGTCTTGCAGTACCACACGTCATTTTGCTGCAAGCTTGTCATCGAGGGCTAAAGGCGGCTGTTGTGTCAAGGCCAGCGCTGCGGTGACGTGTGCCATACCACGTGGCTGCCAAATACGCCTCGAAAGTAGTGCGCCTCATCGATGACGACGAAGGTGAGCTTCTTGAAGAACGTTGCCCACTTCTGCACACGGAGAAAACCAGTCGTCCCAATGCCATCACTCTGCATGTTTGTTACAACTATAGCTGCATGGCATCAGGATGGGCCGTTGCGTACCATAGCTTAATTTGGAGGAAGGCTGTCCTGCCGTGCATCTGCTGATCCAAAATCAGAACGGGCTGCTACAATCAAGATCACTGGCCGCTTTACCACGTAAAGGTTGGGAGCTCAGGAGCGGCAAGTCACGCGTTCAATACTGATAATGAGCATATGAAACAGCCGCATAGAGTGGAAGCTCTAGGTACAGCATTGCAGGTTGCGATGGCAACACGAGGCAAGATACCGAGGCACTTTTGGGCTGTTGGTTGCGCATGAGAGACGCACCTCCCTTGCACATTAGCTCACAAAAATCTTTACCATGGAACATGCATAAGCACAGAATAGCTAATCCAGAGAATTTGTTTACATCGCTGAGAGTGTGCCAGTTCATCAGCCTAATTCCCCACAGCGAGCGCCCTGCAGAGGGAACATTTAAGACGACTAGTCATGTTCATGCATCATTAACATCAGCTTCAGACCTGACTTGATAGCACGATAGGGTGGTGAGATGCTGGGCGCTAGCATCAATGTTCACAGGAGACTGACTGCACTGTCTTGAGGCAGGGCATTTGCACTCTAAAAACACAAAAACTAGTTTTGCACGATGCACAAGATGCATTAAGGGGTACCTGGCAGATACATTCGTTGAGAAACGAGTGCGTGATGCTTCTATATTAAAAAATATCTTGCAATAATGATGAGATGACTGCTGAGAATAAGTTCACTCGAGCATGGAATATCCAAGCGCATGACCAAGCTAAGGCCAATGCCATGCTGCCTCCCTCTCCCGGCTTGCCTTGTGGTTGGGCAGGATGCTGCGGTGGAGCATCTCGGGGTTGGTGAGCACCACCTGCAAGGGGAGACCGCAGCCGCAGGATGCAATATGCATCCACAGTTGGGGAAGCATGGAGAAACAAATAGCCGTGAGTTGCATGATTGAGGGGAGAGGTATACATCGGTGGAGGGGGAGGTCATGAAAAGGAAAGGGTACATTGGAGGAGGGGGAGGTTGGGGGAAAGGCAGAGGAGATGTGTAAGGTACAAGCGAGCAATTGCTTGGCAGCGCTGTACACCCACCACATTGTTAGTTTTAATTATTAATTTTAATACTGGACGTACACCACCTGCAAAGGCTAAATAAAACAAGAACATTCAACTACTTAATTCCCGAGTGTACTCCCCTGTCTATTGTCTAGCTACCAAACAAACAAAGAAAGTGTAGCAAAATATTCTTTGACTGTCAAAAATGCTTCTTTCGCAGTAAAAAACAAAGAAATATAAAATCTTTGGCTGACAAATGTGTTTTACTGGCGGTAACAACAGTGCTGCTGGCTGGGCTATACCAAACAAACAAAGAATTGTTGAATCTCACATCCAGTTCAACGGTTGTTCGGCAAACAAACAAACAAACTAGATATTAATTATTAGGACGGGCCCAGTAGCACTTCCAACCAATCAAACGTATAAAACGTAATTATCTGATTCCGAAGGGCCTTTCGGCTGAGGCGAATTACAACTAACAATGCGGACGGTGTAGTCAGAACTGACGAAATAGGAGAAAGGGTCGGGGAATAACTTGGGAGTAAGTACGAGAGGAATCGAAAGGCGCATGCCTGCATGGAACATGCGCATTTCAATGTGGCACAAGACACCATTTTCCCCACTTACTGTGCTACTTTATTCACGAGTGCATGGGTCAGACAACAACGGACCCTATTCAGATACTCTGACAGAATGCAGCATACGCACATGCGGCAGAGAGTCAACAGATGTTAGTGCGAGTTCAGCACTGGAGGCAAGGGAACGGAATCAGCAAATCATCCTATGGGTAGCATGAGCCTCAGCAAACGGGCCTTGTGATGGCTAATGGGCGGTGAGCGCTGGCGATGATGCCTAGGTACGACGAAAAGAGGAGCTTAGGTGTCCTCCCTCATCACGATTGTCCGTGAGTCATACAAGGCTCCTATATTGCTACCCCGTCACGCAGTCACTAGTCGTGCTTTAAGACACGATGACGCCACTAAACCTGTCATCCGGGATTGAAAAGGATGTCCAAGGTAACATGTCCCCGGTAAGCCCTGCGTGACCCACAGGTGGGGCAAGGTGGCCCCATTCTCAAAGCCAGCCAGCGCTGGCATGCATGCGAAGTAGCGGATATGTGCACTGCAGGGAGCATGTCGCTACCTTTTACATTTATGATATGGTGATTTCACTACCAGGACCAGCGACACTTGTCCAACGGGTGTACAAGGGTAGCAGGTGGGCTGAACGTGTCCCCCACGCACCTGCGCCTTGGACTGGATGTGCTTGCGCTGCTCAAACGGGGTATCCCCGTCAAAGCTGCTCGCACACGTCACCCACGCCCATGTATTTATGCACCACGCGCCCACCATGGCCAGACATGCATCACAGGGCACATGCGTCCAGAAACGGCACCACAAGCATGCATGATTTGTGACATGCTTAACTCTTTGTTCAGTTTTAGCAGGGCTATGTTGAAAGTGACATGATGGGTAGCTGTTCATCACATGGGTAGCTGTTCATCATATGGGTAGCTGTTCATTATATGGGTAGCTGCTCCTAATATGGGTAGCTGTTCATCATATGGGTAGCTGTTCATCACATGGGTAGCTGTTCATTATATGGGTAGCTGCTCCTAATATGGGTAGCTGTTCATTATATGGGTAGCTGTTCATCATATGGGTAGCTGTTCATCATATGGGTAGCTGTTCATCATATGGGTAGCTGTTCGTCATATGGGTAGCTGTTCATCATATGGGTAGCTGTTCATCATATGGGTAGCTGTTCCTCATATGGGTAGCTGTTCCTAATATGGGTAGCTGTTCATCACATGGGTAGCTGTTCATTATATGGGTAGCTGTTCATCATATGGGTAGCTGTTCCTAATATGGGTAGCTGTTCCTCATATGGGTAGCTGTTCATCATATGGGTAGCTGTTCATCACATGGGTAGCTGTTCATCATATGGGTAGCTGTTCATCATATGGGTAGCTGTTCATCATATGGGTAGCTGTTCATCATATGGGTAGCTGTTCATCACATGGGTAGCTGTTCATCATATGGGTAGCTGTTCCTAATATGGGTAGCTGTTCCTTATTATCTGTTCATCGTCACTATTATGGCACTAGTACTATTATTATTTATTATTGTCGACAGATTCAGCATGCGCTGATGCACCATTCTTCTCCCAGCCGTCAGATAATAGGTGCAACCTGTCAGCTTATCTCCTTGAAAGACCAAGGCTGAGTATGTAACAGGTGGATGAGCAATGACAGGTTTTGTTGCCAATACCTGGATTATGGTAACTGGTTGGCCAGAGTTGCAACCACACCCGCGGTGGTTGCTAATGTACGAGTTCATGAAATAGACTTTTGACGTGGGTAAAACCAAGAGTGGTGAAATGATGTTCAGCTAGGGACAAGTGATGGGCCATGCAACACGTGCAAGACAAAGGCTGCTTGCACCAGCCTCTGTTGTGAGGTGGGCAGCGCCATTGTTGTGGGGTGCTGGAATGCCTCCTCGCATTCCTGGGCTTGCCTCATAAAACTAGATGCCAGAACGTGCATAGTAACCAGGACCGATGGAGAGGGAAAGCAGGCCATCCAACGAGCCCTGGGCCGGGCTATCAGACCGGCCACACGACAGGTCATAAGACAGGCCAGGCCATAACCACAGGCAATAAGACAGGCCACACGACAGGCAATCAGACAGGCCAGGCCACACGACAAGCAATAAGACGGGCCACACTGCAGCAATCCAACAGGACAGTTACAACGCCAGATCTCCAAAGTTAGTGAACTTGCCCTATTAAGCAGAGGATGTGGACAAATATGAGGGACAAATGTGAGGCAAATAATGCATCATGCCGATTTTTTCATGCATCATGCCACGCTCTGCCAATTTGGGGACTGGCACCCCGGTCAAAGTGTGCTGATAATAAAGACTACATATGTTCTCTCAGCGGTCAAAACGACGGTTGCCAGCGCAGCAATGCCACCGACGCCAACAGCTCACCTCTCGCACAGCACCTCGTTAGGCATGCGCAAACCGGCCATGTAAGCCCCTGCAACATTTGGAATACAGACAATATGATTGAGCAAGCATGCAGAAGACAACGTAAGCATGAGCCGTTCGATCCCTCACATCAACTAGTGGAGATACGAGTTACTGTTACGTGGGACTCTAAAATGTGGACTGTGAACAATCCGCTTATCGTGTCTAAGCTGTAAGCTGGTCACTTGTACGCACTGCTATTAGGAGTCATGCACTACTCATGTCATAATGAAGACCCCCATTAGCAACATGAAACTAAATATAGATGCGGGATGTAAACTCACGAACCGTGTTCTGCTGGAGTTTATAGCGAGCAAGCACCATATATACTCCCATAGCTCATGCACTACTCTGAGGAGCCATGCTATGGCCTCTCATCCTGTTGTCATCACTCGCGCAGCGCGTCAGGCTGGTCGCGCGCGAGCACAACTCGAATAAATCACGCACGACTCTAAGGAGCCACACTATGACCATTTGTCATAACTCACGCGGCATGTTCAGGTGGACGCGGGCGTGAGCGATCATCGTACGACTGACTTACTCTATGAACAGTCACTTCACTGAGATGTATGGGAGTATGTGGTATGACTACTCTATGACAACTCTATGACTGCTCTATGACTACTCTATGACTACTCTATGACTTCTCTATGACTACTCTATGACTTCTCTATGACTGCGCTATGACTACTCTATGACAACTCTATGACTGCTCTATGCCCACTCTATGAACGATCATCCCACTCAGACATATGGGAGTATGTGGCAAGACTCACGCAGCGTGTTCAGCTGGTCGCGAGCGAGTGCCTTGAGGGGGAATATGTAGAGAGCGCGGGCGCCGCGGATGTTGACCACCGAGTCAAGCACCTGCCCGTGAGGATGGGGGGGGGGAGGAGAAGATAGGGTGCAAAGGGAGAGGGGAGGGGAGGGGGGACGGGGGGAACAGAGTGTAAAGAGAGAGGCGAGGGGACGAGAAACGAGGGGGGGGGGGGAGCCTGCGGGCAGGTAAAAAGAGGGGACGGGAGGGAAGGGAAAGGAGCCGGGGGGGGGAAAGAGGGCAGGCAGGAAGCGGTGCCACATGCAGCAAAGCAGGTGGCGAAAGGAGGCCGAAGGCAAGCCCAACCCACATGGGCATCCCGCGGCAAGCCTTCTTGCTGTTACAGCCACTGAGCACACGCATGACTGGCGCCATTAGTAACCCATGCTCCCCCAAAATCTGATGACTTGATGCCAGCATGCTCACCGTCTGCGCTATGGATCCCAAACCCACATGGCTAAATAACACGACATACTACCGATAAAATACTAGTACAACATTTCTTTAGAATTAGATGGCAGTAACTAGAATTGTGACCACCCACCGGTATCGTGTACACCATGCTCTTCCCGCTGGCGGTGGGTGTGGCTGCCACCACGCTGTTGCCGTCAAACACGGAGCTGATGGCCTCCGCCTGGTGCGAGTACAGCTGGGAGACGCCCCTGCCAGGGAGGCGACGGCAGCCATGCAAAGTGCAACAGCAGTCAGCTCACATCGCTGTGGTGTTTGAAAATCCTGAGGATAGGGCCGGAGGCCGATGGCAGACCTGACCATGGGCTTGGGGCGGAAGCGGAAGCTGTCTCCCGTGTCTAGAGCATTGCCTATTATTCATGGCACAACCAGAGGGCATACGATTCTTGCTTTGAAGAGCAGGAGACATGAAGAGCAGGAGGATTACTCAAGCAGGCATTGACAAGTAACACTCCTGCAGGCACCCAGGCGACCCTCCCAAAGATATCGTGGCACCCGTGTTCCTCTAGTAGTATGCAAACAAGCAAGCCGCAGAATAGCATCAAATGTAACTGTTGATCAATGAGATACAGACTGTCGCACGCAGACGGAATGTTCTTTTCTGCACCTGCTGCGGGAGCCCCGTTCCCAGCCCCTGCTGGACCCAAAAGGTTGCGTCATGTATGCAATACGAATGATGAACTATGACTTCAAAGTATGAATTGTGATGGCTGGTTCTTTGGGAGAGTCTTGGATCACTAGGCTCCGCGCCGGTGAGCACCCCACGAGGCCGGTTTCATGGGTTCTAGCATTGTCATGCGTCAAGGATGAGGGCGCAGGAATGGGCGTCACCAACACTCAAGCCATCCACACATGCAAACAGCAGCATATGGGACTTCTGAGAGCAGGAACAGTGGCACAGACACATGCAGACAGTCTGCAGCAATGCCATTGTGAAGTAAGGGGCCTGGGAATGCAGGTCGCAAGGTCCAGTATCCGCGCTGCATCAGTACCGCATGCCAAAACCAGCGCTGCACAGAATTCCCTTTGACAGAGGGCAAAAATATAGAAGGCAGTACAGGGTGGGCAGGGGAGGCATGGTAGCCAAGAGCCCACCTGGACTTGAGTGAGTGCGGCGTCCACTTTCTTCGGGAGCCTCATGTCTTAGGAGCAAGCCGGAAACAGGGCCATGTCGGCATGGGAGGCATAGGAGGGATGTGGGCGTGGGAGGCATAGGAGGCATACCCCACCTGGACTTAAGCGCTGCACCCACTTTCGCCTGGAGCCGCTGCCCGGGGGGCAGCTCGCCGTATGAGGCGGACCTGTAGCCGCGGATGCAAGCAACAAGCAGGACAATCGTGGTTCCCAAGCTGTGCACAAGTTCAAGTGCACCTCAGCAATAGAGGGCATGGCTGATGGCGTCCTGGACGCCTCGTTGAGCTGGCAAGATCGAGATTTTTGCTCAATACCAAGCTCGATGATAGACGAGCGCAATGACGTCTGACAAGCCTCAGAGCCCAACCAAAGATAGAGAGCATGCCCATCTTTATTAGAGCTTGGCTGCCAGCAAGAGGGCAGCTGCACCACCCTGCGGGGTTGGATTCCATTTTTCTAGCTCAGGCAGGAGCCCCGTACCAGAGATGTATGTACGCTCAAACCTACTATAGTACTTCTCAGGCACTCACAGCCACTGCTTTTCCTATCATGAATACACTAGGCCAAAACCGTCCCAGAGCACAACCAAGCCATGTTTGCCTTACGCGTGTCACGTAGCAAAGTGCGTGGCATCCAGGCGATTTTCCTGTTAAATGTGCAAGATGACTTGAATCAATTACAAGCGTGGAGTAAACTCACCTTGCCGGGATCACTTCCACGTGAGCAATCTGCCCCTTAGTAGCCACTCGCTTTCTCAAAACCTCAAGAATGTTGCTGATGGCGCGGGAGCTCGCGTCCACAGGGCTGTTGGAAGCACCCATCTGCCCATCCCGGTTGCAGACCTGTCGCTCATCAGCCTGCGGCTTGGATGGGACAGCGGCATCGCCGGCATCGAGTCGAAACGACTCTAAAATAGCTGGCTCTGGAGGCAACATCGACTTGAACAAGCGTTTCCTTTGAACGGTCATTCCCGAGGTGGCAACCACAGGTTCCTCTACAGCGTCCGTGAGGTTGTCATCCCAGCCCGGGGCGCTTGATCCCGCTTTCCTGGGGCTAAGTGACTTGATGAGGCGCCGATGACTTTGCGTTAGCCGCGCCGGGTTGTAGCGCTCGGCAGGGCCGTTCGGAGTTCTTCCTTTATTCGCGTCGAGGAAGGAGGAGATGAGATTGTCGGCAGTTTCCCAAGCTCGCTTTTTCTGCCTGGGCAAGGAATTGCAGGCCAATTGTGAGATCCTTGGATTGAAAGGAACGTCGGCGAAATCATCGTCGCTGTTTGAACCGGACATTCTACGGTTCAACTGCTCGGCGGATCGATCCGCAGAAGGATATTCCCGGCCGATTGGGAGTGATGCAACGTAGCTTTATACAATCAAGATGGAATGGGGAACTAATATCTTTACATGATAATCAAATGGACCCCGTATTCTTAAGCTACAAGCTAAATAATATGCAGATGCTTTAAAAAAGTGTCTAGTATGACCACATGGTACCGAGTCCGGTGTCGTTTTCCCTAACGCATATGGACGCTGTTTGGCTAATAAAAATACTGCTCCAAACAGTCAACGATGCAACCGGCTACAAAATCCACTTCTGGGAAAAATTCGATATTAGTGCCTCGCTGACAGCTATGAAAACCGCGACGTAAGGAAACCGGGTCCGGCACCATAGCTACTCGCAGTGGTCGGACTGATCAGCTGCTGCAGGCTGCTGCAGTTGTGGCAGAAAATATGGCGGGAGGAGCGCGGAATTGAAATTTCCGTATCTGGGATACCATTTCCATGATTACTGTACCGAGGCTACAATAGTAAACTATGTAGATTGTAGCCTGCCCTCTCATCAGCCATCCTGGGCATCCACAGTTCCACACTGTTTCACCAGGGCCATGATTGTGTCATTAGACCTGTGTCTACAGAAGATTTCCGGTAAATCGAGGGGTAAGTTGTTGTTGTTGTTGTGTCCCACGCCGCAGTCAGCAGCAGAGAGTTCTGTTCAGTTCAGTTGGTTCCCACGCCGCACATGGGCCAGAGAGTTCTGTTGTTGGTGGGAACATGTTGGTGGTTAGATTTGGACTGCGTTATCATCGACTGTTCGAACCATGTTTTGTTGAATGTGTACACATTAGGGATGTTAGCAAAAACTACCCGTCCGGCCGGCAACCTGCCGGAGGAACGCGGACGCTAGCAGACACTAAAACGTACAGAGTGGACCAGTCCGGCCGGCGGCCTACCGGGACGCAAGTTTTATTTCAAGACCAGTAGTTCTTGTCCATTACGCCCAACAACATCACCTACGCAACGTACGGTGTGCGCCCTATTTATTCCCGTTTTTTCGTCGCCCCTTGCGTTGGGGCAACTCCTCCCCATCCGACGGCTCCAAATCCTCCTGGCGCGCCGCAGCAAGCCGGTCCATGTAGCATGTGCGGTACTCCAGGCGATTCGACAGCATGCAGCATGCAGCATGTCGGGCCACTGGACAGCGCTCTGGGAGGACTGCGAGCCTCCTTGGCCTCCACTTCCACTGGACAAGGCTATTCGGCTACATCTGTGCGGTTTTTCGGCTACATCTGTGCGGTTTTCGGCTACATCTGTGCGGTTTTTCGGCTACATCTGTGCGGTTTTCGGCTACATCTGTGCGGTTTTCGGCTACATCTGTGCGGTTCTCGGGTGTACCTGTCCGTCCGTCCGTCAGATTCACCCATCTGACGGTCGTAAAATGTGGGAGAGTAAGCGAGCGGAATAGGGTTGCGTTGTTGTTGTTGTTGTTGTTGTTGTTGTTGTTGTTGTTGTTGTTGTGTCCCACGCCGCACATGGGCAGCAGAGAATCTATAGTGGCCGAGGGCCGGATATATATTTTGTATCGGAGGGTAAAAAATGGTCTTTTAAAAGACCATTTCTAGATTCTTTACTAAAGCAGTAAAGGTAAAATACGGACAGTGACCGGACACCGCCATGCTCCGCCATGTTTCCACGTCGAGCTCCATAGGTCGAGTACGTACGGTTCCACTTCCGGGTGAGCCAGGGCTGAGCTGGGCTGATGATGAGGGCAGAGAGACGGCCGTATACAGGTATATACAGCACATGAGCACATCGCAGCTCCCGTTGCTGTCAAACGGATGGCCGACAAATTGGATTATGGTCACGTAATGCTTGTATCAGATTAGACTACCATGACTATGGCGAAGCAAAGTGCAGAGCATTACTATGATAAATATCTGTTTCTTTAATTAATTTTCACTGTGTCGACATCTACGTCCTTTCTCAATGGTTGGCTGTTATGGGCGCGCGGTGTCCAGGGTCGCCTGTTTTTGTCGCGCGCTCTGGTCAGGCTCGGCTTTTTCCAAGTTACCATAAAACACTTTTCAGCAGAGTCTAGAAGTTCCGCAACTTCGACAGTACACTTGTTAGTTACAGTTGCCGTCTTCTTAAGTCAGGAAGCACAATGGGGTGGGGAACCGATAACCTGCTGGAGACAGCAATGGCAATGCGCGCGGCAGCAATACTCCGCGACGGTTTTCCTCTTGTGCGACCCGTGCCTGATGAAGGCGACAGCGACCGGGCGGATGAGGCATTTACTCCAAAGACCTACTCGGAAAGAAGGCCTCCGAATGACAAGGACCATCCCGGAGGCTGGGTTCAAGCTCCGCTATTGAAGACAAGCCCGGGAGGTGGGTGGAGAACGGACACGGCTCATGTGTCCATAACTCCCACCTCAAGTCCTCGAAAATCTTCGAAAGCACCTCAACAGCCTGCCGCCGAGCCAACGACTCCTAAGCAGCCCATCGCGACCCCGTCTGTGGTGGCCAGCCCTGCAAGTATGCAGTCCTGTCACCATAGATGCTGGCGAAGCGCATTCAACGATCACGAACCTGCGTTACGCGTGCACCAGTGTGCCCTTGTTAAACTACTGTGGCAGAAAATATCTACCCCCGCCAGCGGAGCAGAACAGCTGGATGAGTCGAGAGCCAACGAGGACGCATTACCATTGCCAGTAAGTGGCCCTTGTTGCCAGGTGGCAGGCAATGTGGCCATCCAGCATCAGCTGTGCGTGCTGATTCATTTCACCGTTGTACACAGTGGACGCGTCATGTGTAAGCTGCAGGGGCATGATGTGGGGCCGCAATGCAAGGCAGCGACATTCTCATATCTTGCACCGATGAAGTGGGCACCGTGCACGGAAGCAACGCCATTCCGCAACAGTGACCTGTTAGAGCAACGCCATTCCGCAACAGTGACCTGTTAGGGCAACGCCATTCCGCAACAGTGACCTGTTAGGGCAACGCCATTCCGCAACAGTGACCTGTTAGGGCAACACGATGCCGCAACAGTCTCTTCTTTTAGCCTCTGAATGCTTTTTACATTGACAGCAGGGGCGACAGAGATATTACTTGCCTGCGGGGTGTTTTTCTTCGGAACCCAGACTCTGCTTCATGGTTGTCCTATGCAAGTTATCCGTTAGACGGCACGGGATCCCTACACAGCAAATTACTGCAGATGGTGGAGGCTATCCTGGGACACGAGCATGCAGACAAGCATTCGACCAAGTGGAGATCCTCTAGACGCATGGTGGAGATCCTCTTCTGCCACCTTGCCAGGATTTCATCCGACTGGTGGCCTGTTTTTCACCGCCGGTCCTCATCCATCATAACGGCATGACAGGGTTCGGGTACTCGACTGCAACATCATCGCAAGCCCAGACCCTGAAGGGGGTTGCCTTGCGAAGCCGCAGTGTCGGTGCATGGGATGGGATTCCCACCCTGCAGGGTGAGCGTTACCCAGTAGTCCATGGAGGCATTTCATACATCCCACGAACCTTGTCACCAGACACGTCATCACGTCCGCCTCGGCCCAAGCCCTCCTTCCACACAAAAGGGACTCGCTATTCGCGCCCGTATCGTAAACTACTAATCGTCACTCTTAAATCGTGCGCCACCGATTTTCCCCTTCCTTCCCCTCCTCTTACCTTCCCTCCCTGCGCGCAACCACCATGCTCCTAAAATGAATCAACTTTCTGTCTCGTGTTCCCCACCCCCCACCCCCAGCCGGACGACCAGCTACCCGCAATTCTCCGCTTGTGGCTGCACTCCCCCGGTGCGGTGCGCTGTGCCGTGTATGCGGCCTGGTGCGAGGTGAGAGCAATAAGAAAAAAGGCGCATCGAGAAGAAAAGGGGCAGGAGTCCTTGAGTATTATGGAGCAATTGGCAGGCTGCCCCTGGTGTGTTATCTCGCGTGAAACCGAGGACGGGTAGCTTGCGGAAAGCAACGCTTCCATCACGAACAAAACAGCTTGAAGATGTGGTGGTGGTGGGGGGGGGGCTGGGGGCAGGGGTTGCCATGCATGTCCTGCCTTCCACGATGCATTTGTACATGTGTGAATGCCGGCACGACGTGCCACTACCGTGGTGTGGTAGAGCTCAATGTTGGTGCAGCCGTAGATGTAGAATGTGGCTTTGGGTGGAAGGAGCGGATGTGGTGGCCGTGTGATTCACCCCAGAAAAAGTCTGGGCAGTGGCCATCCTTGTGGGGAAGGACGTGCTTTGGAGAACGCGAACTATGTGTTTTGTAGAAATTAGAAAAGGTCGGGGAATGGTCTGGGGGGGTGATGGATTACCAACCGTGGGTTATAAAGTGTGGGTTGTGTACCGTGGGTTATAAACCGTGGGTAACTTGCCATGGGGTTTATACCAATGGCAAGCGCTGCCACCGTCACACCGGTGCTCCGACACAGCGCTGCGCTGGTTTGCCGCCAATCCCTGCAATGCCTCCTCCGACTGCAGCGCCCAGTGGCTAGTCTGTCAAAGAGACCATGCCCCCACAGCAGGTGCTGTAGCTAGAAGTGGACTTCAGAATCAAGCAGGTTTAGTCAAAACAACGTTATGCAAACCAAACATGATGCAAACGGACCGTGCAAATATGTCCGTACCACAGGTGCAAGGATGGCACCTCGTGGCTGGCCATCGCAAAGCCTTCCCTCCCTGCCAATCCCTGCTGCTTATACCTACCGTTTACCTTTTTTTACCCATTACCTTGTATGCTATTGCCTTTTCGACCCCTGTTACCTCAATGCTATTGCCTTTTAAACCGCTCTGGTTTGTTGCCTTTGTCTGCTCCGACCCCGCCCACCCCCCCAGCTGGTGTTGCGGCTGCTCGTCACGGCCAGGGACAACCTGGCGGACCGCCAGGGGCGATGGGACCGAGAGCTGCGCGCTTGGGAGTCCGGCCTTAGCCCCGATGCCTACCCGACGGGGCGCGAGGGTGCCGCGACGCCCGACCCGATATCCCCTTACCCGTTGGAGCCTATGACGGACGGCTTCCCGCGACGATCACCGCAGACAGGCCCGGTAGGGTACCACGGGGGGAATGAGGACCCGCACCAGCAACCGCACAACCAGGGCCCGACAGAGGAGGAGGCATCGGCGAACACACCGAGCGCGGTGGACCTTCTGATACGCGCGCTCCGGCTGGAGAATGACAGCCAGGCGGCGTGGGAGCGGGCGATGCGGAAGGGCCGGCGGGGGCCAGGGCAGGGGGCATATGCAAGCAGCAGTGGCGGCGGTGGAGGGAGGACGGGGGGTTCCTCGTGGCTGGGGGGGGAGGCGGGCGGGGAGGAGGCCTTGGTGGCGGCGTTGTATTGGCTCGCGTGGGAGTACCCACTCCACCCGCTGCTGGTGAGTGGGCGCATGGGTAACCTGGATGATCACAATGACAGAAACTAGGAGCCTGCGACACTCCCATGAAGTACGGATTGACGGAAAACCTTTACGTGAAGCGTTCAAAGAATGAGGGGGCTGTTGAATTGACAAATGAAACGGAGCACATTCCAGTGCTCATCTCGTGCATGCCTCCTCCCGTTGGACGCGCTCTTTAGTTTGCTATTGCTCCGCCGGTGCCCTCATGCCAGTTCCCCTTCAACTGGCTGCGGTTGCCCCCTGTGCTGCCGCCCGCATTGCCTAAACTCGCGGCATTGGCCACTTTAGCCCCCACCTTGCGTCACCACGTCTTGCGCCACGTTGACCCCCATCTTGCCTCACTGAATCGCTCCTCCTTGGCTACCAACCAGCCTACGTGATACTCAGCCCCCATTGCCCCCACTGCGCCGCACTGCACTGGCAACATCTGGCCGGCTCCTTGCCTCACGGCATCGATGGCATGATGGCTTTGCCCCGTGCCTTATCGCCCGCAGGAGGACAACAGCCGTGGTGTGGAGGATCGCTTGCTGCTCTTCTCCGTCATCAAGTGGTGCGTGCCGGGGCCATGAACGGAGAGGGACCATCGGACTAGGCAGCACACTACTGTAACTTGTCAATCAAGAGACTGTAGTAGGCGGGACGCCGAACTGTCCGTGGCAGGGCATGCCTTTGAGCAGGGCGCTACCTGCTCTGAGGGGGATATTGAGCGTGGAAGTTATCACCGTATCCTGTTTAAAGAGAGCAAGAAAGGGAGTGGTTCGATACTGGCATGTGCGCACCAGCCATTACCATGATTTGCTGGTCCATGCGCCATCCACTATGATATATAGTACCGTGTTGCCTTTGCCTGCTTGCGTAGAGCTTTGCGCGTCTGTGGCCCCTGAAGGAAGAAAGATACGAGTCTCAGAGTCTAGACGGGAATACCGCACACACTTCCTGTTCATGTCCAATTGTTGTGGCGAGGGTGAGCGGTGGTTTCCTGGCAGTCCTAGCATCATGCCTGCCTGGCGGTACAGTATTTCCTGCTGCTGTCAGTAGTGCATGCTCGAAACGGATCATCGTGTATCGTTGAAACTGCCATCATGTGCTGGCTCCTGGAAACACCTCCACGTAACGCAACGTTCATTCACATCCAAATCACCTTTGCGACATGACCATTGAAGTCGGCAACACTCATGTGGCATTTCCTGAAACCCCTCCTGAAATCCCTCTTAGCTTTTTTCCGTGGAACAAACCCACTGTCTTGGTGGTTTTCATGGTCACCGTCATGGTCATGCAGCGCGTGCCAAGCGGCGTCGGGTTCCCACGCTCCAGGCATGCGGCCAGCCATCTGCGCCGCCCTGCAGCTCATCCCAGGTGTGTCATGAATTCAAATTGGGTCAAAGAACGCGACGTTGCGTGAACCTTCCACCTAATGAAGGGTTATGTGCGATGTGGTGCCATACTCTCTATTTCAGCGCCTTCAGTTCAAGCGCATCTATTGCCGCATGAGAGCTGTCCTCATGCTGAGTTAGTCTATGCTCACGTCGTCCCCAAGTCGACCCCACCATTGCAGGCAGTGCTCGTAGTACAGGATCTCGATACAGGCAATTCTCTTAATCCAGATGAAAAAGTCACACATGGGTTGTTATGCGCACTCACGTATGGCATGTCTAATATCCAGCTTAGCATATACGCTTGGCAATATGCGCTGCATAGGACAGCGGTTTACTAGCCTGCAACGTTGTCGTTTCCTTTATTCCATCTTATAGTGGTCGTGTGTTGGCACGGTAGTGTCTCACCACCAATGCAGGCTGCAAACAGTCTTGTCTGCCTGCTCCTATCACTAGCGTGCTGCTGATTACCCGGCATACCCCTTCCTATCGCAGTCTTGTCTGCCGGCTCCTATCACTAGCATGCTGCTGATTACCATGTGCATACCCCTTCTGCGCCCCCCCTTTTTGCCTGTGGCGTCATCCTCGTGCCACGCCAGTGAAGGAGCTTGCGGCGCTCATGTTTGTGGACGTGCAGCGGCAGTTTCTGGGCGTGAATGCGCGGGGGGTGAAGGTAAGTTTTCATGAAGTGAGTCCCGCGCTTCGTTTAAATGTCATGACAGTCTAAGCTTCTTGGCTTCACAGGCCAGTTATATGTTTCACCTTATTGCTCGACAGCATCACCAAGTCACAGTCATTTCCGCGATGGCCATGCTGCAGGAAGATATCCAGTTTACTGACGCTCTTCCCCTGTGTGTTTTCCCTGTGGGATTGTTTTCTTTGGTCCCTTGTCTGTCATGATTCCTTGTCTGTGATGACCCTCCGCATGCCCTAGCGGTTGGCCATGCTGGCAAGAGAGCAGGCACCGACTGTGACATCAACATGAACACGCGCGCACATCATAGTGAAACACTGGACACAACAGGAATGTGAAACGCTTTCCTGGCCCCCTGGGAGTCTATGCTCACCATCGTTTGCCTGCCTGTACTGGCCACTGCTTTTTTCCTTCCCTTCCCTTCCCTTCCCTTCCCTTCCCTTCCCTTCCCTTCCCTTCCCTTCCCTCCCCTCCCCTCCCCTCCCCTCCCTCCCCTCCCTCCCCTCCCCTCCCTCCCCTCCTCCCTCCCCTCCCCTCCCCTCCCCTCCCCTCCCTCCCCTCCCCTCCCCTCCCCTCCCCTCCCCTCCCTCCCCTCCCCTCCCCTCCCTCCCCTCCCCTCCCCTCCCCTCCCCTCCCCTCCCCTCCCCTCCCCTCCCTCCCCTCCCCTCCCCTCCCCTCCCCTCCCCTGCCCTCCCTTCCATTCCATTCCCTTTCCTTTCCTTTCCTTTCCTTACCCTTCCCTTTCCTTTTTTTCTTCCAGGTGCTGCCGGCGGACCTCGACCTGATGGAAGAGGCGAAAGCTGCGGAGCAATTGCATTCGCCACATGGCGACAGCCATGACCGCCACCCCACCCACCGGCACGGGGGGCATGCATCAATTATGGAGGCTATGGCAACGGCGATCCGGAAAAGGTACGCTTATTACGGTGCTCTGTAAGTTTATCACGGTGCTCCGTACGTTTGTTGCGGTGCTCTAAGATTATAAGCTCAGAAGCCTGTATTAATATACTATAAGTGTTGAACATGGTTGGATGCGCCGTGAACATGGACTTGCAACAGCATGGAATGTCATTATAAATGTTTTCATTAATATCTTGTATAGGGAGGATGTTCAAGCTAGAATGGAGCTGCAACGATCTGAAGCAATACACATAGAACGTGCCATGTACATGGACAGCGCTCGTCGTTCCCAAAGTACTGCATGTTCTGCATACAACATGTCAAGCGGGGTGTTGTGGGTCTGTGGAGAATGGACTTGGGAGGCAGAGGGCAAGAGAACTAGAGGGGTTGCTAGAGTTGGTGGTTAGTTGGGGACGTGCACTAGTCAGAGGGTTGCAAATAAGGTCATTCGCGCCAAAGAGGCCTGTGCACATTCACGCAAGGGAAGGAGGGGCCATATTGTCCAAACAGAACAGTGTGCGTTGATGCTGTTCACTCTGACGTTCTTGGTGCTGGGCACTACCCCACCCCACGGTGTGCAGGAGCCTGATGTCGGTCGAATCATCCGCGGCGGGCGTGAAGGAGCGCTGGAGCAAGGGGAAGCTGCGGCGCATCTTGCAGAACGCCAGCTGGCTGCCGCTGGCCTCCCTGGCACGGCTGTCATGCACGGTGCGCACGGATAGCCGCTCCATCCCTTGTCAAGGCAACCTGTTTTATGGTCAGACTGCACTTAATTCTAGTCGTGAATGGGCACATTGGAAACGCAACCACGTGAAGGATGTACCCGGATGCATATTGATCTCTCCTGAGCTTAGGCAGCTTATTGCTTACCGTGGAATTTAGGCCATGATACCCATCATCCTTTTGTGTTTTGTTTTGAATATGGCACTAGTAAGCTATGTATTCCATTTGTATGTCTGAGTATGGCGCTAGTATGCTACGTATTCTATTGGTATGTCTATATGCCATGTGTACCTCCACACAACTCTGGGCAAGTTGCACCGTGCTGTCAACCTGGGGGATGTACCCACTTAACGTGCACATGCTCCGCTTTCCCGCCTGGACAATTAACTCGTGAACCAGGTCGTCAGCTCCCTGGACATTGTCAATCTTCAGACACCAGCCTCGCTGTAGCCCACCGTTGTCTTTCCCCTTATTCACAGCTCACCGTCGTATCCCCCCACCCATGCGTCCGCTCAGCATCTGCCCAACCCTGCCCCTTCATGTGCCTGCTTGGCTGGTTGCCGGCCGCCTGCCCCTATGCCCACCTACCCACCTGCCCGCCACCAGCTGTCTTATTTCATACTGACTGGCCGCATGCTTGCACTATTTCTGTGACTGTTCACAGTGGATCGAGTCGTTCCCACCAAGGGCACCGGACGTGTTCGAGTGCTGGGGCCTGCGGGTAAGACGACGCTGCGGCTGCTGCAACTGGGAGGGCATAGCAACTCCATAGTGCTGGTAGTTTCCAGGCGCTCCAGGGTGGATCTTTCTTGTCTTACACGTGCATCTGTGTGCTGGTTTCTCGCCATTGTGTCCTGCTGTAACGTTGAAGCTTCTTCTGCGTGCTTATGATAGTTTTCGGAAACCAGCAATCGGGCCCAACCACCGAGCGTTGCTTAAGCCGTGCTATCACTTCTGCTGTTGTTGGCGAATTATGTCTACTAAGCTGTTGCTTGGTGGAGTAAGTAGCGGCGCCCCTGCAGCACCGTCTTGTTGGCTGGTCGTTCCCTCCTCGCGGCAGCTCCTCCCCTCCCACCTCCGCCCCCACCATCTTACACACGAGCATTACCTGCTGCCAGTGTCGCTATGAACCTGGAAGGAACACTCGTGCATGCCCGGGAACCTTCTTTTGCTCCGTGTTGTTTTGGCTTGCACACCATTCATGGCAATGGTCTCACTAAAACATGTCTGGGCTGCATGGCGACCTAACCTGCTTTCTTTACTCTCTGCCCCCTTGCCCACGTCTTCAGGAATCCCTCAAGGTCGAGAAGCTTGCATCTCGCTTTTACGCCGTGCTTGGTTGCCGATTGGGTACGTCCACAAGCTACTACACCCTCAGCCTGATTCAGGCAGCCTTTCCTTCCTGTAGTGTGCTTCTGGTCGCTGCTCTGGGAGGGGTGTTTGATGCAGATTCGTCACAGTGTCTGTTGGGGATGCCATGCATGCCTGGAGGTTCAGCACGGCGTGTGACACAAGGGCACTGCTTTGCTTCTTGTACAAAAGTATGCTAGGATTGTGCATGGGGGTATCGTGCAAGTATGGCCTCTGCAAGATCTTTTATTTAAAAAAAAATAAAATAAAATTGCAAAGCTATCATTGAGTTACAAGCGCACATGCGAATGGTAGTCAACACAAGGGACTGCTTTGTTTACACTTTGTAATGCGCATGGCACAGCACATCATCCCTATTCACTTTTAATGACCTTGTAATCAAGTGCTTGTCTCAAGAAACTAGCCGGCAGATTTAGTCATTGTTTTAATGGTTTTATTAAGTCACTGATTGACAACTGCCTTAAAATAAGACACTGCGGCTACTGTTGTCCCGCAACCTTGTGATGTCATTTATAACGCCTCCATGGCCTACCGCCAGTTTGCATGCCCTGGGGTGCAACTGACCCTGCAAGTCCTCACCCGGCCTAATTACGTGTTTTACTAATCGTTTTTCACCAGGTAGCTTTGCGCTGGTCGTCTAGTATGTGATCATTAGTTCCCTGCTTCTAAACACCTATCACCCTAATGATTCCCCATCCTTGCTCCTCATGCCCATGACGACGGCGCCTATTCTATGCCTGCTGCCTGCCACCTCCCACCAGTCAAAGCGCTCATCCGCTCATACCACGTCCAGCCCCGCAGCGGCCAGTGGCTGGTGCTTGTGCTCAAGTGTTTCGCCGGTACGTGACGCTTGCGGGCGCCTAGTGCAGCTGCGGGAAAGAAGATATCAGCCTATCCAGATCTGACTGGGCCGCTGCCCGTTGCAGTGGACTTCGGTCTTCTATCGCAGCACTTACTAGGTGTCAAGTTTATGGCAAAACAAAGTTTATGCTTCACCTAGTCTGCATCCATCTTCCATGCTCATTATGACTTATCACCGACCAATTTTTTTGGGTGCTAAAAAAATTATTGATCATCGATACTGGAGAGGAATGGTGTATGATGCATGCGGGCTGCTGGTTGCAATGGTCAGGCGCAGTAGTGCAACTCTAGAGCTAGCATGCAAGGGGTGGATGCTTCATGGTCGTTTTTCTCTGACATGGTACCTGGAAAGGCGCCAGTTCTTTGGAGGATTGCGCATGCTTCCCACAGTCACTGCCTCGACCATCACTACAGCCGATTGGAGGTTCGCAAGCACCAGCCTGTGTGCGTGGCCCCAGAACCTTTTCCGTGAGGCTTATAACAGAATGCATGGCGCACGCCTGCTGTGGTGCTGATGCATGCTATCTCCAAGTAGAGTTCTGCCACAACTTGTTCTGCCACAACTTGTTGGAAACCAAGTTGGAAACTCAGCCACCCGAGGGTGTGCTGCGCAATACCGTCCAGCTGGGCTTTCAATTAATGTAATCCCCTATTCATGCATTGGGGGATGCCTTGTATGGACTGCATCCATCCCCGTACCTGCTGTCAGACCATTTGCCCATTCCTTTCGAATGCTAATGCCCACTAGACAAGAATCGGGTAACGTATGGCCTCCCTACACCCCTTTGTTGCATAAGCCTTATAGCTATTTATGACTTTGCATGGCATGGCAGTCAGTGAGGGAGCAGTACAGACATAACTCAAGGGAACTGGCCATCTTCTAAGGTAACAACATAGTATGGCATGCGGGCATTCATGCGCATAACCGAATGGCTTCTGCTCATCCGCCCGGCAGTTTGTGTGTGTCGCTATGCTGTGCCTGTGCGGCGCCTCTTGCTGACGGCTGCCCGCTCACGTCCCACTGTATGCTCTGTACCAGACCACACGCCCCTGTGGCCCTTCACCAAGGAGCTCAAGCGCACGTTCACGCCCATGTGTGAGTGCCGGAGGGAATCCTGCTTGCAATGCCTGCACGTGGTCGTCGTCCTGGTTTGATGGCTGGATTCACAGATAGCTACATGGGTGCATGCGTGGGCGCGATGAGGGCTGGTGGCTGGCCATGCAGCGAAATCGGTGGCTACATGAGTGGCTAGGTCAACTCGTAGTGGCCACTGTTATAGGCAAATAGCTCTGGACGTGTTTTGCTGAGTGGCTCTAACACTCGTTACAGAGCACGAGATACACGTCAGCGAGCAGGTGCGGATGGCAGGATGAGTACTGGCGTGGACACATCACAGTAATCGCGGGGTAACCTCGCGGTGCATGGTGAGGGCGTCGCCGGACATGGTCGAAGGACATGAGGAACAGTTTATCTTTGGTTTCTTCATGTCGGATGGCATACTGCACGTTTGTGTTTGGCAAGTCTTCTGTGTTGGACTGCGAGGATGGCAACCCTGCAATGCGTCCAGTGCACGTTTGTGTTTGGCGACTCCTCTGTGTTAGACTGCAAGGATGGCAACCCTGCAATGCGTCCAGTGCACGCTTGTGTCTGGCAAGTCTTCTGTGTTGGACTGCCAGGATGGCAACCCTGCAATGCATCCAGTGCATGTTTGTGTTTGGCAACTCTTCCGTGTTGGACTGCCAGGATGGCAAACCTGCGATGCATCCAGTGCACGTGAATGCATCAAACTGCTCTCATCCCCGCAGGAATGTGAAGATACACGCAGGGAACGCAGCAAGTATTTGGGTCCACATCTTCTCCACGCAGTTTTGCGCCAGCCTTACACCACCTCTGCCATGATGTACATGATTATTCCCTCCTCAGGCATACCTCTCGCTGCGTCAGCTGCCAATTAACCTCGGCCATGCAAGCGCGGCTATGCCACCTGTTCGATTTAGTTCAATTTGATGCCACAATGGCAACCTTTACGTCCCTAGAAGAACTTACAAGACAGCTGCCTTGTGAACCTAAAGCCATTCGTGCCTGGTAGCGTCCCTTCATGACTACTCCACCAAGACTCCACCGGCATGATTTCCTGACCATCATCATGCCCCTTCCATTCTTTGCCATGCCGCCCTTGCCTAAGGGCGTGTTGTGTACACTCTGTCTCGATGCCGTCGACGACCTGGTCCATCAGATCCTGTTCTCTATCCGGGCATCATGCCTCCTATCTTCTCATGCTCAGTATGCTGTCCTCGTTAAGCAACTTGTCCATGCGACTCTCTCTCATTGCTGTGTCTGTCTCATGCGTCTGTCTCTGTGTCTGCGTCCCTCCCTCCCTCCCTCCCTCCCTCTCTCCCTCCCTCCCTCCCTCCCTCCCTCCCTCTCTCCCTCCCTTCCTCCCTCCCTCCCTCCCTCCCTCCCTCCCTCCCTCCCTCCCTCCCTCCCTCCCTCCCTCCCTCCCTCCCTCCCTCCCTCCCTCCCTCCCTCCCTCCCTCCCTCCCTCCCTCCCTCCCTCCCTCCCTCCCTCCCTCCCTCCCTCCCTCCCTCCCTCCCTCCCTCCCTCCCTCCCTCCCTCCCTCCCTCCCTCCCTCCCTCCCTCCCTCCCTCCCTCCCTCCCTCCCTCCCTCCCTCTCTCCTCTCTCTCTCTCTCTCTCGCACTCTCTCTCTCTCACTCACACACACACACACACACACACACACACACTCACTCATGCCTCTTGCGTCTGACCGCGTGCTTGCCCCCCCTCCCCCAGTCCGCGTCGCCTTCCCCATCGTGGACCGGCTGCGACACTCGGGGCCCGAGCGGCGCAAGCAGGCCACGTATTTGCGGGCGATCATCTCTACCATGACCGGTAAGGGTGGCACGTATTTGCGGGCGATCATCTCTACCATGACCGGTGAGGGTGGGGGCGATCATCTCTACCATGACCGGTGAGGGTGGGGGCGATCATCTCTACCATGACCGGTGAGGGTGGGGGCGATCATCTCTACCATGACCGGTAAGGGTGGGGAGGAAACCAGCAGGGGGAAGGACAGCCAGGGGGCACGTGGCCAGGGGACAAGCAGGTGGCTGTTGGTGAGGGCACAATGGAGCAGGGAGTGACCATAGCCAGTGAGGGCAGGTCTGCGCGCACGTACTTGCTATCATGGGCGAAGCGATCATCGCTTCACCCATGATAGCAATTAGCGATCCCACATTCTTCTCGTTGGCCCTGATGGGCATCGTGGCAGTCCGCTCGCTACGCCACCAACCATCATCGTGCTACTTTCATCTTGGATGTATGCATGCATGTTCTTATGCTCACCTGCGTCGGTCAGACGCAGATGACCATGTGCACGATGATATGGGCACATTTGATACCGTCGGCCCCCCTTAAGGTATCCCGTCCCGTCCCCCTTATGTCAGCTGCCACCGCGGATCCACTCACCTTGACACCTGGTAGCAAGTACCACTTGAACCACCATTCCGGCCGGCAACAACAACAGCAGCAGCAGCAACAACAACAACAACAACAACAACAACAACAACAACAACAACAACAACAACAACAACAACAACAACAACAACAACGACGACGACGACGACGACGACGACGACGACGACGACGACGACGACGACGACGACGACGACGACGACGACGACGACGACAACGACAACGACAACGACAACGACAACGACAACAACAACAACAACAACAACAACAACAACAACAACAACAACAACAACAACAACAACAACAACAACAACAACAACAACAACCACCGAGAAACCACCAGCATGCTGTACATCCTAATGTAGCTCTATCTCATTCCATCATGCCCACCTTTTTTATGCCACCTGCCTCCTGCCCCCCTTGGTGATGACACCTGCCGCCTGCCACCTGCCCACCTTTGTGATGACACCTGCCGCCTGCCACCAGACGAGGACCCCGACGGCGTGTGTGCCGAGCTGCGCCGGGCACGCCGCGCGCAGTGGGTGCTGGGCATCGGCGCGTCCCATTGGCCGCACGCTTGCTGCCGCAACCATCTTGGGGCATCCTCCGACGCCCGTGTGACCGATGCCAGCCCCACGACAACCACCACCACCGAGCATCACCGCGGAAGCGAATCAGCCGGGGGACTCGGTACCGCCACCGCACCCAGCTGGCACCACTCCCCAGCATCTGCCACTGCCTCGGAGCCCCCCTTGTCCCCCGGTGGCCTCCATCGAAGGGGCTCTTCCTCCGAGCCGCCCCTGTCCCCCTTGTCACGCCTCTCCCGTGTGCAGACGGGGCGCGGTGACGAAAGCCAGGATCGCGTCCATCCGCCGCAAGACTACCCGGGGGTCCTGTCCCCGATGGCTTCCCTCTCGGCCGCCCCGCGCCCCTTTGGCGCGACAGGGGAGGTGGTGGACGCGCTCTCCAGCGCACTGTCGGCGGAGATGTGCGAGGGCAGCTGGGAGATGGGTAAGTGTTGGCTGCCATGCCTGGAATCCGGGAGGGGAGGGAGGGAGGGAAAAGTAATGGCAGGTCTTATTGCTCATGTCACCAGTATCGTAGTTCTACTACATGCATGCCCCTAAGCAGTTTGCATGATGAATTTCTAGCTCTAGTAAGCATGGAGCTTCCGGTAGGGATTACAGAGTTACAAGTATTTCATTTTACAGGTGGCAAGACAACGTCCTTAAAAATCCTCCTAACATCTCAGTGTCGGCGGCATGATGCTACATATAAACTTCAACATTCTGTGCTCCTTCCTACAAGTCTCAACCACCATTACTCCGCCATGACTGCTACTGCCACTGCAACCGCCACCACCGCTCACATGCGTGCCCAGATACTCGTGCACCCCACCACCTTTTTCAAACTTTGTTTTAGTTGTCCCCAAAATATATATACTACTATATATAAAGCATGCGGCCTCTTCTCTCCACTGTCCCACACCCCACACCCAGACATGCGGCGCGCGTGGGAAGCCTCTGAGTTTCAAGACGACGTGCTCCAGTCGCTGGAGAAGGAGATGGTGTCGGCAGAGCAGGCCAACGCGAGCGTGAAACAGGTTGCCGTGGCCATCCTCCACCGCATATCCGCGCAGCAGCGCCGCAAGCGCAGGGCCACCGCCCACGCCGAGGGGACGGCGGGAGGCGCGGAGGGAGACAGAGAAGAGGAAGGCAGCGAACTAGTGGCCGCTGGCAGCCGCACGGCACCCCCCGCGGGCGCAAAGCACCGGGAGGGTTGGGCGGGGTATTATGGCCGTGAGGACGACATCGGGTCGTCTCGCTATGGCGCGATAGGGCGCGAGTGCTTGAGCGCGGACGTGAGCCCGTTTGTGCCAGCTGGCGGGACGGGCCGGAGAGAGCGCCACATCGGCGATGTATCTCGTGCGGACGCTGGTGGGGACCTTGCAGCGAACGACAAGGGCAGCGAGGGACAGCAGCGAAAGCACCAGCACCCGCAAAGGCAGCAGCACCAGCAAAACCACCAGCAGCAGCAGCAGCAGCAGCAGCAGCAGCAGCAGCAGCAGCAGCAGCAGCAGCAGCAGCAGCAGCAGCAGCAAGGGCAGCAGCACCAGCAACTGTCGCATTTCTCGGCAGCGCTGCTGCACCTCAAGCTGCAGGCGGCACGGGCCTCATGCCTGCGTGCCGAGCAGCAGCAGTTAGAACACCTGCGGATCGATCCGGCGGGCCACCCACATGCTCGGCACCGGCCTAGCACAGGAACTGGCGCAAAGGACCAGGGCGAGGTCATGGACGCCCAGCTGGACGAGGGGGGCAGGGAGCAGGCAACGCGAGTGCTTGGGAATCGGCTGCACGCGCGAGACGCATGCACGCTAGCAGGAGGTGCGTCGGCACCATCATTATCCAGCGGGACAGGCAGGGCCACAGGCAGCGGACTCGCCACCGGGCGGCCTGTCGCAGATGCGTCATCTGAGCGGGAAGGGATTGATGGGAGCCATGGGACAGGTGGCGACCATGCCGCTGCCGCAAGGGGGCAGCACAGGGGCAGGCAGCCCAGCCCCCGCCACAGCTTGGACGGGGGCAGCGTTCCGGGTGGCAGTGGCACCGTGACGGGATTCAGGAGATGGTCCAGCCCGAGCGCATCCAAGGGGAAGGGACTTGACCCCAGCCCATCCTCGCGAAGGAACAGCGCGGGGCCCCGGTTGCAGTCGTCCGAAGCGGAGGTTGGCAGGAGCTGGGAAAGCGACGCGAGGGCGTCCCACGGTGTCACTGTCCGGCACTCTGTGGATGGCCACCCGGGTTCTGCGATCCATTCCGCGGACAATCACGTGGGCACCGCTCCTTTGACAACCATACCTAGGAGTAGTTCTGCTGGCATGACCGGTTCCCAGTCTCGGCATGGCGAGGGGACTTGGGAGGGTGTGTTGCACGGTATGCCCGGCGAGGAGCGAAACACCCGGCAAGGCTCCGCAATGTCTCAGCCTTGGAATGAGCCGTCGAACAGCTTTGGAGGCGAGGGTCGCCATCCCACGGCCGGTCCCAGGAGTGAAGGCCGTCACTCCACCGCAGGTCTCCGGGGCCAGGGCTCACATGCTGAAGAAGTAGAAGGCACCTGGGGGGGTAGAAGCAACGTTGGCGGATCGCTGGCATCCGTGGAAGGGGACGCGGGTGAGGTCGCGGCGATTCGCGCGATTGCACGGCGTCTATCCGAGGGGTCGTATGGGCAGCAGCACGCGCGCAAGGCACCGCCGCCGCTCATCTCTTCTTACACGCGTCACGAGCCATACACAGGCAGCTGCTGGAGCTGTGCGGTCGGGCACGCGGCGCACGGGAAGGTGCCAGGGTCACGCGCCAGTTTCTCTGCCGACCACGCCCACCATAGGGAGTCAGAGCGTGAGCATGATGGTCAGGACAGTTTCGCACAAGGGGATGATGATGATGATGAATGGGAGGGCAGGGAGCATGGGGACAGCATGGGGCAGGATGGCATGAATCACCCGCAGGAGCCGGATTGGAGTCACGGGGGCATGCCACTAGGCTCCCACTCATGGACACTCAACGCGCTCCCCCGTGATGCCAAGGCGGAGCTCATCCGGACCACGAGCGGCGTCGGCGTGTGGACAGGTGGCAACGGCTCGTACAGCCTCCGCCGGCTTGTCCCGGTGGTGGAGCCGGTGTCCGACACGGGCGTGGACAGCACGCGCAAGCAGCTGCATTTCTCGTCGCCGGTGAAGCCAAAGCCGGCATGGTCGTGACATGGGCTAAACTTAGCGAGGGTGTGACATTGGGTAGCATGCGGGGCCTCGCACGTGGAGCCTGCATCCAGAGCAAGCATGCATGGATGCAGCATCCAGAGCAAGCTGTCTCGGTGATCATGCCAAGTGTGTGTAAACCCTTGACTTTTCAGACACCTGAAAGTGCGAGGTGCCACCGTTCACACCGATTATGAGCACATGTGCAACCTCTCGCACCGTACGTGACTAGATGTTGGCTGCTGGTGTGGTAAGACGGTTAGCTTGTCGAAATGCACCTGTGTTTCTACCCGAATAATTGAAGAAATGCACATCTCTGTTCACCCTTAAGGGATCCTCGCGTCTACTATACCAGCCAGATCTTCTGCAGGGATGCATGGCAAGTCGACAACCGTGTACATTTATTACCTGCCATGCAACTGTTGCAATTACACAAACAGACAAATATCGTCGATCTGCATCATGCCCCACCAATACTAGGAACTAGATCAAGGAGACAACCAGTGCAGGCCAGCAATCGGGAGATAGCTAAACCATCCACCCCATCCCATATTCATTTCCCTGAGGACTATAATATAATAGCTCATGTGACGCAGTTACGTACTATGCAACCACATAGTCACACGACATGAGGCCCGGATTGGTATGGCCTGGGCACAGCTCGATCACGAGCATCGTCGCTGGTGGAGCAACCCCGCCCTGCCCCGGACTGTCAAACGCAACCTCTTCAAGGTCGCCATCTTGACAATCCTGACCTATGGAGCCGAGACGTGGACGCTGACGCAGGAGCTGGAGCAGCAACTGGACGGCGCCCATGACCATGCAGTGTTCCGATGCGACACTTGGGGTGGTCAGCGTACGGACATCGATTACGGAAGAACGCCAGCACTGATTGCGCACAAGTATGTAGTCCAAGCAAACACACTGCCGTCGAGGGAGTTCCGAGCTAGCCAGCCTCCATTCTCGTGGGCCCCACCAAGGTCACTAGAGCATCAGGCGGCTTAGCAAACAGCGTATTGGCATGGCTAACGTAATGACTGACTAGCTAGACCTTTTCAGTAGTTTTCCATTTGCGGGTATTTCCTCGTACATGGTGGGAGAGCGATCGCATGGTGCTCACCACTATACACTCCCGGCCAGCTAGGCTCGAAACACACGCCCTGATCAAGCAAGCTGTTTCCGGCCCCACCGTCTCTAGCTAGGTCCTCTAGAGTCGCGCCGGCTCTACACGTAAGCCAGGCATAATTTCAATGCACAAGGCTACACATTTCCATCTCCATTCGTACTCATCATCCTGAACGAATCGCGGACAAGATAACGGCAAGCTAGAGCTACCATGGTCCGGATTCTCCCGATTTCTGGCCTGCGCTGGTTGTACGTCTCCTTGGTATTAAATTGAATTAAATCATAACATGACTCCGTTGGGAGATCATGTAGCACATATTTCCTTGCTGGATGGATGGAGGTGGGCGAAGCCGCGAAACCGAACTAAGCTAACTCTAAGCTAATATAGAAAACCCTAACTAAGCTACTCAGCAAAGCGCCCCTTCCTTTTACTGTAGGGGGAGGGGGTGTTACGCCCAGGCTCTACTCTATCCCAAACACCTCGCCTAACCTTACCTAAACTAGTGAGGTTACCTAGTGATGAGGAGCTATATTGTGGAAAGACCTGGGACGCGTCGACTCTGTTCTCAATGCATTCTATTATAATACGCCATACACCGAATAAAACCAGGGTACTACGAAGGAAACACTACTACTCCATGACCCTAGCTAATATGTGTTACGAATCCATAACACACGCCGAGTGCAATTCATGAAGGACAACTGCTGCATAAATGATCGCCGACGTGCGTGTATGCTCGGGCCGACATCGACCACTACTAAAGTACGCAGCGCGGCGCGGCTGCACCGAACCACTATAGTGTACTATTGCCACGTCACAAGGCTCGGTACCGACCGGCCAAAAGGGTCCTAACTACACGTTATAGCCTAGGAAAGTCAACGGACTGTTTCGGAATGGCTGAGGCAACCGAGGACCCAATTTACTGTCCGTAACAACAACAAAAGTTACGCGACGTAACACCTCCCCCCCGGCCACAAAGGTAGGGAGCCCTCTCCCTACGTACAGGGAGGAAACCAAAGGGCTAGGAATAACCTAACGCACCCAACGCAAGCCTAACACAATCGACTGACCATCCAAGGCCCAAAGCAAAAACATGTTAACCTCGGGTCCACCCCAAACGGTGTAGGGATCACCAGCACCACACTGGGTGTGAGGCTCCCCTAACTGCCTTGCACGGAGGCTTGCCGGGAGGGACGGCACTAGGCAGGACACGCGTAGGAAACAATGTTCACACTGAGGACAGAACACTGAGGACAGAACACTGAGGACATATAACACAATCGACTGACCATCCAAGGCCCAAAGCAAAAACATGTTAACCTCGGGTCCACCCCAAACGGTGTAGGGATCACCAGCACCACACCGGGTGTGAGGCTCCCCGCCGGCTAGCTGCCTTGCACGGAGGCTTGCCGGGAGGGACGGCACTAGGCAGGACACGCGTAGGAAACAATGTTCACACTGAGGACAGAGAACGGCCAACCAACTGGCCAAGCCCAGAGGGCGACTCTATAAACCGGAGGGACAACACCCTCAGGTCGGGCCTAGAGCCCTCTGTCTACACACCAGTAGCCTGAAAAGTACCACGGGTGGCAAAAAGCACCGCCAAGTACGCCCGGTGCATGATGAGCAACATCAGCAGGGTTGTCATGCCTGTCTATATGGAGGAACACATCCTCCCAGACGCCATCAGGATACATGCCGAGGAAAGCCCATGCAGTAGTATCGATGCTGTGTCAGGACCACCTGTCCACGCGCCCAGTCAAGGAACCCACACTGAAACTAGCGCACGAAGGGCTCTGCCGACAGCAGAAGAAGGAGGGCGCGCAGGAGGAACCGGTATAGAAGACCAGCTCACCACGAGCAACGGACTCAGGTGAAAAACAAGTCCAGGAAACGCTCCACGTTGCCGGGCCACATACGCACGCGCCGGATTTCACGACTCTCGCTAACACGCGTGCCCGAAGCTGAGGACGCCGCAACAGGAGCAACGCGCAGTCGGTGGATGACGGCGGAGGCGGGCGCGACGGAAGAGGCGGTACGGCGGCAGGAGCGGCGACAGGGGAAGATGTTGTGGCCTGTTGGGCAGAGGGCCAATCACCCATGGCCGAATCATACGTATCATCGGTAGTGTCAAACACCCACTTGCCCGTCGACGCCTTGCCCAAATCTGGATGACGCTGAGGCTCGGCCGGCAGAGCATGCAGGCGCGACGGAGGGAGCCACGGACGGAGCGACAGCGGCCGGCTGAGCATGCGCGACGAAGGGAGCCACGGACGGAGCGACAGCGGCTGCATGGCTGAGCAGGCGTCGTCTGACATGATGGCTGCGGAGGGCGGGGGACAACCAACCGACCCACAGCCAGAGGAAATAACATAAGACAAGGAAGGAGAACGCGCGCCGTAGGTCAGGATCGTCCGAATGACGACCTGGAAGAGGTCACGCTTGACGATCCGGCGCCGCGGCCGGGTAGGGCGGGGTTGCTCCACCAGCGGCGGTGGTCATGGAGTTGCGCCCACGCCATGCCGATCCGTGTCGTCAGGTCGTCCTCGCAGTTGGGCAGCCAACTGCCGAGCAGCTTGAAGCGGCCAGAAGTAGGGTAGTTGACCTCGGTGTCGTCTAAGTGAGGCGCAGTGTGGGTGGGGCCCCTGCCATGCCGAGGGCCAGGGCCTCCGTTTCGGGGCTGATTTCTAGACCAACCGCCCGAGCCTCGAGCGCCAGGCAGTCCTGCAGCCAATTAACGCTGGGCAGAAGTCCGGCTTCTCGCGATGAGCGTGATGTCGTCGGCATAAATGAGGTCAGCTAGTAAATTCTGCTTGTTAGTCGGCCCCCCATATTACAGATACATATCTGCCTCCATTAATTAGTTCATTAATAGACACGTGACTGCGTCACGTGAGCATAAGTCCTCAGTGGGAGGGGAACATAGGATGGAATGGATGGTGTAAGCTATCTAGGTCCTAGTTACAGGGTTGTGGGCACCGCGGCCCGAATCGCTATGAATGCCATACTTGGTCACACGCGGAGCCCCCACAGGCTTGGGGGTGGTCTTCTTCATCACTACTTGCCATCTGTCCTTGCATGCGCACCATCTGCCTCCATATTACAGATAAACCAGGAGGCTGCCCGGGTGTGAGCCCGTCACGTCTAGTGTAGCACATGTCCATGCCGAGTCTATCACGAAAAGTCCACGGGTGGCGGCCTTGCCGCGCGCGGCCTGGGGCACGCCAGGCCGGTGAGGACATATCTCCTAGGCTGGGCGGGCTTGGTGCCAGCTAGTCTATCTGATGTATCTACCTGATCTGTGCGGGCCAGGTGCCCGGCTAGGCCCAGGCGCCTGTGCCTAATATTATGTGGGAAACATAGGGCAAATCAGCGATCTGCCTCCATATTACAGACAAACCAGGAGGCTGCCCGGGTGTGAGCCCGTTACGTCTAGTGTAGCACATGTCCATGCCGAGTCTATCACGAAAAGTCCACGGGTGGCGGGCCTACCGCGCGCGGCCTGGGGCACGCCAGCCGGTGAGGACATATCTCCCAGGCTGGGCGGGCTTGGTGCCAGCTAGTCTATCTGATGTGTCTACCTGATCTGTGCGGGCCAGATGCCCGGCTAGGCCCAGGCGCCTGTGCCTAATAATGTGGGAAACATAGGGCAAATCAGCGTACAGTCCTCATTACTAATGTGCAAACCAAAGGGGATGTTAACCCCTAAACCGTCCTCGTGCCGATTTTCGACTGCGAGTTTTTCTCATGCCTCACATTCGGCATGAGTTTGTGCGCCCTGTAGGGATTTGGCGGGAAGGTTTTGGCGGGAACCAACTAGACCACCGAAAAGATCTAGATTCACTCTATCCGTAGGACACTTGTCTGACCGTATTTGACCACCGTATCAGGGTGGAAACCCTGGTCAAAGTCAACAGGGTACCCTGGTGCATGCAGGTTTGGGCGGTAAAAAAAATTGACAAAAACGTACGAAAACGAAGGATGCGAAAAAAGGGGGGAGCGCGGACGTAGACATGGCGGACGAAATGCAGGCAGATATACGGACTTTCAAGGTAAAGAAGGGCATTTTCATGGCAGTGCCTGTGGAAAAATTCGGACGAGACTGGGCGATAGAGCAGTATGGGGAAAAACACAGCGAGGTACGTTTGCCGGGCAAGGTAGTGACAGTGAACAGGTCCGGAGATGGTGCACGGTGCTATTTCCCGGACGACAAGCTCACGTACCCATTCACCCGTGAGCAGATTTTCATATATTCGTGCAGCTCAGATGAGTACGAAGCTCTAGTGAAAGAATGCGCAGCCAGGAAGGTCCCAACGGCAGGTAGCAGTGACGATGATAGCGAGCAGGGCCAGGATAGCGATTCTGACGCCGGCGAGGACGACGACGACAAATCCGAGGATATCGAGCTGCCCACACCGGTCAAGCGACGCGAGCCGGGGAAGCGCGCTGTCGGCAACCCGAAGAAGAACCCAGCCATCAGCCACGCCCCGAAAAGGCGCCGTCAGACCAAGGCGGCGGCCAGCGAGAGCGTTGTCTCGGACGCTTCCGATGACGACTTTGTTTACCAGAAGGGTGCGGAGGGTCCGGTGCCGAGCGGTGAGGCTGAGCTCGATGATTCGTTTTTCCTAACGACACTCCTGCCACTGAGGAGCCAGCCGAGACTGTCTGGAAATCTGGTTTCGGCAAGCCAGGTGTGTTTCCTTTTCCCGATACTCCGGTGCTGTCGCCGATGACGGGTACCGCCTGCTATCAAAACCTTTCCCCTGCCCAGCTCAAGTTTGGGCCCCTCGGGCTGTTCTCCCTTTTCTGGTCCCAACGTGATGTCGTGGCCAAGATTGTCAAGGAGACCAACGACTATGCTGAGCTCAAGGGGGCGGGCAAGCCAGGTGAGCGTGAGTGGCACCCCTTAACAATGCATGAGATGGGCAAATTTCTGGGTGGAGCAGGTGCTGTGCCAACTGTGCTGCGCGCAAGGCAGGAAGCACAAGACCTCGGTCATGTGCGAGCACTGTGACATGGCGTTCTGCAGCAACAGCGAGCGGAACTGCTTCGGCCTCTTCCACTCCGGGCAGGTGGAGGGGCTGGACTTCAACGTGACGAAGCAGCGGGTATGGCAGCGCCTCTCCCAGCGTGGCGAATGCGCCAAGAATTTCAAGGGCGCCACTACCACGAGGGGGCAGCAGCCACCACCCGGAAGCTCAAGGGGGTGGCGCGGCGCCGCCATCTCAGGGCGGAGCATGTCCGCCTGGGATATAGTCCTACGGAGGCTGACTAAGAATGCTAGCATTTGTTGCCTACGTGGCATGGCGTTTGGCCTTTCCTGCCCGCGCTCATGCGCGCCGTGTATCACCATGGGCCGGCATGGTTTGAAGTGTGTGTTATTGTTTCATGGACCCACCTGTGCATGTGTTATTTGGTTTCATGTTGTTAGCCTGCATGGGTTATTGTTTCATGGTCATGTCTTATTAGCTTTCATGTTTATGCATAACTTGTGCAGTTTGAAAATCTGCTCCGTGATGGTCACAGTGCCACCTATTTCTAGTTGGCAATTTTCAGTGTTACTGCATGCATGGTCCCTTGGTCACTAATTTATCTAGGAGTGCTGGGATGTTTTGACTTTGTGTGCAAGGTCCATCATGCATGTAAAAATAAGTACCACAGTATCAGCGGGTCTGCAAGCATTTACGCTTATTGTGGCATATATTTGTGCCACATAGGCTGGAATAAACATAATCATCATGCATGTTTCATGCTTACCTATCATTTCCATGTTCAAAACTGCACTAGGATGTTTATTCTAGCCCCCCCCAAACTGGTGACTCAAAATAGTCACCAGCTATTTTTAGCATTATCTTGTGGGTCCCTGGGTGAAACAAGACATGTAAGTGTTTGGATGTAGTGCTTGGGTACAGTTGCAGTCCCCCCTGAAATACTAGGGTGAAATCCAAGGTATACGTGCTCCATCATGCATGATAAGGTTGTGAACCCCGTACTCGCGGCCCGCGCGTAGTCGTCTCCAATCATATCCGGCAGGGACCTGTAGTGGTTATGGCAGGTATTGGTGGCACACAGGTTGGAATAAGTGTTAGCATGCATGTTTGCCCATACTCCATGCTTACCTATCGTTTCCATGTTCAAAACTGCACTAGGATGCCTATTTTAGCCCCCCAAAAACTCGCGACTCAAAATAGTCACCAGTTATTTTTAGCACCAGCTGATGGGTCCCTGGGGGAGTTACAATTTTTAGTGTTTGTATCCCATCCTAACTAAAAAATCTATCTACAAAACCAACCCCAGGGTCAACTCATTGAGGAAAGGGGTCTATCATCCATTATTATAAGGGTGTCACCGCGCACACTCACCGTACCCCCCTGAGGGGGGGGCTATTTATAGAGCAGGGGGGGCTAGCACTGGGACCACCCACTATACCCCCAGGTGGGCCCTAATATGGTTATGCTTGGTTCCTAGTATGGTCTAGAAAAAATAATTAGGCTGAATGGGGGCACCTGTGGCATACTGTGCAACTCGTGACTCATTTTAGTCACGAGTCAAAGACGGTTGAGGGGTTAAGGGCCTTGCGCAGCATCTTGGTGACGTTGCCGTCGAGTCGTTGCTCCAGCTCCTGCGTCAGTGTCCAGGTCTCGGCGCCGTAGGTCAGGATCGTCCGAATGACGACCTTGAAGAGTTCACACTAGTCGGGTATATAAGTGATCCTCTTTTGACCCTAGCGGTGAAAATGTAGAAGTCGGAATAAATTAAACGGCCTGACATGTTGTTGTACAATACTACAACTTAACGCCAATAGAAACTCGCCTCCAAAAATATATCTGGATAGAGGCATGCCTCTTATATAGTTTCAAGGTACCTCTTAATAAATCTCGGGCCCCGCCCTCCGCTAATTTGCAAAGTTGCAAATTGGAGACAACCTAGTCGGGGCCGGTTAAATAATTAATTAATTAACTCACGAGCCACGAGCCACGAGGTAGCCATGGCTGACAGCGGAGCTAATAACTTTCACGTTTGAGCACCGAATTTAGCCGTGAATATCACAATCGGTGCGTCTTTCTATGACGCACATGCTGATATAATTTTCCGAAGCTATTAAGCAATATACGATGAGCAAACGCCTCTCGACGCAACGCAGCCTGGCGGCTGCGCTCGGCAATGAAAATACGCCTGCAGCCTCGGCTGCAGCTTCGCCCACCGGCCCAGACGGCGACGGTGACTCTAGTCGTGCACTGGTGCTCGCCCAACCTCCCGGGCTCGCCTCGCCATCTGCATCGCCTGAACCTAAGCGCAGTCGCTCTGCTGAGCCGCCCTGGGAATTAATTAATTAATTAAAATCATAGCTCGACCGTGGGGAGCATATGTAACACATAGCCCTGAGAAAGGGGCATCTATGGGTTTGTAATACAATCAGGGCGACAACCTGCAGGTGTAGGATGTACAACTATCACCTGCTCTGGGTGCACTAGGTGCACCTGCACCTCCATGATGGTTCATGCCTCCTAAACAAGCACAGGCACCCAGGGGGGGCTTGAGGAGAGGGCCTAGAAGGCCTGCATGACATATGGGGTGGAAGGTATGTGGCTGGGCTATAGCTAGGGTACACATGGCCTCTCAGCAGGGAGTAACTCCCTGCATGGGCAAAGCATGACTCGACATTGCTATGGCTATTGCAAGGGCGGGTGTGGGCCCATCACGTAGGCATACATGGCCACGTCACTAAGCTTTCTAGTCTACACTACTGCTATATTCCCTAGGCTGGGGTGGCTGGGGTGGCTGGGGTTGCAGGGGTCGCCTGCCAGGGCTTGTGGGCGACGTAGATGTCCGCCCCCTTCCAGTAGACCGGCTTCTGCCCCGCCGTCTGCCGAAGCTGGAGGTAGGTCGGCCATAACTCCCGTCGCCGTTGTTGCTGCGTCAAGGTCAAGTCGTCGTCCAGCGTGTAGGCGGTCCCCCCAAGCCGCTTGCGACACTTGAGGAACTCCATCTTATCCGCCATGGTGTCAAAGGTGAGGAGCAAGGGGGAGGGGCCGGCCTTACCCCGCGAGCGCCGGGGAAGGCGGGTCACCCCCCGCGGCTTGCCCTTACCAGTGATAGCCATGGGGACAAGGATTTTGTTCTCAAACGCCAGGGCAAGGGTCTCGGAGGTCTCGTCCTGCAGCGGGTCGAAGTGCTTGACTATGACGTTAAGGCTGCGCTTGGCGAGCTCGGCCTCCTCGCGGAGGTCCAGCGTCTGCTGCTTAAGCTGGGCGGCGACGGCGGAGGTGGTGGAGGTGGCGTGTTGCTTAAGCATGTCCGCCCAGGTCGGGATGGGAGGAGCATCGCCGGCAGGGCCAGCAGGGGCTGGCCGAGCGGCGATGTCCTTCACCGCCTGAGCAGTGATGCCGGCGGTGTTCTGCAAGCATTCGATGGCTATGGCATTGTCCTGCAGGCGCTTGTCGATGGCGAGAAGCTGGGCCGTGAGGGCGTCGGTTGTGGTGGAGGTGGAGGCGAGGAGCTTGGAGGTGGCGGTGGTGGTGGAGGAGAGGATGGGAAGCTCGGCAGCCAACGTGCCGCCCATGGCCGCCACATCTGCGGCCAGGGGTGTCACGTGCTGTTCGATGGCGTTGTTGATGATGGAGCGAATTTTGGAGGTGGAGGGGGGGCCCAGATGTCGGCGACAGAGCGCCCGAGGAGGCAGCAGAGGGCGAGGAGCTGAAGGCGGGGGCGGGAGTAGCTGGACAGATCCGACGGGGAATCCATGCGGGTAGGCATAATGATGCGGCCTTGGACGTAAAAGTGCTTGCCCAGGGCAAGAAGCGAGGTGCGCGACCCGAAGAACACGGCGTTCATAAACTGGATGGGATTTGCGCGGCCTTGTGTCCACCATGTAGCTGATTTGACGTCAAAGTCTATTGCTTTCCAGTCCGGCTCGTCAGGGGGCGGATGCTCAGGGCGGCTACGTTTAGGCTCTGGCGCCCTGGGAAGAGATCTCCTTTGACGTCAACAGCTCCAGCTACTGGCAACGCAGCCCCGGATTCTTAATGGAAGAAGTGTTTTTCGTCAATCACGCCTCGCTTCTAGCCCTGTGCGTGCACCTCACGTCCCACAACCGCGGCCGCTGGCCTGGTGATGGCAAGCTCGTCGACCCCGCCGAGGCTCTCCCAATCATTCACCGCATGAGTCGCCCCAAGCTCTTAACGCTTCGCCCTCTGCTCCCCTGTTGGACGCTCCGAAACCGCGATCTGGACTCCCCCACCGCCCCCCCCCACCTTCCCCACCGAAGCCACCATCCGCACTCCTCCTTAAGGAAGCTTTCGAGCAGCACGTGACCCCCCTTGCCGCAGATGTGGCGGCAACTGGCTCCGCTAGCTGCTGAGCTTCCCACCATCCCGGCCCACCGCCACCGCCACCCTCCTCGCCTCCACCCCCCCCTCCCCCTCCGCCTCCACCGACTCCATCACCGCCCAGCTCCGCGACATCGACCAGCGCCTCAAGGATAATGCAATTGCTATCGAGGTCCTGCAGAACACCGCAGGCCTCACCGCCCAGGCGGTGAAGGACATTGCCGCCAAGCCAGCGCCTGCTGGCGTGGCCGGCGATGTTCCTCCCATCACGACCTGGGCGGATATGCTTAAGCAACATACCACCTCCACCACCTCCGCCGTCACTGCCCAGCTCCAGCGGCAGACGCTTGGGCCTCCGCGAGGAGGCCGAGCTCGCCAAGCGCAGCCTCAACGCCATACTCAAGAACTTCGACATGGAAGAAGGTGAGAATTCCGAGAAGCTTGCACGCGCGTTTGAGAGCAAAATCCTTGCACGCATGGGCCTTCTTGGTGAGATTAAGCTGACCGCCCACCGCCTCCCCCGCGCGCGGGGTAAGGCAGGGGCGCCTCCGCTTCTTCTCATCTTTGAGAGCCCAGCGGACAAGATTGCGTTTCTCAGACGCCGGCCGCAAGCGGCTCGAGAAGACTCACATCACCCTTGACGACGACTTGACCCTGGCGCAGCAACAACGGCGACGGGAGCTATGGCCGACCTACCTCCAGCTCCGGCAGACCAAGGCGGGCCAGCCGGTGTACTGGAAGGGGGCGGCCATCTACGTCGGCCACAAGCCCTGGCACGCGACCCCCTCGGCCACCGCGGTCCCAGGGACTCCAGCAGCCCCAGCCTAGGGGAATACAGCAGCAGTGTAGAATAGTTAGACAGTGGCCTTGTACATGCCCGCCTACTACAGGCACTGTACCAGCTGAGGCCTAGCATTTTTAGTCATGTACATGTGTGCCTATGATGAGCCACCCTCCAGATGATGCCTAGCTTTATTTTATTATGCAGTGCCCATGTAGAGAGCTGCTCTCTGCTGAGAAGCCATGCCCTAGCTCTTGTATAGCCATACTGATCTTCCCCCACATGACATGCTCCCCCTTAGCTGGGCATAGCGTGATAGATCATGAGGGTGCAGGTGCCCTGGTGCACCTAGAGCAAGGGTAGCTGAAATTCCCACCCTTGCATGAAGTAGCCTAGAATATATCATAGGCCATATGCCCCTTCTCAAGGGCTATGTGCTACATATACTCCCAACGGAGTTATGTTCCTAATTAATTAAATAAATAATTAATGAATTTATTAATTAATCATTAATTAATTAATCAATAGACACGTGACTGCGTCACGTGAGCAAAGTCCTCAGTGGGAGGGTCACACGCGGAGCCCCCACAGGCTTGGGGGTAGTCTCCTTCATCACGTGCCATCATGTTGTAATTTAATTAATGGAGTCATGTTATAATTTAATTAAATGTTTTCTAATTCATCAAATTCATTCACTAATTAATTAATTAATCAATCAATTAATTAATTAAATAATCAGCTTCCTAACTGGCCATCTCCATTTTCTAACACCACGGCCAGTAATTAACACAGTGCCGTGGCCAACAAATTCAGGCTTGACCCTCAAATTTCCAGTGGATCCCACTGCTGCGCATACTCGCACACCCGTCTGCACTATATCATGTTCTTGTTGGTATCTCGCCATAGAGATGGTCACGGCATAAAAACATAAGAGTTGTCTCCTTGATAATCAAAATCCAACTTTCGCAGCAGCTTACAAATACAAAGTACAGATGCATGCACCAGGCAGCAGTGCTTCCTCATCAGATATATACCCTATGTTACAACACCATGCCCGCACAGACAAATCCCGCACTACAGAGCATACCCATGACCATGTTCATGGGCGCCTGCATATTTGGGCAAGAAACCCATACACTCGCCCACCCAGGGCGCCTAGGCAATCGTGCCAGTACGCTTGCAAGTAGAGCTCGTTGTGTTGCTTTCTTGTTAATAGCTTGTCACGTTGAGCATCTGGGGTGTGCCACACAAACCACAGAGGAGAGTGGAGCAAAGGGAACATCCTCCGAAATAGTTAATTATTAATGATGCTCGGTAAACACACAACACCGGTCATTGTAGGGGTGCCATTTTGCTTTGAAAGTTCCGACTCTGCTATTACTAACGCTGATTTCAGCACCACTGAGCTTTTCTATGTGCTCATTAAGTGATCACAAAGGTGGACACTATAGACACAATGGGCGCCATAGGCACCATAGCCAATACTAGATTGAAAATTACCACAAGAAATTTCAGCACGTTTTTACAGAAGTGACATGAGAGCAAAGCCGAATCGACACTCTACTACAACCACTTCTGTACTTCAGACAAGCAGCAGGAAATGCTAGACAGGTGCTGCCACATAAAGTTTCTAATACAAGACATACAGGCCACTCACACTAATCTGGATGAATGCGCTAGCACCTCCTGATTACTGCACTAAGATATCTCCCACAATATTTGTCACTGATATTCCCCACCCACCTGTAGATACACCCTCCGTTGCTGTCCAACGCTTCACCGGGGGGAGGACCTCGCAAGGCTTTGGGGTCACTCGCAACGAAGAAACTTTGCCATTCCCCTGGTGTGAACAATACTTACTGCTAGCCGCCAACCAGCTGCATGCATATATTCCATTACAATCGCTGCCCACCACCCACCTTTGAGTAAAACAAGAAGCATAGGCCACCACCCACCTGTAGTGATTGATGATTACTGTCAACTGCCACCCACCTTTCCAAATAGAAACACCGCCCACCTCGAGCGCAAACTAACCGATAGGTACTACATAACTTCTCTCGCCCGCCAGCCACCTTTGATAAATTCCTGCCGACCGCCACCAACCTCGACCACATAGGAGCCATACATTCTCCCACCTCCAATAACTGATGTTTACTGCCGACTGCCACCCACTTCTGATAAATGGTTACTGCCAACCGCCACCCACCTCGAGTGCCAGCCGCACGTGCAGCTGCCCCCGGGAGACGCCCGAGAGTGGATACCACTGATCATGCACTTTGTCGGTGCTGATCTTGCGCAGGTCGATCACGCACGTGCCGAGCGACACGGCGCCCACCAGGTTCTTGTCCTTGCACTCGATGATGAGCTGGCTGTCCTCCGTGTCCACGCCCGGCGTCGGCTTGTTGGGGAGGAAGAAGCGGAAGACCTCCTTGTCCCACACCGGGTCGCACGTGCTGTCGCGCACCTGGAACTCAGCCACGCACAGAAAACATGGTGATACACATGCCACGAGAAGCAGCATGAAAAATGGCATCGGAAATGCCATGAAAGATAGACTAAACCAGGACACGGGCAGCCAAACGTGCATCCGCAAAACATTGACAGCGCGGTGCGCACCAGGCGAAAACAGACGCCCATACTGCATCGACCAGATGGGCCGCTGAGCATGCGGCATCAGAACACCATCCCGTGGAAGCAACCGCCCATGCACAGAATGGGCCATCAGGGAGGCATAGCCATGGGACAACAGAGGAAGGGGGACAGGAGAGACAGCGGGGTCGGAGCTAGACCCCCCATGAAGTGACTCTAGTGCTTCATTCCCACCCACCGAGATGTACTGCTAGTACGCTCTAGATTCTACTCCTCTCTACTGCTTGCGTGATTGTATTTGCCCACCCACCGTGCTTGTACTTCCTAAAACCTGCCCACCAAGGCGTACTGTTTGTACATTCTACTGCCTTCCAATACTATATAGCTTGTATTTGCCCACCCACCGTGGTGTACTGCTTGTACTTTCCTACCACCTACCCACCAAGGCGTACCGTTTGTACTTTGTACTGCCTTCTAATACGACACAGCTTGCATTTGCCCACCCACCTTGGTGTACTGCTTGTACTTGCCGATGCGGATCTTCAAATACGGGTCGCTCCGCAGACCGATCAGGTTGCGGCCTTCCAGGTTCTTGGCCTGCAAGCCCGACAGCGAGAGCCGCCACGTGCTACTCCCCGGCACCGATGCAGGTGGAGGAGGCGAGCTATCAACAAAGCTGTCCAAACGACCCATCTTCGACGTGACAGACCCCGACCGGGGGGAGGGCGGGACCGAGGGCGCGCGGGAGGACGGTCGGGACGTTCCGGTATGGTCATGGACGGGCTTCTCTTGGCCGGATGTGGGGTTGGACGACTCAGCCGAAAGGCTTGGGTCTGATTCGCCGAACACATCATCTTCTTCAGGAAGCGGCGGCGGCGTATTCGGCAGCTGGGCGGACATGGTGTGGCTGTGTGCGGGCCGCGAGGGCGAGCTCGTGTCTTTGAGGGTTTCTTCGGCGATGGCCTTCTTGAGAAGGCCGCCTGGTTGGTGAAGGTTGGGGCCAGCGGCGGAGAGTGGCCAGGCAACAATCACAGAGAAGAAAAGGTGGATAAATTAGTCAAACGGTGAATGGCCTGATGTATGGATGCTCAGCGGTCAGCACATGTTTCCTTGAATGCATACGCTTTTGGTTGGAGAGAGCTGATATCGCCCCAGTATGGCTCAGGCCTTGCCTCAGGATGGCACATGGGGCCACCCTGCAAACCACTTGATAGAGGATGAAGGGAAGCTTCCGAGTGTATCAGCTGATCTATCAGCTGTTCAACAAACAGTGCCTGCCCATCAGCAGAGGAACGGGAACTCGGCATGCCAGTAGATGCAATACTTAAGCAAAAGAGCTACTTGAGCCCACTACAATTCCTATCTGCTCCCCGCCCTTTCCCTCTGCCACATGAGGGGTACTCATTGAGGCCCACTTCTCTTCCCCTGCTCGCCCCTCAGCCAGTATCTATTGCCAGTTTCTCCCCCAACCCAGTTGTAGCCACCCTGGCACCACCCTGGCCCCTCCTGACCACTCACATGCGCTAGAATGTCGTGGCGTAGGAGTTCGGAAAATATTGTGCGGAAACCTTTTGCCACCTGGGGCAAAGGTTCCGCACAACATTCTACCGGAGTTAGCCACTCTCCGGTACACTCAAGTTCATTCCGCAATGAACTTGAGTGTACCGGAGAGTGGTTAACTCCGGTAAAATATTGTGCAGAAACTTTGCCGCAGGTGGCAAAAGGCTTCCACGCAATATTTTCGTAACTACAGGGTCACTTTATGACCTCATGCCACGACGATGCTGCTGCTATTGTCACCATCCCCGGGCCCTGTTAGAAACAGGACTGATGGGGACGTGTCAGCTGCCAGCAGGAGACTTCACACTCCGAACAACTCACTCGGCACGCTGGACGCCTTCTTCAACTGCAGCGACTGAAGCGGCTCCCCCACGTTGATGCTGGCGACGTAAAATGGCCGGGATGGGAGGGCCGGTGGGGGGGGGGGCAGAAGCCAAGGCAGGCAGATCATCAGCAAGAATCTAGGGCCAGGGCAGCCACAGAATGAGCATGGCCACAGCCTGCCCAGGTGAGCTGCACATATACAACACACACAAACAGGGAAGGGGGGGGGAGGAGGAGCGAGTGTGCATACGAGAAAAGGTGCCCTTACCTTGTTTCCACCGGTACAGCGTGTTCCTGGTCCAGGAGGGAATCACTCTTGTCGGACCCTTAGCCGTCCAGAACAACGGACAAGACATCCCACCCCTTTCCAGCGACAACCTCTTGCCTGGATCGCAAGCGAACAAAGCTTCCCACCTGAAAACATCCCTTGCACAACCAAGCAATTTTGCTGTCCACGTCAACCAGGAAGCTTTGTCGCGCACAGACGGGTGACAAGCCTCCCAACACTTCCACACACCAGGCTACAAGCTGCCAGTGTGCCGAAACTGCCGTGTTTGCCAGAAATATTACAGCACCAGCTTTGCCACAAGTCCTCCAACAGTATGCCTGTCATGCTCGCGTAACCAGGTGGCCCGTCTGACAGCATCGGCCACCCGCACTAGCACAGGAAGTCATGTTTGTGCGCCACGAATAACTCAATGCCTTCATACATGGACAACCCGTGCGCCAGAAATTAATATGACTCAAACGTCCTCACAAAATTTTACCCATGCACGTGCGACAGGAAATACTCACATGTCTTCATACAAGATCTTGAGGCGGACTTCCCCCGACGCGGTTGCCTGCAGCTTCAGCCACATGTCGTGAATGTGGCCATCACGGTACTTGGTCAGGTCCACCTGGAGCGACCCCAAGAAGTCGTCGCTCATCCCGCGCACGAAGTCCCGGTCGTAGCAAGACAGCGTCAGCCGGTCGCCCGAGCCCCCCACCGCGGGGAAGCGGAACTCCTGGTCCCACTTGGGCTCCAGCGTGTTGGGCATTGCCTTGCTGATGCGCTTTTTTTCCCCGAGGGACAGCTTGCAGTAGGGGTCGCTCTTGCCTGGGGGCGGCGATAAACAAAAATAAGTTTCGGGTCCGAACAAACAAACAAACAAACAAACAAACATAGTTCCGACTTGGGATAACCTTCACAGGCAACCCACAGCACAATGCGAGTGCATCACAATCATGCTGGGAGTAGGGGCTGCTCATGCCTGGGGGCGCCGATATAGGGGGAAAACACGAATACAAACGGACAGGAATGTCAAACAGGAATGCCAAAGGCATACGATCGCGAGATGTGAGTGGGTTACCAAGCTCGCAAGTAAACCCGAAACGTGAGTCATCCCGCAAAGGCTACTCGCAGTCGCCCCCCATGAATAAGAGCAGGCACCCCCCTGTAGCTGCAGCCTGGTATTAGCGATGAGTAGTGTTAGTAATATTAATAGTGTGCTCAGCAACCTCGCATTTGGTAAGCACATAGACATGCGGCGTTGCTGCGTTCAGCAATGATTGCCAGGCCACGCCGCATAAATGACTATAGGTGCATCGATGCGGTGCTATCTGCATGCATACCGTCAGCACCCTGGAACTGGCCCACTCATCTATCAATGTAAGCGCAAGGCCATGCGGCAAAAATGGAAACTGGAGTACACAGTACCTCCAGACTGCTGGCGTTCGTGGCCACCAGGCCGCGCCCCTCTTCCATGCAAGGCACTCGCACTCGCACGAGTGTCGGTGTACCCACGCAGCACCAGTGACTACTCACGCAGCACCAGTGACTACTCGCGCAGCACCAGTGACTACTCACGCAGCACCAGTGACTACTCACGCAGCACCAGTGACTACTCACGCAGCACCAGTGACTACTCACGCAGCACCAGTGACTACTCACGCAGCACCAGTGACTACTCACGCAGCACCAGTGACTACTCACGCACAGCACTAGTAACTACTCATGCAGCACGAGTGACTACTGGCATACCGTTGGCGTCCTTGGCCACCAGGTCGCGCCCCTCCACCAGCTGGACCACCCACGTGGCCGTGCGCGAGGCTAGGGGACGAGGGACGGGCGACAGGAGACGAGCGATCAGAAAGGAGGCAGCAGGCAGCAGACAGAGGTGAGGAGGGCATGTCAGTGGCCGAATGAAGCCGGCGGACGTTGGGGGGCAGGCGGCGAACGCGGATGGGCGCAAATGCAGACAGAGGAAAAGAGTGCTGGTCAGGAACCGAGAGTGCTGGTCCGATTCGGAGAGGGCTGGCCAGTATACTACCATATATACAGGCATTAGTGTGGTATGTCATGACCCTAACTGCTAAGTCCGATGTACTAGTACAGCGCAAAATGCCCGGTTCCTCATCGAGCACGGTCTCAACAACCCCTGGACATGGGTACTATACGACTTACAGTGGTGCCTTAGTACCAGCATCCCCTGGCGGTCGCATGCCATGCATGCTTAGCACCAGCATCCCCTGGCGTTGGCCTGTCATGCGTGCAGGAGTGGCAGCATCCCTAATACGATTTCCTGTGTACCCGCCGAACAGCTTTTCAGAAGCACCCGAGTGCATGCTCTATACTATTGTCGACCACTTTACCAAGCTAGCATGCCCTACCCTGTGTGCCCACCCAAGGAGCTGCTCAATCCCATCATAGTGCGTGCACTACATAATTATCTACAACTCCATCGTGCGAGCACACGGAGTCGTATGAGCTCACCCAGCAGCTTCTCAATCACGCCCGAGTGCGGGTCGTACGCGGCGGCCGCGGGGGAGGTTCCCTCCGCTTCGGCCACACCCGACTCCCTGCATTGTTTAGAGCAGGTACGACAACCACAACGCAACGCGTGCCGCTGGAGCCCAGCTTGAACAAAAGCGGAGCAAAGGTCCAGCAAAGGTCCAGCAAAGGTCCAGCAAAGGTCCAGCAAAGGTCCAGCAAAGGTCCAGCAAAGGTCCAGCAAAGGTCCAGCAAAGGTCCAGCAAAGGACCAGCAAAGGTCCAGCACGTTGATATGGTTTTGCACGCTGAAAAGGTTCATCTCGTTAAAAAGACCTAGCAACGGTTCAGCACAGGTGCACCACGTAGAGCGCAGGGATAATAACCGTCGAACGCCAGCAGGCCTCATACATGCTCTCCGTCTTTGCCAGGCTACTGACAACCGTGTGCTGGCGAGGTCACTGACGAGCGTATGCATACGAGGTAACACGGCGACAGCTTCGCACGACAGCCAATTTGGACTAGTCGGGGATGATTTCCGATCTTAAACGGTTATGGCGATGACCAGCAGGGCTCATTTTAATGAATTGCTAGGTTGTTGATGAACAGGAGCCCTGCTAGCAAAGCAGACCAAGGCCACCCACCAGCAGGGCTCGAAGATGAGGTGCAGGAGGCCGACCTCGGTATGCCCACTGCTGGCGCTTGTCAGCGAGATGGTCGCCGTGTACGTGGTGCCTTCCTTCACACGCACCGCCGTGGGGACTTGGTCACGCCCGTTGTACCAGAGGGTGGTGCTGCCGTCCGTCATCCACTTGAACTGGCCCATGGGAACGCAGCGAAAAGCATGGAAGACATGCAGTTTGGCCGATTATATTTACATGGCATGCGGGATGGGTGTCATCAACACCACTTGAACTGGCCGACGTGAACACCATGACGACGTGGAAACCCTGGACAACCCCAGTGAGGCCGACAAGTTTTTACGGCATGGGATGGCAAGCGTCCTCCACTTTGACTGGCCAAATAGGTAAGCAGCAAAAGGCATGGAAGACATAGTTTGGCCGATCTTGTTTCCATGGCATGTGTGATGGGTGTCGTCATCACCACTTGAAATGAACAGTGAGAGCGCCGTGAGGAAGGACACATCAAATAATGGACAGCCAAGTCTGGCCAACTGGTTTACAAGGCATGCGTGTCGCGTGCCTTGGCTGGTTTACAAGAAACGCGACGGCCCATGAGTTACTCATTTGACTGCGTGGCGCCCATGGGGGAAGTGCCAACCATGGGCAGCTCGTCACAAGCCAAGGACAGTGCAGGGCAAAGCAGCACACACACAGCCCTGGATTTGGTCACCAATATGCGCTGTGAGTGTTTCATTTACATACTGGATGCGTCTGGCAGGTTCAAACAACGGACAACAAACATTCTTGAAAAGAGGGCACTTATAGCCAAGCCCAATCAACTGGTCAATTTCATCCTTATGAAGTACAAGAACAGGGGGGACAGAGAGTCACTCCTTCATAGGCTGGCCACAAAGTGGGCAACACACCCAAGTAGCTGCCCCAGAACCTGGGTGTTTGCCACAGAATGGCAAGCATCCCCAACACAGGAGCAGAAAAGGAAATCAGGGAGAAGCTGGCGTCGCCAAGAAAATGCTATCATAGAAGCTTTTCACTGTCGCAAACTTTGGCTTCCATCCAGGGCTCTCTTATTGGACCGCAGTAAAATCCCGCGACCAGTATGCTTGATCTGACTAAACGCCCAAGTGCATGTTTTCACTTTGTGATTCACTAATTTTTTAATTTTTTTTTCTGTTTAAAAAAAAGTTAGAAATATTAATGTAATTGAGATTGTGAGCGCTCACCTGGAAAAATCCGTTGGCGGCCTCACGCTGCTGCCCTTCGCTCGTGTCCTTGACGCTGAACTGCAGGGTGTAACCACGCGGGCAAGCAACCAACAGAACAAACAAATGACCCACCCAGAAAATGAAGCTAGAAGACGTGCATATACATACATACACACGTCGAAGCTTCCCCAGTACACACAACCCATGAGCAAAAGCGAGGGATCCACAGGCAGCAAGGACGTTCGCACTGCCAGTGCCGGAGTGCCGCAGAGAAGCGTGTATGCGAGTGATGATGTTCCGTAAGCAGCATTATGCGACGGGTAAGGTTGAAGGGAAAAAAGTCAGATATGTTTGGAGTACACAGTCATGCTAGCTTACGCGAGGGAGACCGCTCATCTCCATGGCTCAGGTTTCTCGACAGCTGTGCTGTGCAACCCTGAAACAGACGGGTTCTGCTACAGCTTTGCGATTTCACCCAAAAAAGGGGTTGAAATGCAGACTGCTATTTTTGTTATTATTATTATTTCTTTCTCTTGTTCTCTTTTTAAGAAAATTATTATAATTATGCCCGAGCCCCCAAGCGGCCTGTGATCGCGAGTACCCACGACCCTCCGTTCTAACACCCCGACTGGCAGCCGTCACAAGGCATTTGGTCACGCGCTGTGACGTCTCCAGGCCATCTGGTGAACCCCACCCACCTTAATTAATATCCACCCCGCACACACACCACCCCTGACTCAAAATGACCATATTCCCCCCCCCCCCCAACCACATCCGCAGACAGACATCCACTGACCCTGACTTACACTCACCCACCCCCGTTCCGGTTCACCCAATTGCCACACCACCGCCGGCTCGAATTGACCGACAGCAATTTACGCTCACCCACCCCCAACTCACACTCACCAACCGCTTCTGATATCCACCGACCCGCTACTCACATTGACTAACCCCCCGCACACATCCACCAACCCACATGGACCAACCCCGACACTTGTCGACCCGCTACACACATCGACCCTACATCCCCCCACACATCCACCAACCCACATTGACAGAGCCTGACGTCGTGTCCTGCAGGTGGTAGACGACAGGGACGGTTTCCAAGCCTGTGTCCACTGACTCCCCCATGGGCACGTCATCGTGGCTCATATCCTCTTTGCTGGGGACCGTCACGGAACGCCGCTTGGAGCCCAGGCGAACCTCCACCGTGACCTCGGGCCAGGGGCCTCCTTTCTCCTGTCCGGTGCCCTCGCTGGGCGACTCGGGGCTGACGGGGTCGCCGCCTGCGGCCATGCCAGTGAGGAGAGGGAAAAAAACACATCAGCCACAGAAGGATCACACAAGGACACATTCTTGTGTCCCTATAAATTAACATGCACTAGATAACGAAATTAATTACAGTGACTAACTAGAATGTTCTAGAAAACGCGAGCGTGGTCAACGGGAGCATTTGCTGGAACGGGAAGCTCCCACTTGAACATCCCCGTGTTCTGGATTTTCTTATCATAGGAAGTGCCGACTTGAGCGATGCTTCCTAACAATTAAGTGAGACATACCTAGCCATACACTTGATACTGTTTCTTGATACTGCTACTACCAGTACTCCTTTGATCCGACACGGCCAGATGATGCATCCCAACCAACTCAATTCTGCAAAGAAAACTCACGCCCCTCACAATACATCCACCATTCCCATCCTCCTTCATTAATGCTTGCTCCATCCCGCTAAACACCCAGGCATCTCACTGTGTGCTAAACACTCAAGAAGCAGCCTGACATCCAGCAAGCTACAGCGACCCCCCCCAAAACCCGCTACCTACAAAGGCCTCCAGGCCTTTGTAGGTACCCCCTTGTAGGTACCACCCACCCATCCATGACACCAACCGGTGCGCTAGCCAACCACCCGCCGGCATGCTTCCGCCACACACTGGCCACCACCAGCCAGCATATGGGCTGAGGAATCCTACCCATGGCCGGCGGGGCATCACCTGCGCAGAGAGCCTAGACGTCCTCCCTGCACTAGCCAGTAGCTCCCACCTGGCATGCTCCCGCCCGCTGCCACCCACCCGCTGGTGTGCTCCCCGCCCCACTAGACACCCACCTGACAGAGGGCCCCCGTACTGCACGTTCAGCAAGTGCACGGTGACGACGCCGCTGGGTGGGCGCGGCAGCCGGATGGAGGGGGACTTGTCCGGGCGGAAGGGGATGGACTGGAGCGACCGGCGCGGCTCCACCAGAGAGCGGGACAGCTCGCTCTTGACAAGCTCGCTCTGGGGGGTTGCGGATGGCGGGATTGAGGGAGTGGAGGGCAGGGTTACAAGGGAAGGGGCGCGAGTCCACAGCACAGTATTGCCAACCAAAGGGCAGGACTTATGAGGCCATACCACCGCAAGGTATCGTCAACCAAAGGGCAGGATTTAGCGCCGGAGTCAGGGCCACCGGGACGTGCGGATGAGAGAATAAAGAAAAAAAAGGGAAATGGGGGCTTTAATGATACCATGAGCGACCGTCGACCGCAGGCGACAAAAGGGCAGCATGGGGCATGAGCCATAAACGCATTGAAGTTGATGGAAGGTTTTAAATGAGCCCAACTTTCTGTTAAAAAAAAAAAAATGCAGCCTGCGAGCCCAAGGCCGGGCCCCATATCAGTTGCAAGTCTGTTGGTACAGACGTGGCGGCACCGAAATCGTAGCGCGGCCAGATGCAGGCATTTGCCCACAGGCGATGAGGTATGACAGCTCCACGCCTTGCCCACGGGGTGTCATATCACAGCACCGACGCTGCTAGGTACGACAGCTCCACGCCTTGCCCACGGGGTTTCATCTCACAGCACCGACGCTGCTAGGTACGACAGCTCCACGCCTTGCCCATGGGGTGTCATATCACAGCACCGACGCTGCTAGGTACGACAGCTCCACGCCTTGCCCATGGGGTGTCATCTCACAGCACCGACGCTGCTAGGTACGACAGCTCCACGCCTTGCCCATGGGGTGTCAAATCACAGCACCGACGCATGCGAATATCCAAGGGGCAGCCGAGCCACGAACGGAAGGATGGGTGGCGGATATTGTAGAATGCCGAGCATGCTTTCGATGCGCTCCATCTATCTGCTGAGTCTTAGACGTGGCTCCTCACATTCTTTGCCCTAGGCTCCCCCTGTTTCCTTCCCCACCAGCCCCTCCCCCCACCCCCCACCCAAACACGCACACACATCTTGTAGTAATCCTTGATACTTGTGGGTAAGTCTGGCAGGTAACTCACCAGCCACTTGTCCGGTGGGCAGACACGTGCATGCAACGACCACTGCAAGCTGATACGCTCATAGCGCATCTAGCTACTGCTGCCGCCGCTACCAAGACACCCACCCGCCAGCAGCCACTACACCCACCAGCCACTTCTCGATGATGGGCATGCCCGTGATGTTGACCCCGACCAGCTTGAGGTCCATCTTGACGTCCGGCTTGGAGGTGAAGGACATGAGCATGACGCGGTGGGAGGGGAAGAACCGCAGGCGGAGCTGTTGTTGGTGGTGGTGGTGGTGGTGGGTGGGGCAGGGCACAGCCATACAACCAAAAGCTCAATGCAGACGTCAAGGGAGGGGATGCCTGATTTTTCCTTGCAACGAGCGGAAGGGCAAGAAGTGCAGCCGTAGCTGCAAAGTAATGGCTCTGGATGCGTGCACGCGCTAACCAAAGGGGTGCGCATCAATGGCGTGTCCAGGGGGGGGCGACCCCTGCCTCACCTTGCCGCATACACAAGTCAAGGCCGCATGTCGTGCGCATCTGCCACAGCCCGACATTGCCGCGAGTCGCGAGGTACCCCGCACACACGCATGCACAGTTCCATGTGCTCTTACTTTTTCCTTGACACAGCCGAGGCGACCGGTCCACCTGGCCACATGTCATGCCCATCCCACCCACGCGCACCTTGCCATGCTCTAAAGCTACAAAATTCCACTCCGCATCCTATATCGCTATCCTCCCTCGCCTTGCCATGGCTAACTCCGCTAGCCATGGCATAACCCCGCGGTTCTGGTTTAGACTGTTCCCCTACCGCGAGTGTCTGGCATATAGAAAGGCTCATAGTCATTATTGAAGGCTAGTTAGACTGTTCCCCTATCGCGAGTGTCTGGCATATAGAAAGGCTCATAGTCATTATTGAAGGCTAGTTAGACTGTTCCCCTATCGCGAGTGTCTGGCATATAGAAAGGCTCATAGTCATTATTGAAGGCTAGTTAGACCGTTCCCCTATCGCGAGTGTCTGGCATATAGAAAGGCTCATAGTCATTATTGAAGGCTAGTTAGACCGTTCCCCTATCGCGAGTGTCTGGCATATAGAAAGGCTCATAGTCATTATTGAAGGCTAGTTAGACTGTTCCCCTATCGCGAGTGTCTGGCATATAGAAAGGCTCATAGTCATTATTGAAGGCTAGTTAGACTGTTCCCCTATCGCGAGTGTCTGGCATATAGAAAGGCTCATAGTCATTATTGAAGGCTAGTTAGACCGTTCCCCTATCGCGAGTGTCTGGCATATAGAAAGGCTCATAGTCATTATTGAAGGCTAGTTAGACCGTTCCCCTATCGCGAGTGTCTGGCATATAGAAAGGCTCATAGTCATTATTGAAGGCTAGTTAGACTGTTCCCCTATCGCGAGTGTCTGGCATATAGAAAGGCTCATAGTCATTATTGAAGGCTAGTTAGACTGTTCCCCTATCGCGAGTGTCTGGCATATAGAAAGGCTCATAGTCATTATTGAAGGCTAGTTAGACTGTTCCCCTATCGCGAGTGTCTGGCATATAGAAAGGCTCATAGTCATTATGGAAGGCTAGTTAGACTGTTCCCCTATCGCGAGTGTCTGGCATATAGAAAGGCTCATAGTCATTATTGAAGGCTAGTTAGACCGTTCCCCTATCGCGAGTGTCTGGCATATAGAAAGGCTCATAGTCATTATTGAAGGCTAGTTAGACTGTTCCCCTATCGCGAGTGTCTGGCATATAGAAAGGCTCATAGTCATTATTGAAGGCTAGTTAGACTGTTCCCCTATCGCGAGTGTCTGGCATATAGAAAGGCTCATAGTCATTATTGAAGGCTAGTTAGACTGTTCCCCTATCGCGAGTGTCTGGCATATAGAAAGGCTCATAGTCATTATTGAAGGCTAGTTAGACCGTTCCCCTATCGCGAGTGTCTGGCATATAGAAAGGCTCATAGTCATTATGGAAGGCTAGTTAGACTGTTCCCCTATCGCGAGTGTCTGGCATATAGAAAGGCTCATAGTCATTATTGAAGGCTAGTTAGACTGTTCCCCTATCGCGAGTGTCTGGCATATAGAAAGGCTCATAGTCATTATTGAAGGCTAGTTAGACTGTTCCCCTATCGCGAGTGTCTGGCATATAGAAAGGCTCATAGTCATTATGAAGGCTAGTTAGACTGTTCCCCTATCGCGAGTGTCTGGCATATAGAAAGGCTCATAGTCATTATTGAAGGCTAGTTAGACTGTTCCCCTATCGCGAGTGTCTGGCATATAGAAAGGCTCATAGTCATTATTGAAGGCTAGTTAGACCGTTCCCCTATCGCGAGTGTCTGGCATATAGAAAGGCTCATAGTCATTATTGAAGGCTAGTTAGACTGTTCCCCTATCGCGAGTGTCTGGCATATAGAAAGGCTCATAGTCATTATTGAAGGCTAGTTAGACTGTTCCCCTATCGCGAGTGTCTGGCATATAGAAAGGCTCATAGTCATTATTGAAGGCTAGTTAGACTGTTCCCCTATCGCGAGTGTCTGGCATATAGAAAGGCTCATAGTCATTATTGAAGGCTAGTTAGACTGTTCCCCTATCGCGAGTGTCTGGCATATAGAAAGGCTCATAGTCATTATGGAAGGCTAGTTAGACTGTTCCCCTATCGCGAGTGTCTGGCATATAGAAAGGCTCATAGTCATTATTGAAGGCTAGTTAGACTGTTCCCCTATCGCGAGTGTCTGGCATATAGAAAGGCTCATAGTCATTATTGAAGGCTAGTTAGACTGTTCCCCTATCGCGAGTGTCTGGCATATAGAAAGGCTCATAGTCATTATTGAAGGCTAGTTAGACTGTTCCCCTATCGCGAGTGTCTGGCATATAGAAAGGCTCATAGTCATTATTGAAGGCTAGTTAGACTGTTCCCCTATCGCGAGTGTCTGGCATATAGAAAGGCTCATAGTCATTATTGAAGGCTAGTTAGACCGTTCCCCTATCGCGAGTGTCTGGCATATAGAAAGGCTCATAGTCATTATTGAAGGCTAGTTAGACTGTTCCCCTATCGCGAGTGTCTGGCATATAGAAAGGCTCATAGTCATTATTGAAGGCTAGTTAGACTGTTCCCCTATCGCGAGTGTCTGGCATATAGAAAGGCTCATAGTCATTATTGAAGGCTAGTTAGACTGTTCCCCTATCGCGAGTGTCTGGCATATAGAAAGGCTCATAGTCATTATTGAAGGCTAGTTAGACTGTTCCCCTATCGCGAGTGTCTGGCATATAGAAAGGCTCATAGTCATTATTGAAGGCTAGTTAGACTGTTCCCCTATCGCGAGTGTCTGGCATATAGAAAGGCTCATAGTCATTATTGAAGGCTAGTTAGACTGTTCCCCTATCGCGAGTGTCTGGCATATAGAAAGGCTCATAGTCATTATTGAAGGCTAGTTAGACTGTTCCCCTATCGCGAGTGTCTGGCATATAGAAAGGCTCATAGTCATTATTGAAGGCTAGTTAGACTGTTCCCCTATCGCGAGTGTCTGGCATATAGAAAGGCTCATAGTCATTATTGAAGGCTAGTTAGACTGTTCCCCTATCGCGAGTGTCTGGCATATAGAAAGGCTCATAGTCATTATTGAAGGCTAGTTAGACTGTTCCCCTATCGCGAGTGTCTGGCATATAGAAAGGCTCATAGTCATTATTGAAGGCTAGTTAGACTGTTCCCCTATCGCGAGTGTCTGGCATATAGAAAGGCTCATAGTCATTATTGAAGGCTAGTTAGACTGTTCCCCTATCGCGAGTGTCTGGCATATAGAAAGGCTCATAGTCATTATTGAAGGCTAGTTAGACTGTTCCCCTATCGCGAGTGTCTGGCATATAGAAAGGCTCATAGTCATTATTGAAGGCTAGTTAGACTGTTCCCCTATCGCGAGTGTCTGGCATATAGAAAGGCTCATAGTCATTATTGAAGGCTAGTTAGACTGTTCCCCTATCGCGAGTGTCTGGCATATAGAAAGGCTCATAGTCATTATTGAAGGCTAGTTAGACTGTTCCCCTATCGCGAGTGTCTGGCATATAGAAAGGCTCATAGTCATTATTGAAGGCTAGTTAGACTGTTCCCCTATCGCGAGTGTCTGGCATATAGAAAGGCTCATAGTCATTATTGAAGGCTAGTTAGACTGTTCCCCTATCGCGAGTGTCTGGCATATAGAAAGGCTCATAGTCATTATTGAAGGCTAGTTAGACTGTTCCCCTATCGCGAGTGTCTGGCATATAGAAAGGCTCATAGTCATTATTGAAGGCTAGTTAGACTGTTCCCCTATCGCGAGTGTCTGGCATATAGAAAGGCTCATAGTCATTATTGAAGGCTAGTTAGACTGTTCCCCTATCGCGAGTGTCTGGCATATAGAAAGGCTCATAGTCATTATTGAAGGCTAGTTAGACTGTTCCCCTATCGCGAGTGTCTGGCATATAGAAAGGCTCATAGTCATTATTGAAGGCTAGTTAGACTGTTCCCCTATCGCGAGTGTCTGGCATATAGAAAGGCTCATAGTCATTATTGAAGGCTAGTTAGACTGTTCCCCTATCGCGAGTGTCTGGCATATAGAAAGGCTCATAGTCATTATTGAAGGCTAGTTAGACTGTTCCCCTATCGCGAGTGTCTGGCATATAGAAAGGCTCATAGTCATTATTGAAGGCTAGTTAGACTGTTCCCCTATCGCGAGTGTCTGGCATATAGAAAGGCTCATAGTCATTATTGAAGGCTAGTTAGACTGTTCCCCTATCGCGAGTGTCTGGCATATAGAAAGGCTCATAGTCATTATTGAAGGCTAGTTAGACTGTTCCCCTATCGCGAGTGTCTGGCATATAGAAAGGCTCATAGTCATTATTGAAGGCTAGTTAGACTGTTCCCCTATCGCGAGTGTCTGGCATATAGAAAGGCTCATAGTCATTATTGAAGGCTAGTTAGACTGTTCCCCTATCGCGAGTGTCTGGCATATAGAAAGGCTCATAGTCATTATTGAAGGCTAGTTAGACTGTTCCCCTATCGCGAGTGTCTGGCATATAGAAAGGCTCATAGTCATTATTGAAGGCTAGTTAGACTGTTCCCCTATCGCGAGTGTCTGGCATATAGAAAGGCTCATAGTCATTATTGAAGGCTAGTTAGACTGTTCCCCTATCGCGAGTGTCTGGCATATAGAAAGGCTCATAGTCATTATTGAAGGCTAGTTAGACTGTTCCCCTATCGCGAGTGTCTGGCATATAGAAAGGCTCATAGTCATTATTGAAGGCTAGTTAGACTGTTCCCCTATCGCGAGTGTCTGGCATATAGAAAGGCTCATAGTCATTATTGAAGGCTAGTTAGACTGTTCCCCTATCGCGAGTGTCTGGCATATAGAAAGGCTCATAGTCATTATTGAAGGCTAGTTAGACTGTTCCCCTATCGCGAGTGTCTGGCATATAGAAAGGCTCATAGTCATTATTGAAGGCTAGTTAGACTGTTCCCCTATCGCGAGTGTCTGGCATATAGAAAGGCTCATAGTCATTATTGAAGGCTAGTTAGACTGTTCCCCTATCGCGAGTGTCTGGCATATAGAAAGGCTCATAGTCATTATTGAAGGCTAGTTAGACTGTTCCCCTATCGCGAGTGTCTGGCATATAGAAAGGCTCATAGTCATTATTGAAGGCTAGTTAGACTGTTCCCCTATCGCGAGTGTCTGGCATATAGAAAGGCTCATAGTCATTATTGAAGGCTAGTTAGACTGTTCCCCTATCGCGAGTGTCTGGCATATAGAAAGGCTCATAGTCATTATTGAAGGCTAGTTAGACTGTTCCCCTATCGCGAGTGTCTGGCATATAGAAAGGCTCATAGTCATTATTGAAGGCTAGTTAGACTGTTCCCCTATCGCGAGTGTCTGGCATATAGAAAGGCTCATAGTCATTATTGAAGGCTAGTTAGACTGTTCCCCTATCGCGAGTGTCTGGCATATAGAAAGGCTCATAGTCATTATTGAAGGCTAGTTAGACTGTTCCCCTATCGCGAGTGTCTGGCATATAGAAAGGCTCATAGTCATTATTGAAGGCTAGTTAGACTGTTCCCCTATCGCGAGTGTCTGGCATATAGAAAGGCTCATAGTCATTATTGAAGGCTAGTTAGACTGTTCCCCTATCGCGAGTGTCTGGCATATAGAAAGGCTCATAGTCATTATTGAAGGCTAGTTAGACTGTTCCCCTATCGCGAGTGTCTGGCATATAGAAAGGCTCATAGTCATTATTGAAGGCTAGTTAGACTGTTCCCCTATCGCGAGTGTCTGGCATATAGAAAGGCTCATAGTCATTATTGAAGGCTAGTTAGACTGTTCCCCTATCGCGAGTGTCTGGCATATAGAAAGGCTCATAGTCATTATTGAAGGCTAGTTAGACTGTTCCCCTATCGCGAGTGTCTGGCATATAGAAAGGCTCATAGTCATTATTGAAGGCTAGTTAGACCGTTCCCCTATCGCGAGTGTCTGGCATATAGAAAGGCTCATAGTCATTATTGAAGGCTAGTTAGACTGTTCCCCTATCGCGAGTGTCTGGCATATAGAAAGGCTCATAGTCATTATTGAAGGCTAGTTAGACTGTTCCCCTATCGCGAGTGTCTGGCATATAGAAAGGCTCATAGTCATTATTGAAGGCTAGTTAGACTGTTCCCCTATCGCGAGTGTCTGGCATATAGAAAGGCTCATAGTCATTATTGAAGGCTAGTTAGACTGTTCCCCTATCGCGAGTGTCTGGCATATAGAAAGGCTCATAGTCATTATGAAGGCTAGTTAGACTGTTCCCCTATCGCGAGTGTCTGGCATATAGAAAGGCTCATAGTCATTATTGAAGGCTAGTTAGACTGTTCCCCTATCGCGAGTGTCTGGCATATAGAAAGGCTCATAGTCATTATTGAAGGCTAGTTAGACTGTTCCCCTATCGCGAGTGTCTGGCATATAGAAAGGCTCATAGTCATTATGGAAGGCTAGTTAGACTGTTCCCCTATCGCGAGTGTCTGGCATATAGAAAGGCTCATAGTCATTATTGAAGGCTAGTTAGACTGTTCCCCTATCGCGAGTGTCTGGCATATAGAAAGGCTCATAGTCATTATGGAAGGCTAGTTAGACTGTTCCCCTATCGCGAGTGTCTGGCATATAGAAAGGCTCATAGTCATTATTGAAGGCTAGTTAGACTGTTCCCCTATCGCGAGTGTCTGGCATATAGAAAGGCTCATAGTCATTATTGAAGGCTAGTTAGACTGTTCCCCTATCGCGAGTGTCTGGCATATAGAAAGGCTCATAGTCATTATTGAAGGCTAGTTAGACTGTTCCCCTATCGCGAGTGTCTGGCATATAGAAAGGCTCATAGTCATTATTGAAGGCTAGTTAGACTGTTCCCCTATCGCGAGTGTCTGGCATATAGAAAGGCTCATAGTCATTATTGAAGGCTAGTTAGACTGTTCCCCTATCGCGAGTGTCTGGCATATAGAAAGGCTCATAGTCATTATTGAAGGCTAGTTAGACTGTTCCCCTATCGCGAGTGTCTGGCATATAGAAAGGCTCATAGTCATTATTGAAGGCTAGTTAGACTGTTCCCCTATCGCGAGTGTCTGGCATATAGAAAGGCTCATAGTCATTATGGAAGGCTAGTTAGACTGTTCCCCTATCGCGAGTGTCTGGCATATAGAAAGGCTCATAGTCATTATTGAAGGCTAGTTAGACTGTTCCCCTATCGCGAGTGTCTGGCATATAGAAAGGCTCATAGTCATTATTGAAGGCTAGTTAGACTGTTCCCCTATCGCGAGTGTCTGGCATATAGAAAGGCTCATAGTCATTATGGAAGGCTAGTTAGACCGTTCCCCTACCGCGAGTGTCTGGCATATAGAAAGGCTCATAGTCATTATTGAAGGCTAGTTAGACCGTTCCCCTATCGCGAGTGTCTGGCATATAGAAAGGCTCATAGTCATTATTGAAGGCTAGGAAACCGGCTTACCTTGCCCCGGATGGAGAGGTAGCCCACTTGCACAGTGACGGGCACCTTGCCGCCGATACCCAGCTGCAGCGTCAGCTTGATCTCAATGCGCATGTCGGAAGGGATGAACTCAATGTCCAGGTCCGTCACGCGCTGGCCCGCGTGCTGGAGCACTTGCGCGCCGGTGACCGCAAACGGCTGTTTGCCCAGGTAGAAGCTGGACAGCTCCGCCGAGTCCTGAACGTTCCAGTGCACAGGGGGTAAATGGCCACAAGGGGCAGGGCAGGCGATCACTATGCATAAGCAAAGGTACAAACTGGACAGCTCAGCAAATCCTGCTGGGGGATGAACATCCAATTAAATCAAGCATCGCATCCAATTAAATCAAGCATTGCATCCAATTAAATCAAGCATTGCATCCAAATAAATCATATATTGACCTGATGACACTAGCATGACAGTTCTGCGAAATCCTCTGCCGTGTGCATGTGGGCTGACACAGACCAACGCAGGACCCATGGCAGTAAGGGCCAGCACAAGCCACCTGCTATATCAACCCAGACAGAAGCGGAGCAGTGCCGCGTATCTGCACAACACTGATGGTGACGGCGGATGGCAGACACTATAGTGGCTGAGTTCTTGACCTTGGGTCGCTCACCACCACCTCGTCCCAAAATTATTCCCCCCCAACATTCACCCACCCGCCCACCCATCCACCCACCCACCCACCCACCCACCCACCCACCCACCCACCCACCCACCCACCCACCCACCCACCCACCCACCCACCCACCCACCCACCCACCCACCCACCCACCCACCACCCACCCACCCACCCACCCACCCACCCACCCACCCACCCACCCACCCACCCACCCACCCACCCACCCACCCACGGCCATCGCAACGGCCGGTCTGGATTCAGATAACATGCCCCATCACTCACCACCATCCCACCAGCGTCAATCACCAACCCACCCTCCACTTCAGCCGCTCCGCTCAACTGCCCACTTTCCCCACTCACCATAACTTGGATAAGGAAAATGTTGACCGCCACTCCTTCATCCCCCCATCTCCCCACCACCACCACCACCACAACCACCACTCCTTCATCCCCCATCTCCCCACCACCGCCGCCGCCGCTAACACCCTTTGTACCCCACATCCCCCACCCCCCACCCACCACCATGGCGGGCTTGGTCTTGGACAGCTTGCGCACGATCATTGACGACATGCGAACGGTGATCCATGGCTCCAGCAGCCGCGGCCACAGCGTGGCGATCAGCTTGTTGAACCACTCGGCGCTCTCCGTGACCGTCTCCGGGAGCACCTCGGCCACCTCCAGGCGCCACCTCAGCTTGGCCTCCTCGAGCGCCCGGCGCTTCTGCTTCTCCGCCAGCTGGCGCGCGAGCGAGGGGGTGCATCCGCCAGGAACCCAGGGCACCGATGCTGGGGGGTCAGGGGACGGTGATACGATGGAAACGATTGTGCTTCTCCGCCAGCTGGCAATCCGGGCCGGCAACTAGCAACGAAACCAAGAATGTGTGGTGAGAGAGTGGTGGTGATGGAAATTGAAGGCTTCCGCTTCTCCCGCCAGCTGGCATGCACGGGTGAGCATCAGCAAGGAAGCCAAGAACAGCTGTGGCGACATATTTCGGTATCTGACAATGCTACCATGTCTCTGCCGAGCGATGAGGGAAAGATAGAATGGGAGTGAAGGCCTACCCCTGACGGTGTTCTATTCCAAGAGTCTCGCGGTGCAACTACGGTGACTTTCTGGCTATTCTGTCGCTTGTCATCCAAAAAAGCATTCCGGTTGTCCCAACCGGAAAGCACAGGAATACTCAGGCTGCCCCTCACTAGCTATTCCCCATAGGTGCTTATCCCGGGCAAAAGCACGCGAAGGGTCAAGTAGCCCAGAGGGAAGGGAACTCGAGCCGGCTGTGTCATGTGCGAGGTGTAAGGGTGGGCCATCGCAATGTGGCTGCCCCACGCCACTGCAGCTATGTCCTGTGTCAGGTGAAAGGGTGGGCCATCGCAAAGTGGCTGCCCCACGTCACCGCAGCTATTTCCCAGCGCCAACAGGGCCGGCGCTGACATGGCCCCCACGATTGGCGACACCAGGAGCACAGGCCACAGCATGCGACGAACACGAAGGCAGGAGAGGTAAGGCCGTGCCACCCACGGCTGGCGCTAGCGGGGCCATGGGCCAATGGTCTACATGCACCGAACATGGGGGAAAAGGGGCAGGAATGGGAATGCCCCCCACATGTAATAACGACTGCAACAAGCATGCACATTCCTGGGTTTTCAGGCTGCGTGGGTCCGTGTATGGTCGGGCATAGACCATCAGGTTCACCAGCTTAGCCTTCGTATCAACCCAACTGCCTATAAAACATAGTGCAGATAGCCGAGCATGTGGACAAGCACGCCATCAAACCATACCGCAGAGCAAAACGACGAAAAGATGAAGAAGCGGGCATGCCACTTCAACAGCATGTACTGTGGCGACATGTACTTGCCACTTTATTTTCCATGGCCTCGGCACTGCGTATCATTGAAAATAACGACTACTTCACATGTTCACCAGCATAAATCACTTCTCGTGTCAAATTCAAGTTACCTTCCACGTTACGTAGCACGCAAGTACAATGGGCAGGATGCCGGTAAAGATCCTCGTTCCGGCGATCCAGGCAACGAAGATGGCCGTCACAACGGGCATTTGGTTGGCAAGTTCGAGCATGGTTGCCCGAGGAACGCCGCCTTGGAGCTTTTGTAGGATGACCATCCGGTCCAGCCCCAGAGTCCTGACACTCTTAATGTATGACAAATCCTTCTGCGGGCGCTTTGAAACTTCGATACTTTTTGCGGAAGGGCCATTCAACTGGAGGTTGCCCAGCGACACAGTTTTTACAGCAAAATTTAACGCACCCTTCACGCCCTTCAGCGCGCCTTTCGCAATAATCTTTCCTGCCCCGATTGGTGCCATTGTTTTGCTTATTTCAGTTCAAGTTTCCAAGGAGAATCTAGAATGTGGATTTGCTCGCAGGAAACCAGGGAAAGAGCCAAGTTTGCACGACACTAACCCTAACAAGAAGCAGACAATTTCCCGATGAGCGATGGGTAAACCGAAACCAGCGGCCTCACTCTAGCGCATTCACTAGCTGCACAGCACAGCAAGCCCACTCTCTAGTGCACCATTGTTGGTCATTATTGGAAGCGAAATGGCCAGAGCACGGTTAGTTTCCATGGAGGGCCAAGAGCAATTAGGCTACAGACGGACCAGAGATGCAGTTTCAGGCAGCTTGTTCAGTGGTCACGTTGATGATTCATCAGCCACGAATTCATCAGCCTCCAAAAGCCGCTGGTCGGCGCCCGCCGCCCGCAACATTACCGCAAGTAGCGTTGTGCCGGCGCGACAAGTTGTTGTTGTTGTTGTTGTTGTTGTTGTTGTTGTTGTTGTTGTTGTTGTTGTTGTTTCCCACGCCGCCCAAGGGCGCGACAAGTAGGGGTGCGTGAACGGTTGTTGTTGTTGTTGTTGTTGTTGTTGCTGTTGTTGTTGTTGTTGTTACCCACGCCGCCGCACATGGGGAGCGTGAACGGAGTATAATCTGTTGGTTCGGAGAATCACAGGCAGATACTATCGGCCTACAAAGACGCAAGTCACGAAACAACCCCAGAATCTAAAAAATCTGGTGGCTATGATCAGCTTGCGGATGCAGGACCCCGAACTTGGGAGGAATGGCATGCCACTGTGCCAGGGGGAGCTTGAGCCTTTGCACGCCACGTGTCAGTGGCATGTCAATGCGTTTGTGCCAATGTCTTTTGTTCAAGGCGTGCGAGGCAGACTGTCATTTTGTTTCTGCGTTTAGCTCGACGAGGCAACGAGCTGCGTTGGTCAACTTACAGTTTTGCAAGCTGCGTCCCAGTCCTTCATGAAAAATGGTGTTTCCAGAAAATGTGGCATCGTAGGTCCAGGTAGCGGACGAATAGCCTTAACCGGAATTCTGGGGATCCGCGCGCAGGGTACAGTAGGTTTTCAGAGCAGGCCACAGCATCCAGGTTGTACGTGAGAGACTGCCGGCGGTGAACAGCAAACATGTCAAAGACGGAAGAGGCTGCAATGCGCCGTCGGTTTCAAGCCCCTCTATTCTTTGGGGTGTGGAGTGGATTCGGTGCGAGCGGCCCACTTACGAAGCAAGTAGGCAGCTCGAAGCGGAAGGGAGGCAAGAGCAAAAGCAAGAGTAAGAGCAAAAGCCAGAAAAAAAAGCGGGCTGCCGCGTATCCCGCTGCCGATGCCATCATTGTTGGTGGTGGCGGTGGTGGTGGCAGCCACGGAATTCCGAACATGATCATCGTCGCACCCTGCACGAACGGCATTTTGCCCGAGGTACGCTCGAGCTGCACACGTTTTATTGCGTCACGTCGTTCTGGAGTATTTTTTTAGCCTTGCCGGTGGGGTGTGTTATAGCTCCCCTGACATGCTCATTTATTTTCTTGGCGGCTCTCATCCATGATTGTGTGTAACTTCAGTAGCACTGTTTGCTGTAAGCGTCCCCGCCGTCGGTCGGATGCAATGTTTAGAGATGCCCCGTCTCTCCTGTAAACAATTTCCTTCTTATTATATAGGGAACTGTGCCGATTTATTGATGGCTCGTTCTGGCTCATATTTGAAAGATTGCTTTGTTACTATCTTGTAATAGTATATGCAAAGAAAAAAAATTTCAAATAACCGAAAAGATTTTGGTTTTTATACCGAAGTGACTCTAGCGGCCAATGATCTTGAGGTATGTAGTGATAAATGCACCCGCCTCGATGTGGTGCCTGCCTAACTCCGCTGTGCCTCTGTGCACTGTGTGGCGAGTCGGTGCGCCGCGCATAAGGAATTCCTGCCTCTGCTGGCTGCACCAAGTCGGTTGAGCTTATCATCCTCTTGCCTCGAACCGTGCTTGAACCACACCTGTTTTCCCTTTGCTTCTCAACCCTATCCTGTCCCCCCTTTGCCAACCCATTCCCCTCTGTCTCACGGACCTCCACGCTTGCACGCTCTACCATGGGGACATGCCCTTCCCTCCCTGCCTCCTTCCCCCCCCCCCCCCCTACCGCTTGCCGCAGGCGTTCTCCCTCTCCACCGGGGCCGCCGCACCGCTCAAGGCCGCGATGCATCCGGGTGGCGGCCACTTGGCGGTTGCGCTACACGACCTTGTCCGGTAGGGGTCTTGCGACCTGGTCAGGTCAGGGCTTTTATAGATTGGTGTGTATTTAGGGGCTATGTAAGTTGGTGTGGTTGGAGGCTATGGTCAGGAGAAGTGCTGCCCGGGGGCAACATTATCGCAAGCAGATAAGGGGTTGCTTTGCAAAGCCGTAGGGATGCGACAGGGTAGGGGCCAGGGCAACCCCTGTGTGTGGTGCTCCAGGTGACCCCCTCGTGCCTACTGGCACCCTACTACCCCCCCGTATCACTGCACCTGCTCTACCTCACACCCCACGTCGTCCTCCCCGCCGACCCAAGCCCGTGCCCTCTGTGGCATTATAGCCCAGCAGGAAGTTTTTATTGTATTCTTGCAGGGTGGGGGCCGTTTGCTCCATGTACCGTGCACCCCTAGGTAGCTAGCTTGCACGACAAAGCATCGACCTCCATTGATAAGCTGACTACGCATTGTTGGCTAGCGCTTCGCAAAGCAGCCACGGGGTGGTTGCCTTTAGACGTTACTGCGTAGGCTGCCGGTACCTCCTCGACCAGTCCGCCCACCGCAACTCTCCAAAGGGAGACACGCGAGCGGACAAGGGAACGAACGAATGCACGTGCGTCGGCCACATCGCTGGCCTCACTGTCGCGTGCCTCTACAGCACTGTTGCGTGCTGTAACGATCGTAGTGTCCAGGCGAACATGAACGTAGGGAATGGAGGGGAATGCCCAACAAGCCTGCTGCGATTTTATGTACATGCGTTTGTGCCTTTTCCGTACTTGTTGGAATGCCATCTACAGTACCATCTACAACACTGTCTACAGTACCGTCTATAGCACGTCTCCAACACTGACTACAGTACCGTCTCCAACACTGACTACAGCACCGTCTACAACACTGACGACTGCACCGTCTACAGCACTGACTACATTACCGTCTACCGTACCGTCTACAGTACCGTCTACAGCACTGACTACCGTGCCATCTACAGTACCGTCTACAGTACCGTCTACAGCACTGACTAGAATACTGTCTAGATCACTGTCTACATCACTGTTGACACAATGCTGTCTATAATGCCTGCTGCACTTGTAGCACCCTGCATGCCTCCGTTTCGCCCTAGGGGCCTTTCCGTCCCCAGTGCTCCTCCTGGCTCCTCTCCTACTCTACACTTGTTAACGCGTAATCTTTGTTGGCCTTAGCGTCACCCGAAAGGCATGACAACACCATGTGTTTTCTCGTGCACAATAGATACATGAATGAGGGGAGGGGGGGAAGGCTTCTGTTGCTTTGAGGGTGGGCGATGGTTTTCTTAGTTGCAGGGGTGGTACCGTGCTTGGTTGATCTAGAACTTTGTTGTGGTAGAGTATGCGTTCTTGTATTGATAAATCTCCCTCGTGTTAAACACACATGCACACAGACACAGGATGCCCTTCTCACCCCAACACCCCTCATGACCCAACGTACGGCCCTCCCTCGCGATGACCCTGTTCCCACCTAATCGCCCTCACTCCCGGCCGGCACAACCAACCCTTCCTCCTCGATGCCCCTTACCCTGCCGGCGCATGCACCATATATAACATGCACAAATGCGCACCAAATGCACACCGCCCCATACGCCCTACGCATGTACCCAGGGTGTACGACGTGCGCATGCAGGCGCCTGCCAAGCTGGCGGTGTCGAGCATGCAGGCCAAGAGCCGGCGGCTGGTGGGGGAGATTGCATCGCTTGCGTTCAGCCCGGACGGCGCGTTCCTGGGCATTGGGGGGCAGGTAAATGGTAGTACTCGCTGTCAGATATGTTCGATGTTTATCTATGTAAGGGTCGCTGTATGCCCTGAAGGCGCATTCCTGGGCAACGGGGGTCTGGATAGTCTTGTATAGATAGAGTTGGGCATTATGGCCACCGTATTTCACGGATCCCTCATTCCGAGTCGATCGATGTTGATCGACAAGGTTAGTTCATGATAGTGAAAGCGGCAGCACAAATGAGCTCTGAATCGCTTCATCGATATGTATCTTGATGTGCATTGACGATGCCATGAATTCTTCAGGGTGTCAGGGGGTCACTATCTGGTTAAGGTCCCGTTGTGCTGCGGGGCAGTCCTGGGGCATCCGCTGTGGCGGCTTCCAGGGTACAGCGAATCCTATCCAGGCCAAGTGCCTGCGCATCCTTGCCATGTCATGTGTAGATGGGGCATCTTCGTTTCTGTGGCGCATTCTGCAAGTTACAAACGTAGTTGTATAAATGCAATGTGCCATAGCAGCAGTGCAAGAGCCACAGCAATGGTGCAAGTGCCACAGCAAGTGTAAATCCTGGTGCACAGAAGCTCAAGTGCTGCACCCTGCACATTTGGGCATGCCCAAAAGCAACACCGCGGCATACCCGACCCCGCGTGCCTGTGGCATTACATGCGCCTTTCGGCATGTCCTGGTTGGCACGCCCTGGTTCTACGATAGTTGTGTTGGCACGCCCTGGTTGGCACGTCCAGGCATGCCCTGGGTCATCTGTCTCATGTCGCAGCTGCATGCCGCCTTTGTGTTGCATTGCGCGCGTTGTGACGCCCTTGTGTTGCATCGCGCCCTTGTGTTGCGTTTGCCGCGCCTATCTATGCGCAATCTCATCGCATGCACCTGCGTCCTCGTCATCCCCCATACGTGGGCGCGCAGGCGGGCGACGTGGCGGTCCTCCAGTGGCCGTCGTTGGACGTGAAAACGATCGTCAAGGGCGCGCATGCCGGCAAGATCAGCGACCTGGATTTTAGGTACGATAGCAGACATTGCGTTCAAAGAGAAGGCCTAGATTTTAGAGTGGTCTTCAGGTAGGGCTTACCGATGGGGGGCCTTCTGCCGGTCTGGGCCACCAGCACGAAGCAAACATAATTTACTTAACTGGCACCAAGCAAACAGAAAAGACTTAATTGGCGCTAAGCAAACATACTTGACATAATCGGCGATAAGCAAACCAGACGGGCTTCAGGTATGACAAACTTGGCTGACAGCCGAAGGGCGTTCTGCCAATTTGAGCGCATGGAGGGCATGGTGCATGGAAGTCATGTTAGTCCACTGAAAGTTTTTACAAAAGTTTCCGCAGATTGGCTTGCACAACAGTTAGTGTTCAGCCTATCCGTTGGCATGATGGGCCGCATTTACCTTATTTATCGGCTGAGCTCCCTGTACCCTTCCCTTTTGGATAGCTGCCCCTTCTCCTCTGATTGCGGCCTCTGTCTACCCACCATCTCCTGGCATGTTGGGTAGCTTCTCGACACGTGCCATCGTTTGCACACAAGGGCACAGGCGTTGCATTGCTGTGATCTGTCCTTAGTTGTAGTGCAAATGGCAGGCTGTCTGTTTTGTGTGTCGAACCAGGCGTCGCGCAAAGAACTTTGGCCGTTCTGGTACAGTTTGCCTTCCATTCATGTAATAGTGATCGTTAACAGGAAAGAGGAAAGTCGTGAAAGCTGCTCCCCACCATGCACGTTCCTGAGGGGGCGAGCATGCTTACTATCTCACGCAGACGATAGCTTTATAGTATTCTATTATTATAGGTTGCCGCCCCCGCACTTGGCGAGCATCATCGTAGGATTTGCCATCTCCGGGGCATACCGCCGCCGCCGCCGCCGCCGCTGCCACCAGGCATGACCCATGCCATCCCTTCTGTGATCACGTGTGCTGTTTAAGTGTGGTTCGGGAATCATGTTTTGCAATGCGCGTGTCGAGCACGGGATCCTTTTTGAACTTATGACGTGTTTCGATACCCCCCGTTGCTCGCGCCACAACACCAGCCCGGGAGGGGAGTGGCTGTCCACCAATTCATCGGAGGACAAGAGGTGCCACCTGTGGGACCGGGCAACCGGGCGCAAGTACCTAGAACTCACCGCGGCAGTGGAGGTGGGACATTGGTTGCGTGCTCACGATTATTCGCCACCAAGTTGGACTGATATCATGTTAGTTGGCCATCTTCTTGCTGTTGCTGTTGCTGCTGCTGCTGCTGCTGCTGCTGCTGCTGCCGCCCCCGCCGCCGCCGCCGCCGCCGCCGCCGCGCCGCCGCCGCCGCCCCGCCGCCGCCGCCGCCGCCGCCGCCGCCGCCGCCGCCGCCGCGCCGCCGCCGCCGCCGCCGCCGCCGCCGCCGCCGCGCCGCCGCCGCCGCCGCCGCGCCGCCGCCGCCGCCGCCGCCGCCGCCGCCGCCGCCGCCGCCGCCGCCGCCGCCGCCGCCGCCGCGCCGCCGCCGCCGCCGCCGCCGCCGCCGCCGCCGCCGCCCCGCCGCCGCCGCCGCCG